>OZ008342.1:13176957-13379418 GCA_963931975.1 Cataclysta lemnata
GACGCGTGTTGATTCGAATCAAATGTATTAGTTTTCTATGATCAAGTACTACTACACGTGGAGTCGCGTCGCGTTTCAAAAATGTGTCTTGGTCATTTAAGAGAAAGAAGAAGAAGCGAAGCGTGATTTATACGTGCATAAATCACGCTTCGCTTCTTTATAGAAGAGCAGAAAGGATTCACTGATCACATTTATTAACAAATTAGATTCATACAAAAATAACATTAAATTGTTTAGTTAGTGCCTCATGTCATATTTTGATTGTACATACATACATAAAACACGCCTATATCCCCGAATGGGTAGGCAAAGGTGAACTAACACCCACGTTTCGCCAATTAGGTTTGGTCCCATGTAATAGGTTGTGAACCTTTTGTCATCTACCAGGCACATAAATCGCAGTATTGCTAGGTGGTATAACAGTAACGATGCTGCCCATTGCTCATCGCATCGCTCTTTACGCTTAGTCGCCTTGCACGACACCCACGAGAGAGATGAGAGTGATGACATTTGTATTCTGCTCTGCCGTCAGCACACGGCGGTCACATTATTATGATAGTCATATCTTACAATGGCAGTTGGGCGTGTAATGCAATCAATAGAATTTTACCTCGCGCCGCTGTTGCTGCTTGCACCGCTGGCAGTGTTTCCCGTGGACCCAGAAGTTCCATTGGTGCTACTACTATTGCTTCCACTTCCGGTAGCGGGTTCCAACGGTGGTAATTTCTCATTTGCTAATAGAGCCTATAAAAACAAAAAATATATATGAAATAAAGTAAATAATAAATGTACAATGGAAGATCCATTCAGAGGAAGTTAAAAAATTTCAAAGATTTCCAAATACATCATAATTTTTGGTCATCCATTTAATGACCGGCCTTAGCGCCCATTGCTTAGTTTACGCAATCGCAGGCCAAGCGCGCTATGCCACTTGTCACAATTAGTTGTTCGTACAAATTTGTGGTCATTATTACTGCGCGTGCGCTCTGTCTTTAGCATGACAGGGCTAAAGTGGTAATCGACTTATGATGCTGACTATAGAATGACATTAAATTTACAACAGACTTATGGAAGAAATACATTTTTAAAACACGACGCGACCCGATGTAACGTGGCGCGTGATGAGTCGAGTCAAATGTATTGGTTTTCTATGACCAGAATCACACTATGAACATCCGACGCGACGCCGGTTTGTTCGGTTCTATTCCACGTTTAGTCGCGTCGCGTTTCAAAAATGTGCCGGGGTCATAATGCTGTTAACATTATTATTATGGCGACAGATTTTGATAATAAGACGGTGGTAGCTAGCCAGGCAGACCTAAAAGAAGTCCTACCACCAACCAATCAGAGTACAAATTTGTACCCCCCTGGGGACCGAACTCGGGACATCTGGATCATAATTCCGGTGGGCGAACCACTAGGCCACGGAGGCGGTTAAATATGAGGCGGAGCGGAATAATTATGCCACAGGCCAAGCGCGCTATGCCACTGCGTTAGCGAGCTCCTCCTTGTACAATGACATTAAATTTACAAGACTCCAGCTCACCTCAGCAACACTGGTGTAGAAAGACCGCGCGACGCCACTGCCCTCGCCCGGCTCGTCCCGGAACGTCACCTTGACGCGGTTGACGGCCAGCGGGGGCTGCGAAGTGTGCGCCCGCCGATTCTGTCCGGCGAACGCGCTGTTCAACTCGGCGAACGTCTGCTGCAGGAGCTTGGCGCGGTCCCTTTCCATCTGCACGTTCAAACATAGTTGAATGTAGATGGGACGGCTTAAAAAAATATTTTACCTAAAGATTTATTAAAAGCCGTATTTATTTATTTACAACAGATAAAGATCTTCAAGGATACATTGGGGTTATTTTGGTTTTAAGGAAAATAGCGTAGCGCGTACGAAATTTTGAGTTCATATAAGGACCTGTTTCACAATCGACAAGTAAGTTCGAAGTAGGTTACTTAGCAGTTCAATTGACATAACTTGCTAATTTTGTAGAACTGTCAAACGATCTGCAAAGTAAGCTAAGAACCTACTTGTCGATTGTGAAACAGGGCCCTTAGAATAACATAACTATAATTTAATGCTTTGAGTCAAACACATTAAAATTGTCCATCAATAATACCTAATGGTTAAGTTGACCTATAAGACATCAAAATCTTATTTATGTTACGATTACATATTTTTAATACCTTGTGAAGAGTGAGATCCCTCTGCTGCGACGTTCTGAGCTTCTCCATGTCGCGCCTGAACTTGGCCTCCTTGACGGGAAACCCGCCCAGCTCGGCCACAACCGAGCCCGGCTCGAGGCCTACGTCCTCGGTGAACACGCGGCCAAACAGGTCCAGCGACAGCCGCCACCGGCCAAGTAGTAGGTCGTGCGACACCGACGCGCCCAGCGATGGGCATGCGCGACTGGGGAATTATTATTATATTACATTACATATTTAAATATCTTTTTCAAAATGAACTGTACATACATACATAACATACATAAATAAAACACGCCTATATCCCCGAAGGGGTAGGCAGAAGTGAACTAGCACCCACGTTTCGCCAATTGGATAGTCCATTTATCAAGGAAGGCTATAGGCTATTTAGTAACCGACATTAACGCGAGCGAAGCTGCGGGCGACCACTAGTAAATAAAATAATATTTTTTTACACTTACGCCTATCATCTAGCCCAAAGTAAGTCGCCTAAGCACTTGTGTTATGGATATCAGATGACAGACAATTTTTTTTAATACATATCATAATAATTATGTAATAATAAATGTTGGAAATATACTACATAAACATATACACAACCACAACCATGACTCGGGAACAAATATATGTGTTCATCACAAAATTTGCCCTTACCAGGATTCGAACACCGGGACCTCTTGACCAATGTCCAGCAATCTGAGCATTCGACCAAGCCGGCCGTCATACATCAACATCATCATCATCACCAGCCCTTTAATGTCCCCACCGCTGGGACACGGGACTTCCGGGATGGAAGAATACAGAGAGAGTGGGCCATAACCACTTCTATTATACAACTACGCTGGACTGAAGGTTGTCATCCAAAAAATGATGCCATTTTGATTATCGCCATCTTAGCGCTGATAGCACTGGTGTAAGAAGGTGAACATCCACGAAACAAATTAAACTAAATGAAAGTCGTAAGTACATTGCTAGGTGGTATAAGAGGAACGCTGCTGTCCATTCCTCATCACTGTTTTAACCCTTAGTCGCCTAGTATGACACCCTTGGGAGCGATTTGGGGTGTTGACAATTGTATTCTGCTCTGCCGTCTACACACGGCAATGTTTCATAACAAATTCCGATAATATGTGTTGTAGATTTATTTTATTAGTGAACCGTAAATATTTATATATCAATATTTTATTTTGTTAGATAGTAAATTATTCATAGCCATTGAGAACTCGCTAGCGCAGTGGCACAGCGCGATTGGCCTGCGATTGCGTAAACTAAGCAATTTCGCTAAGGCCGGTCATTGGATGGGTGACCAAAAAGTTATTATCTCGAGTTCCTCCGTGCTTCGGAACGCACGTTAAGCCGTTGGGGAGTACCCACCAACCCGTACTGGGCCAGCGTGGTGGGTTATGGCCCAATCTATCTATATTCATCCACAGGGAAGGTCCGTGCCCCAGCAGTGGGGACATTAAAAGGGCTGGGGATGATGATGATGATTATTAGAACTGGTGGGGCATTCAATAGGGATCCCATATAACTCCGAAGCTCAACAACTCATTTGTTATGTTTTTTAAACAACAGCAGATTAGATCGAAAATGTGATAAATAAAACCAAAAGTAAACTCACGGTGGTGCTGGGGTATTGAGTGGTGGCAACAATGGAGGTGGTGGGAGTCCAGTCGTCTCCACAGTGACATGTGCCGATATTTCTTGCGATTCTAGAGGATCAGCTGCACTCAACAATTCACCCTGCAATTAGTCAATGACCATTACCCTTAACTAACGCAGTAAAATGAGAAAAGGCCATACTTCTTCTTCCAAATTGCTATAAATTAATGCTATTTTAGAAAAAAAAAAACAAATTAAAACATCTTAACGTAAATATGCCGCAAAATTTCGTTAAAAAGATTGCCGCTTGGAATATGAATAGTCGAAGTTAAAACCAATTGAAGTAGCAGGGAATGAATTTTGATAATAAAAAGTCCCCCAAATAAGTGGAGTGACTTACAGCACGTACAATAACGGTCTTGCCCGGGCTGCGCGAAGAGGACGCGCGAGGCTCCGGCCCGACAGCGCTCCCGCTCGGACCTATGGAAACCATAATAGTAGATTATATACCAAGGACGATACAACAAAAAAAGTCTCGGATCGCAAGTATTTGACTACAAACGTCTCAGATCGATAAATATACGACCTGAAGCTTTCTTTTTTATCGCCCAAGGTAAGTTAATAATATTATATCACTCCCTGACCAGGAAGTGGGATTTTCCGTACGCTTAGCTGGCGGATTGTGAGGTATGACATAAATTAATATTACGGCCTAATTCAAAGCATAAATTATGATTACCAAATAAAGGGAGTGACTGATCAATCTATGATTACGATACCTCGTTGAACATTATTATTGCCGTTTTATTTTGGCTTATTTATTACATATAACTTCCACGTACAAACAGATGTTGGACGAAAAGTTATTAAGTTGGAAGAGATTGCTTATAGCAATAAGGCCGCCTATTGTCCATGCATATCCTTTTTCTTTGTGTTATTGTTATATTTGTTGTATGGGTACATTAAAAAAGAATATTTGTATTGTATTGTTAGACATGAGAAATTTAAAACATCTAGTTTACCAGGCGATGGTGAGACAGCGGGCTGGTGAGGCGCCTCGATGATAGAACAGGCCGTGTCCACCAGCGTGTGAAACTCTGATGGCGGTGGCGCCTCCTGTAGCGAAGAGCTGCCCGCAGCCATCGAATGCGGGTGTCTAAACACAATAAACAGTTTAAATAACGACAATATTAAGATTTTGGTGGTTAAAAAAAGAATTTCGAAAAATTATGGTCTCGATGCGAGGATCGAACTCACGTCCGCTGCTATCCGGGCAGGTGCCTGACCGCTCGGCCAACCAAGACACTAAGTGTCTACTAACCACCAAAATCGTAGTACTAATTTTTCTAAAATGTATATAATGTTGAAATTAAAAATACACAATAATATTAATAATAAAGCCGCATGGCGACTGCAGAGCAGAATATAATTTCTCTGCCGCGGATGTCGTACAAGACGACTATGGGTAAAGACTGTTATGACAGGCAGCAGCGTTCCCCTTAAACCACCTAACAATTAACTGCAATTTACATCCCTAATGGATGGCAATAGGATAGCCCCTTGTTACATGGAACCTAATGTAGTTGACGAGACGTGCGTTTAATTCAGGTCTGTCTACCCCTTCAAAGATAAAAGGGTGTGATTTAGGTATGTATATGTATAAACATTATAATATTTACCTATGATGTTTCTTCCTAGGAATCTGTCTTGCTTCATTAGAATCCGAGTCAGATAAGTATTCTCCATCTGTGTCAATATCCATTTTTGTTGTTGTATCTTTTGTACAAGACAAGTCCTAAAATGCAAAATATAATTAATACAAAGAACAAATAAATTCCCTACAAAAAGGAAAGAATGTCTGTTTTTTTAAATTATGTACTGGTGTGGGATTTTCTTTGTAATAATTTTTCTAACACTTTTATAATGTTCAAATAATAATATTGTCATATTATGAATAATGACATTTATTTTTAGACCAGAAGTATAATGTACAAAAATAAACAAAAGAGTAATAATTTAAGCCCTTTTGTTTCTTTTCCCCTTAGGTCACTAATTAAAAAGCATAACATCATGATATTATTAGTTATGGAATGATTTTGAGCGGA
This sequence comes from Cataclysta lemnata, assembly GCA_963931975.1. Taxonomy (NCBI): domain Eukaryota; kingdom Metazoa; phylum Arthropoda; class Insecta; order Lepidoptera; family Crambidae; genus Cataclysta; species Cataclysta lemnata. The sequence continues at coordinate 13,182,870 of OZ008342.1, forward strand.
AATATTATTAAATACATTTTCATATAACCATAATATAATGATGTCAAAAAAATGTCTATATGTTATGTACAAATTAGATAATAGTGGAAAATGGAGCTTTGAATGTTATAAAAAATTTTGTAAACTCATTAATATTATATTTATACACTATTCATAATATTATCTAAGAACAAGAGCAACAGTAAATGGTGGGTAACCAGCCCGCCTAGCAAAGTGGCCATTATATTGAACGCATAGAACATAGAACATAAAATGTCAGTTCAATACTTTTGTTTTCTATGCCGTTCCAATAGATAAGCCGCTTGGCTAGGCCCTGTGAATGAAACCCGTGTTTTACGATTGTCGACTGGTCTGTACCTGTGGCTCATCGCGGGCAAGGGCGTGGTCGTGTGCGTGCGAGTGTGCGGGCGGCGCGGACGCGGGCCGAGCAGGCGGTGACCAGCTTCGTTCAGCACCACGCGACGACAGACCCAAGCGACGCGGCACCACTGAATACAAAGTTATTCGCTTATTAAAATACTAACTTTGGGAAGTATGCTGTTTGTATAAGCCTGAGTACGTCAATAGAGTACAGCATAAAAATAAGGACTAATACTATAAAGCTGAAGAGTTTGTTTGTTTAGTTGGTTGGTTAAACAAGCTAATCTCAGAAACTACTGGTTAAAATTATTTTTTTTTTTGTGTTGGATAGTCCATTTATTGAGGAAGGCTATAATATATATATGGCTATAAATAGGCTATTGTTGGGAAATCTAGCGGCGAATTTGTCCCACTTAATTAGGGGTCAGCGCTGACGACAACTTTTGATTAGCACACCGCATATAGGCTATATAACAACCGACATTAACCGAACGAGCGACCACTAGTAAAATATAATGTACTAACCTTCAAGCGGGTTGTTGAGACCTGGCGGACCGTCAGCTGCGGGGGGCACGGTGACGGGCTGGCGTGGCATTCCGAACAACTCTTCGCGCCGAGCGTTAGGTTGCAGCAGTTGAGGCTGGTCCGCCAACGGTAGCGCCTCTGGCATTGTCACTGTACAGAGCACAATAGAGTTAGTATAGCCAAAGTAAATTCATTTAACGGATTAACGCATGTCCACTGTGTTTAATCATATCTATATAAATTAAAGCTTGCATTTAGTTAGTTAGAAGTGATTCAATTTTAACTATGGTAGGCAGTGTTTTGATGGATACTGATATCACCTTTCATCTAATACACTATGTGATCACTTAGCTCTTAAATTTATCAGCCAATACCAATGCGATAACAATTATTTATGGACTTACTATTGAACGGATCAGGTGGTGGACAGCCCAAACATAGCGTGGAGTCAGAGCGCTGGAAGAATGAATGCGCCCGGCCGCGTGCGGACTCGCCCTCGCTGTCAGATTCGGCGGCGGCACCACCCCCCACTACCATCTCCTCGTCGCCCTCTTCGTTTTCATTTTCGTCCGGCTGAAAAGTATGATTATTGCTAAGAGCCCATTCACACTAGCGTTAGACGTTCGTCGAACGCCTACGCTGTAAAAACGCTAGTGTGAAGAGACTGTAAAATAAAATATCCAGAATTCTATGCTTAATCATCTGTGGTTCCTATACATTTATATATATGGAACTTTACGATATACAGAAGTATATCGTAAAGTTCCATATACTTTCGCTGTCTATTATGTTGCTACCCCTCAACTTTCAATAATAAATTTAATTTCCTGCGAATGAATACGTAGAAATGTATACTTCTAAGAGCACACCAAATAAACATGAACAACTGCTAACTAACCCCCGAATACAGAAACGCTACTCAAGATTTGAGCACTGCTCATAAAGTTAAGTGGACAAACTCCCAAATACAGAAACGCTACTCAAGTGAACACTGCTCAGTTAAATGAACAATACCTGTCAGAATATGAATGAAAAAACTTCAAATTTGACAATACTCAAACGTTAAGCAGGACTCAAATTTTGAGCAACGTTTTATTCGAGGGATACGAGTGCCGCTCATATACCGGTGTCCACATGTGGTGGTGGTGATGCGGCTGCGGCTGGGCAGCGCGCATGTAGTACACGAGCGCGTCGAGCACGTAGGCCACGTGCTTGAGCGCGGCCACGTCCAGCACGGGCAGCTGCTCCGCGTGCTCGGCGCTGTGCGCGCGCAGCAGCGACAGGCAGTACGCGAGGAACTCGCGCCGGGCGCTGCCCGCCTCCACGCCTGTTGCGGATGCAGAACATACGTCAAATTAGTGCCTCATCACCAGCTCTTTAATGTATCCACTACTGCGGCACAGGAATTGCCTATGGATAGAAGGGTTTGTACAAAGCCTCTAAGGGCTAAAACAATAACGAGGAATGGGCAGAGCAGCAAACCGGCCCGGCTAGCATGACCGCCGAAACACCTGTCGCTTTGAACTGTCAAAAATTCAATGATTTTTTACAGGTCGAAACGATAAATGGCTATATCATATCGTGTCATGCTAGCTGAGCAGGTGTAGCCTTGTAGTACAGTCACTATCAGTGGCACGCTGCCAATCACACTATCACAATGGTGTAAAGTACAACTCTGCCCACTCCTTTCGAGGGGGAGCTCAATTGGGCAGCATCTATAGACCCTCCGTGTTCCGGAAAGCACGTCGAGCTGTTCGTCTCGGCTACATCTGCAGTCGTGAATACCCAACAATTCACACCATCCATTAGGAAGGCCATAAGGTACAATAAAACCAAAACTGTGTCAGAGAAGAGTTATTTCCAAGTTTCGCATTAAATAATAAAAGACATTCATTCATGTCTTATAGTTTACACACAAATGACGTACCTTGTTCACGGTCTCGAGCCCGGGGACCTTCGGAAAATCCGATGATGCGAGTAGCGGGTGAAGTCAAGGATGTGGCACGGCGGGCGGCGGGCGCGTTAGGCCGCACCTCCGCGCTCGACGTAGTCGTGTTGTTCGATGTCAGAGACGCACCGAATCTACGCGATAAAGTTCTAATGTGAACATTTTAAACTAATACGGAAAAAAAAAATAACAAATTCGCATCTTTTCGCAAAACAACCATACCGCAGGAGGGTCGCGCACGAAGTTCTCGAACTATAGTTACCTGAGTTGTGCTTCAGTGGCGTCCATGACGGTGACCAGCCAGTCCCAGGTGGGCTTGAGCTGCCTCTCGAGGTAGCACTGCAAACGCAGCGCCTCACGGTACGCGAGAGGCACCATCCTCGGCAGGGGTAGCGTCGCGCGCTCATACTCCCACAACAGGTCGGCTATTTGACGTATCACAATACCTGTTGATATACATGAACCATTGTATTTCAGTTGTCTTTTCTTTCACTTTAAAATTATTTACAACACACATTACTGTCTGTACCTAGATATTATTCAGAAATTATAATCATGAAATATATAAGGATAAATCAACGATGAGGAATGGGCAGCAGCGTTCCTCTTATACCACCTAGCAATAGTACTGCGAATTTTGTGCCCGATAAATGGCAATAGGCTCGCCACCTATTACATGGGACCTAACATAATTGTCGAAATGTGGGTGCTGCTTTACCTCTGCCTACCCCTTCGGGGATATAGGCGTGATTTATGTATGTATGTATGTATGAAATATATGTCGAATCGTTATTCACATTAACATTATAATTACCCAATATTATCAATATAATTGCATGAATAACAACTGCAAATGCAGCCGGGACGAATGGCCCAACATGTATTCCGAAGCACGGAGGAATTCGTGATAATAAATTCTTGGTCACCCATCCAATGATCGGCCTTATTGAACATTGCTTAGTCTACACAATCGCAGGCCAAGCGCTCTATGTCACTGCGCTAGCGCGGCCCTCAGTTGATAATATACTATCTATACAGACTATTTCTACACTTACCAAATGCCCTGGCGAGACAGGAGGCGGTGGTGGAGGTAGAGTGCGGGTCGTGAGCCCCGGCGGCGGCCGCGGCGGTGGACCGCCGCAGCGATGCGGGGTCGATGAACACCAGCGAAGAGCCACCGGACAGGCGCACACCGCTAGTGCTACCGCTCGTGCCACGGTTCGTCTCGCGCGAGCTGCAATAATGGAATAAAATTGCCTATCATACATACTTATTAACAAGGGATTTCAGTTTTTGTGGGACTGTTAAACCTGTGTGTTTTAAGTTTAATAGAATATAACAATCGTTATTATTGGTTTGCACCAGAGAAAAATATTACTAAAATAAAATAAAATCTATTCTGTTTTCTTATATTTGCACGAGCACTACACATTTGAAATATTTAAGATTTGATAAACCGCAAATTCTAGCAAAAGAGAAACGATATATACCTAGAATGATACGTGAAGCTATTGAAATCAAGAAACATCCAAACTTCAATAGAGATAATGGTTGGAACATACCACCTGCTTGGGACCCAATTATTAGAATAATTAAATCCCAACACCGTCCTCATACTGCCAAAAACAATGATACTGTAAGCTCTGTTTGTGTAAATCGGAACACCTAAAATATCAAATATTATGACGGTAGTTAATTATTACTTTATTGTGAGGACACCTGTCATCTTTAGTCCCCCCGTGACCACGGCCACTGTAAAGTGATCGAAACGTCGGGTTAAATAATTAATATGCCAAACACCAAATTATACGCGAGTCTTATCCGTAAAAGTTGTTTTATTTCAAAATCTATTCTCTTTTTATTGGTAACAACATTAAGTGTTTATGTTAAAATACTTTACATAACATTATTAAATGTAGATAACTACAGTAGTTGAAGCCTGTGTAACAGTCAGTAGTTAATTTCTTTAAAAATATATTTCAATTTTGAGGTCATTCTGAAGTTGAACGTGTTATGACGGCAGAGTAGAACACCCCCCAATCCCTCCCGCGGGTGTCGTACAAGGCGGCTAAAGGTTAAGACAGCAATGATTAATGGGCAGCAGCGTTCCTTTTACACCACCTAGCAATATACTGCGATTTACATGCCCGCTAAATGGCAGGCTGGTCAAATAGGACCCAACATAATTGGTTAAACTTGGGTGTTATAGTCCGACAACTTCGTGCGCGACCTTCCTGCGGTATGAGAGACGGTGGCGGGGACGGTGCAGTCTAGATGTTAGCGGGGCCAGGTGATGCGGGGAGGAGCGAGTTTTCCCTCTTCCCCGCATCATCCGCCCCTCTCATACCGCCGAAAGATCACACACGAAGTCATCGGGTCTACTCCTTCGGAATAGAATAGAATATTTTATTTGTGAAATGCAGGTTAGTTTTACAATGATGGAAGTCGTCGAGTTTGTTAGTACCACTACATTTCTACCTTTTTTGTAAAGGTATACAAATAATAAAGTCAATAATTTTATCATATAATAGACGTGATAAATAGACGTGATTTATGTATATATATATTTACCGTATAGCCCACTGCATGCTGTGAGGCGCGAGGTTGGGCCTGGCCGGTGGCGCGGCCCGCCTCTCGAGCGACTCGCCGTCGTGCAGCGGGGGCTCGGCCTCCCCGTCCTGCTCGTCCGTCTCGCCCGCCTCCGAGTCTTCGTCCTCCGGCTGCGTAGAGTCGCCGCTCTCCTCCTCTGGGTACAACAGCAGCGAAGCTATCCCTGCGTTGCATTCGCACATTGTTGGAACTAGCACAATAACCTCGTATTAAACTAGTACGCTGGTTGTCATCCAAAACATGAAGCAAATTTGACTATAGACATAGCACTGGTGTACGAATGGCACTGGTGTATGTGAATGGCACGAACGTGAACGTCTACGGAACTAATATTAGAGATGCATTTGTAATGTCAAACACAAGCAACAAACTTCAAATTTAGTACCCATGCCGCTCGATAGGGCGCTTCAAATCGCCACAAGAAACATTTGTCATTTTAGTAGAAGTATCCAGTCCAGCGTATTTATATTATAGAGGCATTGACACAAACGCACTAGATTATTATTAATAAACTGGTAGTAAACATGGTATAGGTATTCCGCGTTTTGTCTTCGTCTCACAAACATGATTTTGATTGCGAGGAAACGAGACAAAATACTGAGTAACTAACCTATAATTAAGCCGTGTTTATTAAATAATACCGATGGGCTTTAAAACTGTGTATATGATTTAACACAGCGACTACAGATATTTCGCCAAGTGTTGTAACCTTATAGATATTAGTATAACATATTATTATTAATATAATGTACTGCTAACCTATAACGCTTTCAACTGGGTAACATTTTTACGAATACCGAGATGACATACTGTTGTAATGTCGATAAGTAACAAGAGTCAAGACGGAATATAATTTGTATCATATCAACTGTCAGCTAATTTATCGTCAGCCTAAAAAAAGTTCTTTCATATTTTTAGTTAGTTGAGACAGAAATTGTGAAGAAGGTTCTAAAACTTGTACAAGGTCAGTCATAATGATTGATGTTATTAATATTACATCCTATAGAGATAGATGAATATGATATAGGTTCCACTCACCAGCATCAGATCCTTGGGTAGCCCCAGTCTGGACGCTTCTCTGCGCGGACTCGGCGTTGTCCTGGTCATCGGAGTCACTTTCTGTCTCCACCTCAGCAAGGAGGTCCAATTCGCTTTCGCTCTCGCCCCCTTCGGCGCGCTCAGTGCCGTTCTCGACGACCACGTGTTGTTCTTGTACCCTATAAAAATATATTTTTTATACCTCTAGTTAGTTGGAGAGGATGATGGTAAATCAGAATACAGTTCACATCGTTCACATCCTGTGGGTGTAAGAGTAAGAGTAAGAGGCGACGAGAATAAGTTTCTAAAATGTGCATAATATTTAAATAAAAATAAGCCACGAAAAAATCTAATAAAATTATCATCATCTTCATGGCCAGCTCCCAGTTGATCTGGGGTCGGCCCAATAAGATTCCTCTCCCGGGGATATTAGGTAAGAATCATCATCATCATCGCCCCGCACTTAACCCATCTTATTTGGGGTCGGCGCGATATTAGGTAAGAATACAAATAGATTTTTAAGTATTGTTTGTTTATTGGTTAGTTGTCTCAGTGGTTACTAAAAAAGGTTGTACTCTAACCCCGTTTTTCATAAAATACTGTTTTAACTAAATCACTAATCGGTCTCTGTCAACTTGTGTTTACGCTGTGATGAAAAGAGACAGATCAGTGATTATGTGAAAACATGGTATAGAAATTGTAATAATAAGGGAGTAAGATTATAATAGTTCTATTTCTTTTTGTTTCAAATATTTTGGATCACGCTGTATAACTGATATTTTATAGTTAAGTTTCCTCTCTGACCTATCCCCCATGGGGTCGTCGTGCTGCTGGTCCGCCGGTGGCACCGAAGCGGGCACGTTGGGCTCGTCGGTCTCCGAAGCGTCGTCGTCACCACCAAGCGCCTCGCCAGCAACGTCGTCCGCGTACTCCGTGGCGAGGGGCGTGGACGACCGATCCGGCGCGAGCGCAGAGTTGCTCATCGATGCACCGCCGGCGGCGGCACCGCGACCGCCCGCCGCGGCTGACTCTCTGCATAAACACACAAATAAACATGACGCTTGGATATTCCTCAACAATTACTACTTAGTACACAGTAATGTAATAGGGTAAAGACAGCGATGAGTAATGAGCAGCAGCATTTCTCTGATACCACCTAGTAATATAAAATATGTACTGCGATTTATGTGCCCGATATATGGCAAAGGGCTCGTCGCCACCTATTACAAGGGATTTAACCTATTTGGCGGAACGCGTGTGTTAATTAACCTCTGCCTGCCCCTTCAGGGACATAGGTATGATTTATGTATGTATAGTAATGTAATAACTATAATATGTCGGCGTTAATAAAGTAAATATAGGCTTTTGTAGTAACGTTAGAATCGCCTCCAGAACCTTAACCGTAACTAGAAGAATAATTATTCTACAACCATGAGAGACAAATTAGAATAATAGAAGACAAAATTATTATTCACCTAGACCAGGTGTGGGCAACCTGTGGCTCGCGAGTCACATGCGGCTCTTTGGATGTGAAGCTGCGGCTCTTTAGTTACGCGAAAATATTATTTATTTTATAAAAAAAATATTATTTATTCAACGTTGCTGACCCCCGACCTTTTTCGTCTTTTTAATTTGCTCCAGACACAAATCCTTTTTGACGTTTCGCCTTTCACAAAGCCTTGACAGCCCACAGCCATTTGCAAATTCCTATCACTAAGTCATCTTTGCGCGCTGCCTTTAAAAAAAAGCACCATCCCACCTTTGCGTATGAGCAAGCCTCGAATGCAAAGTGGGGAGGGGCTCGACCCCAAACAGGTCCTCGCTCCCGTTGACCAGGTCCACGTACGTGGTGGCGAGGGGGAACGGCGCGGTGGGGCGCACCATAATGATGTTAAGAGATCGATTCCATCTTCGGCGCTTATCGTCACTTACCATCTGGTGAGATGAAGGGCCCTGTCTATCGTAAAAAAATAAAAAAAACACCGACTCACCTGCGCGCATGAGCGAGTCTCGAGTGCCCCGTGGGCAGGGGCTCGACCCCAAACAGATCCTCGCTGCCGTTGACCAGGTCCACGTACGTGGTGGCGAGGGGGAATGGCGCGGTGGGGCGCACCACCCCTAATCGGACGGGCGCGAGAAGCGCGTCCGCCGCCTCCACCAGCTCCTCCACGGCGAGCGCCACCAGCGCGGCGAACACGCGCCGGCATCGGACCAGCGACGATGTGATCGATACAGGCCTGGTGACACGATATGTGAAGCTATAATAGAGACGGTCTATTGAGTTACAAACACATAGCTTCGTGATTTAGATGAATATATTTACATTGCATAGACATCTAAGCTCGTTATAAGTTCGCTCTGAACTATCGTCGCAATCGCAACACACATTCATGTTGGTACTGATGGTACTGATCCATGTATTTTTTGCTAAGACAAGTAAAGTTGCTCTCTGTTAATAATTAAAGAATTTACTTTCGATTTTGTGCACCTAGGTCACCTAGGATAGGAAGTAAGCACAGACATGTGTGGGATGAATGTTACGTAACTAGAAATATGTTAAGTATAAATGTGGATTGACCTAAAATGAGAGGAAGACCGAAGATAATATAACACGAGGAAGTTCATGTTGAACTCTCTTCTGATAGAAAAGTATGAAAGAGAAGAAGAAAAGAAAGACACATTGTGCCTTATACCTTTGTCCCACTTATGTCCTTACTTTTATTTATTTATTTATTTATTAGGTACAATAACAGACAACAGACAGAACAAAGCATATAAAAACAACTTTAAAGTAACACCGTGTGCCTGTGTCCAATTATAATTGTACACAACACTTAATAATACATCTATTATAACTTATAGGTAACTAAAAATGAAAATGAAAACATATAGTGAAAACAAGATAAGATACATTATAACTATTACTTATTACAACCGTAATCACATATTCAGCGACAAGAGTGCTTTTTTATAACCATGAATGCCACAGCTAAACAAATCCATGTTAGAGCAAAGTTCATTGTAACATAAACACATTCGGTTCAAAGGGTTATTTTTTGCAACATTGTTTTTAGATAAAGGTACACTGAACAATTGTTGGTTACGCACTGATCGGTTAGGCACCTTAAACTTCAATGACCCCAGTAAGCTGCTGTCAGAGAGGCCATTGGCAATCGCATGAAGAGTGCACAAATCACTCATCAGTCTTCTATGCTCAAGGCTCATCATATTGAAATAATGCAAACGATCGGAATATTCAGTTACTTTTTTTCGCAAACCACACTTAACACACAATGCCCTCACGAATCTACGTTGAACGGCCTCCAGTCTGTCCACGTGGATGTTATAAATAGGGAACCACACTGAGGAACAGTACTCTAGTGTACTTCTCACCAGTGCGTTGAAAAGAATCAACCACGACTTTGTGTTTCTAAATGGTTTAGAATGGCGAAGAACAAAACCGAGCATCCGGCCAGCCTTACTGCAGATGTGATCATAGTGAAATCTGAATGAAAGAGACTTGTCAAAATAAACCCCTAAATCTTTTAAGGTCTCAACACGGGTCAAGCTAGATCCATGGATGTTATATTGAAACTGTATGGGGTTTTTATTTTTGGTAAAGGTTATCACCTTACACTTATCAACATTAAGGGACATATCATTCATATTGCACCAATCTGAAATAACATCAAGGCTACTTTGTAACGCCTTACAGTCCTCTATACCAACGACGCGCTTGTAAATTTTTATGTCGTCTGCATAGGCGAGACAGTCGCATGGAATAATATCAAGAAGGTCATTAATAAAAATTAAAAACAGCAATGGTCCTAGATTAGAGCCCTGTGGCACCCCAGAGCTTGAAGTGTACGGTAAAGAATCATAACCGCACAGTGAAACTAGCTGCGAACGATTCAGAAGATATGATGAAAGCCACCGTAGCAAACTTCCGTGAATGCCCATGTGAACCGCCTTAGCCAATAGTATTGAGTGATTAACTCTATCAAAAGCCTTTGCAAAGTCAGTGTAAACACTGTCGACCTGCTTCCTTATATTGAAGGAGTCGCATAAATAGGTGACGTACAACAAAAGATTGGATTTTGTAGATCTACCTTCAACAAAGCCATGCTGCTTAGTACTAAGTAGAGGTCTCACGTGGTTGAACATACGTTGATAAAGTATAGACTCAAATATTTTAGCAAACCAGTTAAGTATACTAATAGGTCGATAGTTCCTAACATCTCTTTTGTCTCCGGACTTATATATTGGCATTATTTTAGCTATTTTCCAATACGATGGGAAAACTCCTTCACTAAGGGAATTATTAAATATGAGCGTTAAAGGATCAACCAAAGCTGAAGCACACATACGGATAATAATAGGGGGAATTCCATCAGGACCAGCACCTTTACATAAGTCAACACTCTTAAGTTTAGCCAAAACAGAATTACCATCAATATTCAATTTTCCCAGAGAAAAGTTGTGAGAGGGGAAATCAGGAGTGAAAGTTTTCATTCTATCTTTTACATAAACTGACGCAAAGAATTCCGCAAAGAGATTTACAACCTCCGACCCAGTGGAAGCTATGCGATCACCCAAATACACATTGTTCGGCACAGTATCTGCACCTCTTTTATTACTCGTATACTTCCAGAAAGATTTTAAATTCATGTTGAGATCTTTTTCAATATTAAAAATATAGCGCCTGAAACAGTCATCCATCAAAACTTTAGCCCGCAATCTTAACATTGAAAATGTGTCATAGTCCCTGGGATTCTTTTGATGTTTATATCGTCTATGATATTTAGATTTCAATTTCAGAACTCTCCTTAGACCAACGGAAAACCAGACTGGGTACCTATTGTTACGGATCCTCTTTTTGGGCGTGAATTCATTTATGATTTTATACAACTGATCATAGAAATATTTAACGAGACCATCACAATCAAGCGTCCTTGCATGAAATTCCCAATTTATTTCTTTGAGTTTCACAATGCAACCTTCAAAATCAGTCTTGTGAAAGCTCAATTTTTCGAGAAACCTGTCAGAACGTAAGGGCAAATTTAGCCCATAAAACACCAGCTCAAACGGAGGGTGATGTGCATCAAGTCGGCTAATAGGAATTGCTTTCTGCAAAGAAAAATCATTAGGGTTGTTGGTTATAACCAAATCTAATATTTTGTTATTGGGATTACGTATATAGTTGAGTTGACCTAAAGTATTACTGTTAATAAAATCACAAAAGCCCTCAGATTTTTCACAATTCCCACTAACAGGAGATTTTGTTTCCTCAGACCAGACCAAGTCTCCTAAATTAAAATCACCTATCAGACACATAATTTGATTAGGATAAGAACTTATTAAACTGGTACACTTATTAGTAAAGTTCAGAAACTCGGCAGCAGGTATATAGTCTGTCAAATATACGGTACATAAATTCATTGTTCTATTTTTATCAATATTAATCTGCACCCACAAATCCTCAACATAATCAGACTGCCAATTGCTCTTGACAGCAAAACAAAACCTTTTCGAAATTGCCATTAACACACCACCACCATGATGTTTACCAAATCTCTTGCGGAACCTACTGTCTCGATCCCTGCGAACTACGGTATATCTGTGGTCAAACAACTCCGAAGAAAGTATAGAATCATCTAACCATGTCTCAGCAATACATATGACGTCGTAATTATTATTTAAGATGGAGTTATAAATATCGAAAGCCTTACTCTTCATACCTCTTATGTTTTGGTAATATACACTGATTGCCATTTTCGTCTATTAATTTTTTTTAAAGATAAGTATCACTACTATAAAACTACTTAATTAATTCGATCAAGACTTTCAACTGTTTTTATTTGTATGTGCGGAGAATCAGGAGACTTTCTTACAAAAATCCGTCCGCCGCGCACCCAAACGAATTGATATTTTAATTCTTTGGCTTTCCTCCTCGCCGCAGCATGAAGATTCTTGTTAGCAGGTGATAAATGTTCGGAGATGTAGACCGGGCTGCTGTCACCAGCGAGACCGAGTAGAGAGGTGTTAAGTTTAGCATTTGGGTGCGCTTTATTATATCGATAGATTGATGAATAAAATTCATCACGGCACACAATATTTCTGAATTTGGCTATGATAGTACGTGGGTATTTGCTTTCCTTAGACTGTCTGGCAACCCTCACGCAACTCATAATATCATGCACATTAATCTTGGAACCAACCACGGTGGAACACTGTTCCAAAAGGTTAATGAGATTCTCACCGCGATGTTCAGCTACTCCATGAATCTCTAAGTTATTTTCCCTTAAATATTGTTCAGTATTATTTAACCGTTCAGAGAGCTCTTTCACTGTGGTTTCTAGTTTCTTAGAAACATTTACAAGTGCTTCATTTTCAGTTTTCAACGTAATTAGTTCCATCTTCATTTCCTCGTGCTTATTATTGAAAAAGTCAAGAGAGGTGCGGAATTCCTGAAGTTCCTCGCGTATTGGCGAAAGCTGTTGTTGTAGAATCGATTTTAACATCGTCGGTATCTCAATTTTAATTGACGCTAAAACTCTGTTACATATAGCAGTTATGAGGCCATCATCATATGTACACGGCGAGTTGCTCTCACCAGGCCTAGGTGGAGATGTAAGAGTCGGTTTTGGTTGAGATTTACGAAAAGTCACATTGTTGGAATCCGATGAATCAAGCTCCTGAAGCGAGCACTCGGTCAAAGCTCTAATGGGAGTATTAATATTGCCTGATTTAGGTTGCCTGCTTTTGCATTCATAACAACTCCAATGACTTTTATGGTCTTTCGTCATTGTATTCCGAAAGCGCTGAATGGACACATTAGCGCAATCAAGATCATAAATTTTTGAACACTCAATACATTTTAAATATTCACTATTACTATATTTCTTTCGACATCCACCGCAAAGAAATTGTACAGGGGCCATTATAATATTCCTTCACTCTGAGAGAAAATCACAGAAGTTCCGAGTTCCGTTGAAGTAGATGGTAACAGACAAGCTATTCTGTGCCGTCAAAAGTAACAAGCTAGTATTTTGGACACAATGAGTCATGCGCTCGTGGTCTAACGGCAACACGTCCACGTCTCGTCCGGAGGAACACAGTTCGATCCCACAACACGGTGAAACTTTTTGTGAGAAAACAATGTTTCCTTAACACCCTCACGCAGTCCCAGGGCTCCGGAATCGAAGTCACTCCACAATGGGGCAAAGCCCCGCGGATCCAAAATTAAATCCGAACAAAATAAAAATAAACCAAAGGAACACCAACACACGTCCGCCCACAACAACTTCCAGAAGAAAGAAGCAAATTAGTCTTAGTCGTCTTTAATCTGTCCTTATCCCAAACCAAGTCTCAGAGTGAAATAAGGGCAGAGACAAGAAGAATAAGGGCAAGTACAAATGAAAATGAACATTAATTACAATGTAATTTAACCTACCCCTTCTTTTTGGCAGCACCCGGAGCCATTTCCACGCTGAATATAACAAATATTCGGGCGACAGATCTGACGAACCGACGCGCTACTTCTCTAGCGCGTTCGGCGCGGCCGGGGACGGCTTCGTTCTGCTGCTCACGAATCAGTGTGTGTAGCAGTGTGTCCAGCATCTAAAAATTATAGAGGCCATTATGTATTAGGAAGCAGTATTGCTTAGGGCAGACAAGGTAGGCAATTCCTTTGCTACTTAATTTCTAATATTATGAAAATTGTCATAAAATCCCAATTTTAACATTCACATTATAGAATATATGGCATTGTAGAATAATGGGCTTCCGAAACGGTCACAACTATGCTAGCAACAGAATTAAAACACAGAAAATGAACGAGACTGACTAAAGCTGATTGACCGTCTCGGAAGCCTAAAGCCTATAGGATGTATTTAATATAAATAATCAATCAATCACACTGAAATATAATTTGAATACATATGATCTTCAAAATATACATCCTTATAAGATTTCTGTACCTCGTTGGTGCACTTGACGATAAGTGCGTGTGTGAACTTGTCAAGGAGCGTGGTGCCAGACTGGTGGGGCGCAGGGCTCGATGGTCGGCTGCCAGCCTCGCCGGGGGCGCATGTGGCACCGCACATCACCGCTGCCTCCACGGCTGGCCAGTCGCCTAAACAAATGCATATATTTTAATAGAAAGATACAAGTTAGCTGCGCTGCTAATTTTTTTTACTCGATTAAATAATAATTACGGACTACAGAAAAGTTGACGTTGGCTTATTTGATAATGTGTAATTTGATAATACAAGTATTCAGTGAGCGTTTTAAAAAGCACATTACAGTAATCTAATGTAAATTTATCGGTATCTTTAAAGATACAGCCTATAAATAAACCACGCCTTTCTCCCATAGTAGTAGGCAGAGATCACTTATTTTCACATGCTACAAATCCTCACATAATTATTTCGCTTGGCCCCATCTCATTAATAGATCGTCTTCTGTAGATTGCTGTTATTCATTTACCATCTAACAGAACTGTTAAAAAATTCTCTAACACCCATTGCAAAACATTTTACGACTGACATATCGTCGTTGTCAAACCAAAATCTGCTAAGTGCACTTTTTTAAGATTTCAACATTTTAACCTTAGCGGTGGTAGTTTACTGCCCCATCTCTCGTATGAAAAAACTGCAATTTGTCGGACTACGACCTTTTAATAAAATATGGTATGTACAGCACAGTGTCAACTAGAACATTGTCAAACATGTTTTTTTGTGAACATCTCAAAAGTATATTTTTTGCACATAGCATACTATGGTTTGACAACGACGATATCTATACAGGGCGTCCCACGGCCATGCCAGACGGAGGGAAAGTATATTAAATATTGAATGAAACTAAGATCAATTATTCCTTCCTGGATCGGCACTTTTGGACAAATTAGATGGCCACCGAGCTCCCCAGATCTAACCCCACTTGATTTTTTTTATGGGGTTATGTAAAAGATTTAGTTTACAGGAACCGGTACAACAGTGTGCAGGAGTTACAAAATGAACTTAAGACGTATTATTTCAAACATCCACCATGCAAAAATAAGTAAATCGACAGGGAGAGAAATTATCAAAAGAGTGAGAATTTGTATACAACAGAACGGATCACATTTAGAGTATTTGATAAATATATATATTTTTTTTAATGAAAAATTTTATGATCTTAGTTTCATTTAATATGCTAGGTTATTTAGGAAAAAATATTGCTTATGAGTAGCCCTTTCAAACGCTATTATAAAATACATGTAATTTTTCTATCACATTTGGCGGGTTCGAATCCCGGTTGAGGTAGGCGATTTTTAAAAAATCTGTGAATGCAGTTCTACTTATTATTAAAAATAAGACGATGTCTTCTTTTAGTAAAATATCCTACGTTCAATATTTAATATACTTTCCCTCCGTGTGGCATGGCCGTGGGACGCCCTGTATACACAAAAGTGCTGCAAAAAAATAAAGAAGAAAATAAAGGCAATGTCGCTTCTCAAACATGAAAAAGAGACGCAAATCAAAAACGCTTTCTTTGAAAACCAAGTCTCGATACCATTTATTTTGAGCACACAATGCTTCGTGATATGAAGGTGATGGATGTGAATGAGGAGATGACGAGTGACGAAGTATTTTTTGAGTTGGGTCGTTTTTTATGTTTTTTTATGAGCGATGTGTAGAGAGAGGTACTCACCGAGCAAATGCAAGAGCGCGCGTCGCGCGAACCGCGGCGGCTCGAGGTCGTGGTCGGGCGCGTCCACCTCGGCGTCCGAGCCGGGCTGCTTGCGCGGCCCGCGGCCCCCGCGCCCGCCCCCCGCGCGGAACTGGCGCTGCTCCACCGCCTGCCGGCCGACCGTCTGCACCAGGAACAGCAGGATCGACTCGCCTCTGCAACAAGGCATCATTATTATCATTATCATATGGACGGCCGCCTTGGTCGAATGCTCAGATTGCTGGGTATTGGCCAAGAGGTCCCGGGTTCGAATCCTGGTAGGGGCAAACTTTGTGATGACAACAAATGTTTGTTTCCGAGTCATGGTTGTGTATATGTTTATGTAGTATATTTTCAACATTTATATATATACATAATTATATTAAAAATATGTCCGTCATCTAATATCCATAACACAAGTGCTTAGGCTACTTACTTTGGGCTAGATGATAGGTGTAAGTGTAAAAATATTTATTATAATTATTATATGTAACCAACTTGTCACTTTAAACTTTAAGGGCCTGTTACACAATCGATAAGTAAGTTCTAAGTAGCTTATTAGGCAAATATTTTGACAGTTGTGTTATGAAATATATGTCAATAGAACTGCCGAGTACGCTACTGAGAACTTACTTGTCGATTGTGAAACAGGCCCCAAAGGAATTATAGGATAGCCGTGTGGTGACGGCAGAGCAGAGTACAATTATCACCACCCCCAAATCTCTCCTGTGGGTGTTGTACAATGCGACTAAGGGTACAGACAATTATGAGTAATGGGCAGCAGCGTTCCTCTTATAACACCTAGTGATATATTGCGTCTTTTGTGCCTGATAAATGGCAATAGGCTCGCCACCTATGACATGGAACCTAACTTGGCCTAATTGGCGAAAAGTGAGTGTTAATTCACCTCTGCCTAGCGCTTTTGGGGGTATCGGTGTGATTTATGTATGTGTATGTGTATTGGACAAATAGTTTGGTACTTGATTTAAATTTCAGATAGGTAAAAGATTATACAAAAAAAGTAAAATATCTCACAATCGATTGTCAACCTTAATTTGTGTGACATAAACTACAAAGTTGATAGAGTCAATTTGACATTTAGTACATACATGCATACATAAATCACGACTATATCCCAGAAGGGGTAGGCAGAGGTGAACTAGCACCCACGTTTCGCCAATTGGCATTTAGTGGCATAGCAATATGGTCGAAAAGTGTTCGCCGGGAAACTGTCCTAAGGCTGCCTGTCCATTGACGCGGAGCGAGGCTGCTGAGCGGAGTAACGAGGAAATATTAGCCAATAGGCTTGCACAAAATTTACGCTCCGATATTTTAAGCAATCCTATTGGTTAATATTTCGTCGTTTCTCCGCTCCGCAGCCTCGCTCCGCGTCAGTGGACAGGCAGCCAACTGTACAATGTAAACAACGAACAAGCCAAACTTAAAAATATACCTTGTGTGAAAATAAATGCTAACCTAGAGTTGAAGTGCGTGGCTAGCTGCGTGTCCCGCGCGAGCCTAGCGAGCAGGTCGCAGCGGGCCGCCCAGTTGCCGCCCACCAAAGCTTTGCAGCGGCATTTCTCCCAGCAGTCGCAGTAGGCAGTCGGGGAAGTCTGTTTCTGTTTGCAGTCGTGGCCTTTGTGGCATACCTTTTGAAAATTATTCACAGTGAATAAAAGTTTATTTTTATTTTATGTTGGACAGAGAAGCTCTTGGCCCTTCATCTCACCTGATGATAAAGGCGATAAGTTATACATAGTATAGCAATAATCAAAAATTATTAGGTAACCAAAAAATAATTATCTCGAGTTTCTCTGTGCTTCATAAGGCACGTTAAGCCGTTGTTCCCCGATGTATCTGCAGTCGTTAATACCCAACAACCCGCACTGGGACAGCGTGGTGGGTTATGCCCCAATCTCCCTATAAGTATGTCCCAGTCTTCCATCCTGTAGCGTTGTTATTTTGTCACTTATGAATTGGAATTATTTATAAAACTTTTGTTACTTTTATATAATTGTAGCACTTTATTTACCTTTGCGCATTCAGTACAACAGCACAGTGACCCAGTTAGACCACAGGTTTTGCATTCGAAAATATCCTATTGACAAAGACAAAAGAAATATTATTATCCTAAAATTCCTTCAAGACAAACTGAGGAATGAGTCAGTGTCGTAATACTAAAATAGCATGGATCTAATCTATTACTTTGTAACTATTATATATATTTATATTTGACAGTTAATATTATTTTCATTATAAAATCTCTAATCAGGCCGTAAACCTAAGTAGGTAATATAAGCCCTGAATACATTTGAAAATATATTAGGCTGATGATGATAAACCCACCAACCCGCACTGGGCCAGCGTGGTGGGTTATGGCCCAATCTCCCTATATTCTTCCATCCAAAGGGAAGGCTCGTGCCCCAGCAGTGGGGACATTAGAAAGGGCTGGTGATGATGATGATGACAACAATATATTAAAATACATCTTATCTGCACTTAAATTCATGTAATTACATTAGAGTATTCTTTGATTTTTATTTTAAAAATTATTGCAAATAAAAACTGGTAAAAAAGGATTCCAAAAATTATTGTCACAAGGACAATATTTTTTCTGACCTCTTTTTCTATGTCTAGAAGAGTAACTATAATTTATCTACAATTACCTGGTTGATATGCTCTTGGCCTGTCCAGGTGAAGCTGCAGGTGTCATTGCAGCAGAGCACTAACAAAGGCGAGTGGTCCGGATGGGCATTCGGTGGGAATATGGCCGCGGAGCGTTGCACTTCCTCCGTGTCTGGACAGGCACGGATTGCGTCCAACAGTACCAGGGCGGCGCGATATGCGCGTTCAGCAACCGCTGCCATCAAAGGTGTTTGGCCCATGCCGTCCCTGCAAAAAGTTAATGGTCTGTATTGGTTTGCCACATTGCAGTATTTATTGGACGTGTCCGTCGGACTACAAAAGATGCAGTTAACCTTTACACTTCAGTCGGATTCTTCTTTTTCACCAGCATGTATATTATCTATGCGCCAAGCATAAAATGTCAGGAAACTACTATATGTCAAGCATCTTAATAGACTTTGAATGTAGGGCAAATACATTGAGGTTGATGTGTTTGGATAAGTGCAGTTTGATTAGGCGATTCTCACACTGCCCAGCACCACGCAGCGTAGAGCGTGAGTTCGTTATAGTAATGTGCTCGTAGACTGCGCGTGGATACGTTACCATGTGGTACTGCGCGTGTTTTCAATACAAATCTAGATGCTTAGAAACATAATTACACCACTCCCGCGCTTCGCTCCGTGGGGCAGGTCAGTGTGAGAATGAACCTCGATGTACCTACCTACCTGCAATCAAAATCTATTAAAACAATTGTAATAATAGTCATAACCAGACGTCTTATGCTTGGAGAATAGATATACTTATACAATAATGTGCTGGTGAATAGTCACAATAAATTAAGTACATAGTTTTATTGCATTAACATCGGTTTATATGACGTGATAAGTGTTATATAACATCGGTAAAGTAAATTAAGGGTTTTAATTTGTAATTGGTACACAAAATGAATTAAAAAATCGTGTTTTCATAGTATGGGTAGGTAATACAAAATGAACCGATAACCATATAAAGTCAGTCATGAATACAATAAGTTTATTCTTACTTGGCCGTTAACAGCTGCATGAGGTAAGGCTGCAGGGCGGAGCTCTCGCACAAGGCTCGCAGTGCCGAGAGTGCATTTCCGCGACGCTCCGCCGGGTCAGCGCTCACTGCGCCGCTACCACTGTTAGCCCCACTCGACATTTTACTGGAGTATCAATTATGAAAAATTATATCCCTTTGACTACTGTATTTATAGTCCGCGCGCGAGCTCCGAGGAACCGGGTAGTGTAATAAGAACACATTGTAGCGTCATAAGAACACTACACTAGGGACAGTGCAGGATATGGGGCGACGGTCGGACGCGGCGCGCACGCGCCCGCTTCCTTCCCGATTCCTCGGAGCTCGCGCGCGGACTATAGTTACTTACCGAAAAGTTAATTTTGTAACCAACTCAAATAATTGACAAAACATATTTAAAAAAGTCAGTATTTTTAGTTGATTGTTGAAAAAATTTACATTCGTCAAAACCTGGTCTAGTCTCAAGTCCTGTTCTTTGGTCTCTCGACATAGTTCTTTCAATTACTGTGCGTTCATTCGAACTAGCACCTTTACGGAGATAGATTAACGTATCAAAAGGGCCTCGACAACGTCTGATTGATATCAGTGGAAGACAAACATACTGCCCGAACCAAAGGCAAAATGAACGGGGCATGATGATGACGATTATCCATTACATTTATAAAACATAAATATCGCAGCACTTCTAAGCCGCGGTCAATGGGCGATAGAAAGTTAATATTACCCGTTGTTAGTTAGTCCCATCAAGCTATCTTCGTCCCCGGAAGCTTCAAAGGTCTCGGGAGCCCAAGACAGAGCCGGCACTGCTTCTTCTGTGCTGGCACCACTGCCGCCCGTACTTCCCGCTAGGTTGGGCATTGATGGATTTTCTACTAGAAAATTATTGCTTTTAAATAACAGTTATATTATTATCAAAAAGCAATAATAATGTACGTCTAATTTAGTCAAAAGTTGCCTAAATTAATTATTTTATGTTTATTATGTAAACTTGCAAAGTACCTTACTTCAATATAAAAAAAATTAAAAGCAAATAATACCTATATCAGGTTCCTTATTGGAAGTAGGCGCGCACATATGAACACAGGCATGGAGGATATTTCTGTTGCCATCACAATGTTCTTGCAGGATCGATAAAATTTGTTGCTCTGTAACATAAATAATTTAAAAGTTGTATATTATAGAAAATATTGTATAGGAAATAAAGTCCATGGACAGGTTCTTACTGTTTGTGTCAGTTTCCAACTGGTGAAGTAGTTGGCGAACTCCGTCAAGGTCGCAACGAAGCACTCTTGGCATCATGAGTTGAGGTTCGGGCACAATTATTATAAGCGCCACCTAAAACAGTTCATAGTGTTTATATCGAAAATCTACGTAGACTAAATTGAGGAAGAGTGAAATCAGCCAATAAAAGCATCTCCTTATGGACACACTAGTGTGCTGGCATCGCGTATTGCCAAAGAAGGGTTAAAAAGGAACGTCTTTTGAAGTAAAAAGTATAATCAAACAGTACAAATGTATATTTTTATAGTTATTTATTAACAAGGTCGATACTATACATAATTGTAGAACCGTTTCAAAATTAAAATTTTGTTAGCTGGCATTTTTTGTTAAATTGCATAAAACAACAGAATGCTAAGTAACTAAACTGTATGTACGTGGTACGTCTGTGGAATAGAATAATGAAACGAGTCGTAAAAAGCTCTCATTTTAATAGAGTAAAAACCATAATGTACAGGATTAAGGCACTTCCTTCTATAAAACGCAAAACACGTTTTACACTTCTGTTTTTGTAGTCTTTTGATGTAAACGTCATACGTCATCATAAGTTTTGATACCACCATGAAACGACCTATTATTTAATATTTTATACAGTTCACTTTTTAATCCGTTTTCATCCTCCACAAATAAAATAAAAAGTGAGGTACCTGCGACTTGAGCGCAGAGTGCGCAGCAGAGTGCGGATGCAGCGGAAGCGCGTGGGCCGCGAGCGCCCTCGCCGGCGGCAGGTTCAGCGGGGGCGGTTCGCGCACCATTCCCACACAGTCGCGCCCCAGCGGATACAGGGCGCCGTTGCCGTCCATCATCACCACCACCGGTTCGCTACCCTGGAGATGTCAAGTAGGCATTTATTGCATTATAGTTATAAATAAATGATTGACAACTCATATTGGCCAGTCAACCCAAGGGCTGAGTTAGAATTAGTAGCGGCACAACGAGGACTATGAACATACAATATAAAATAGTTATTATATTATATAAAACGTATTATACAATAATAATACATACATAAATCACGCCTATATCCCCGCAGGGGTAGGCAGAGGTGAACTAGCACCCGCGTTTCGCCAATTATATTAGGTCCCATGTAATAGGTGGAGAGCCTATTGCCATTTATCGGGCAAAAAAGTCGCAGTACATTCATTGCTAGGTGGTATAAGAGGAACGCTGCTGCCCATTCCTCATCACTGATTTATCCTTAGTCGCCTTGTACGACACCCACGGCAGAGATTTGGGGTGGTGACAATTGTATTCTACTCTGCCGTCACCACACGGCCACAATAATAATATCCGTAACAACTACTGGGCAAGGCTTCTCCGATCCCCAGTATCGGTCCCGGAATTCTGTAGCAGTCTGAAAAGGCTGCTAAGTTTTTAGGATAATCTGGGATGGTTGGAGTAGGACAGATAATAATTGGATAAGGAGACACGCACAATGGCAGTCAGGAGGCTAAGTGCAGAAACGCCCGCCTAAACTAAGCGAATCCGTAACATCTATACACATAATATAATATAAATTATGAATAAATGTTTATTTAATAAATGACGCCAACGTTTACATACCTCAGCAGCGGTAGCAAGCTGTATCGCCTGCCCGTTGGAGTGACCAAGCAACGCGGTGTGGTCCGTGGGAAAGGCACTGTCAGTCAGCGCTCTGGTAGTGCCTACTGCGTACACGGCATACGCTAGGGCGCCTCCTGCTCGGCGCACCACAGCATGGACGCCTCGGCTATCCACCTGAGATCCGACATACAAATGTTTTAAAAATGTGACAAATAGTTAATTAGCAATATTAAACGGTGGCTCCATATTACAACAGTAGACTGTACCGATATAATAGTGGTTTAAGGCCCCCCCCCTTAAACCTACACTTGGATCACAAGTCCCAGGCGCTGCCACCGACTTCCTTCTCTGCCACACTACGGACCCGGCACTCGCACGGTGAATGCATAGAATGCTAATAATAGTTATCGTCTCTCTACCCACTGCCTTCCTTATGAATGGATGAAAAGAGAAGCTGCTTGTGTAAGCTTCAAAATGTTTAATATTGCAATTATGTATTTAACTATTTGTTATTAAATAAATTAAGACATGAACTATTACGACGATATTAAATAAATTAATACATCATGAGAAACTGATGTAGAATGTATGTCACCATAAGCCATCATGACTTACATTACAGGGGCACATAAATTTGATTGGTCTATTTTTTCAATAAGTACATGTTTCTTTTATCACTTCATTTGAACAGGATAAAATTTTAATGCAAAAATAAACTTACAGCAATAGTTATAACTTGCACTTCGGGCGGCAAAGCTATCTTTCTGGGTGAACGTTGTAGACAATCCGGTCCTCTGGGACCGGCGGCTCCGCCCGCACCCCATTTGACCGCGACCAGATCATCCTTACGCACAAGCCGACAGTCCTGCAGCAGAGCAGTCCAATCGTCCGCAGTAGACGGCACAATCTCCTTTCCGTCCTTGCCCACCGTTGGGAATCGCACAGCGGCGTACGCGCCGTCAACTTTGAGAACTCGCCCCAGAGGCACGCTCTTGACATCCTCCAAAAACACGACTTCTTTGAGCGGCCACTCTTCCTCGTCGCGTTTGGAGCCGTCGTTGGATGATCCTTCTTCGCCGCGCACGGTCACGCGTTTGGCGCGTTCTGTACAAAATTATACGTATGAAAATATAGGTTACTATTTGTCGTATTGGAAATGTGTACTATTAAAAAGGCCGATAGCAAAAAAAACACGTTTAAGTAGAGACCCCGTATTATGTAAGCCGATTGCAGTTGGTTTCGTCTACCTGTGTCTCTCACTTATTGAGAATACATAATAGCAAAATGAGAGAGTGACGGTTAGACCAAAGCAACTAAAATTGGTTTATGTAATGTACGTATATTATTATGTTGACTCATTTGTAAAATCGTGCCAAAACCTGGGCAGAAAGTAGATGATTGGTATCCTCCTAGGATGGATATTACAAGGGATAGGATTGTTTGTAGCTTTACCAAAAACCATATAATAATTAATTTGTTGAACATTGATACGTACTATGCGATGTGCTTGTGTCACTGCAAGTAGACGACGCCGGACTGGGCGGCGGGGGCATATCGAGCCGATCAGCCATGTCTTTGTTGCTATCCTTGTTGCCGTCCTTGCTGCTGCCACTGGAAGACGAAGCCTTCACCGACGACACCGTTAACGGAGACTGGTTCTAAAATATTACGTAGTTGGTCTTTCATTATTGGGTGTGGTACAAGGCGATTATGGGTTATGACAGCGATGAGAAATGGGCAGCTGCGCACCTCTTGTACCACCTAGCAAAATACTGTGATTTACCGAAGAGCCCACATATTACATGGGACCTAAAAATAGGTCAGAAATATTTCAGACATATCTGAAAATGGTCATCCAAAAATATAATAATATCTAGACTTATTAAAATTTACTAATTCAATTGAGAAACTTGAATATTATATTAATTTTGACTAAACTGTTAAAATAAAGTTTTAGTTTTGTGAACTGTTCGTTTAAACACAGCTTAAAAACCAAATAATAGTTATTGATAAATAGTAGATTTTCCATCAAGTGCACAAAACGAATCATTTTTGTCCGAGACTTTTAGCAGCCTGAGCCGAAGGCGAGGGCTGATAGTAATGTCGAGGATAAAAATGGTTTTGTGGACGAGTTAGAAACTCTGATCTGATTTTCACTTAGATTGCGAGGAAATAAAATAGTTTATCATTACATTTCTTAAAATTCAAACTAAAAAACAAAGAAAATACAATACTACGTAAGCTAAAAAAATAGTACAGTTTTGAATACTATACAGACCTATACAGCCAAGTATTAAATTAATTTTGAAATAATAATTTTCTTAAATTAATTGAATAAACCACCGCACCTACTTGAATTAAAATTTTAATATCTTTTATGTCTTAAAAAACACATTAGGCAAATAAATTTATGTAAATATTATAAAATAACAAATTCTATCTCTGAATTTCTTATTGTGTTTGGCTGCATGGCTCATTTTCTTTGCCTTAATATAGACACATTTATAAGTAGATACGTTAATGCTCTAGAGCACAAAATTCGATTTTGTGCAGCCTATATCCTGCACAAATAAGCACTTTCAGAGCATGAGAAGTGAAAAATATATATTCTTTACAATGTAGTACTTTACCTGCAAGTCTCTCTTGTCCTTTTCAGAGACGGAGCGCTCCGGCTGTGGTGGCGGCAACAGCTTGAACCGACACATGTCGGAGAGATTCCACGCCGCGTTTTGCAGGATGCCAACTTTCGGCACTCCGGTCGACATGTTAAAACCTGCCATTGATAATTTTCAGGACTTACCATACAGAATACAGACACAATACACAATATACGCCTATTGTGTATTGTGTCTGTATTCCTCACTGTGTATTCTTTGTGTGCAATAAAGTTATTATTATCATTAGATGTTATTTTACAGAGACAGTATGAGAAAACTAAAAACCGTCAGGTACAAGAAAACATCTTAGGAATAGTTACAAGTAATTTTTTATGAAATAAACTTTTGCAAGAACCAGTGGGGTGGTTATAGCACATCCATATCCATTTGGCCAACTATTTCATTCATAGTGATATTTTTAAGCTTCCGAATACTATGTAGTAGAAAGTTCTTGGGGAAAGAAAAATTGAGAAAATTGTGTAGTTTTTTTTACTTATCTGGAGTTTTTCTTTTAGTTACAGTAATTGTACATAAATAAATATTGTTTGTTTGTGGCATTATTTTTGTTAGAATTGAATATTTAGTCTGTGTTGTCAGCTAGTTTCCATTAAATTCAGCCATCTTTACCACAACTCTGGCAGATGTGTCAATTACTAACCGATAGCGCCCGGTTGGTACATCGGTGAGTTTTTCATGGTGACGCTTTGCCCCGCTTGCAGATCTTGGGGCGCAGACGACGAGTGGCCACGCTGCTGCTTGCGGGAGCGTGCACGGTGTTTCTCCCAGAGACGGGCCCGTTGTCCCAGCGGTAAGACACCCCTAACATAGAATACGACCAAGTTAGGCAGAACAATTACTATTACTAAAGAAGAGCTCGCTAGCGCGGTGGCATAGTGCGCTTGCGTAAACTAAGCAATGTTCGCTGAGGCCGGTCATTGGAGGGTTGACCAAATGTATTAACTCGAGTTCCTCCGTGCTTTGGAAAGCACGTCAAGCCGTTGAACCAACCCGCACTGGGCCAGCGTTGTGGGTTATATCCCAATCCCCCTATTTTCTGCCATCCATAGGGAAGGGCCGTGCCCTGACAGTGACATTTAAGCGGCTGGTGATTATGATGATGACTAAAGACTTACGAATATAACTCTCTATGATGGTATATATTTCATTAAGACCTGCAAGACTTATTATTTATTATATTTGAATTAAATGAAATATATTTAATCAATACTTTATAGTTGACAGAAGTTATATTAGATGCCTAATAGAATATTTTTTAAATTATTTACTTTTTAACAATATAAAAATTAAACTTACCACCAATACAATGCACCAGAGTCCAGCCTTGCAACGGTGTATAGCGAGCACACATGCAGCGACAATGGCTTGTCAGATCCAAACTCCGTAAATGTCTGCAGCAGATGCTCCAGACGGGACGCGCCAGGGGCGTGAGCTGTAAAATTTATTATTTTTTACAACCACTATGACATGCAATTTCCCCCGACTTATGACTAGAGGAGTACATAGAGACTAAATTCATAGAAGCACAATTATTAAAATAAAATAAAAATATTTTTAATTGGTACTTAATGTACTTATCATAGTTTACCGAATGAAATAAGAATAATACTTCGTCAAATATACTTCTATGCACTCATAATGGCTGCCCCTACATTATCGGCCTAATAAAAATGTATGATTTTGTCATCATAGATGACAAGTTCCACACAAACAAGCTCCGGTATCAGAGGTGCTTTTCCAAATTTCTTACGTTCTAGGTGGAAACATTCGAGGTGGTTAAAAACCCTGTAAACAACTATAAATAACAGTATTTCTAATAAACAATAATAACATAACTAACTTACTACTCTACAACTCACCAATAGATTCATCCAAGAACGTGGCAACACGTCCAGTATCAGTGAGAACTGAAACCCTTATTCCGGCAGCGCTAATGTTGACAATCCGCTCTCCAGCTACGAGTCCGAGCCAATTGGCGCGCGGGTGGTACGTGTGACTGGAGCCTGACGTCTAGGGAAATAAATATAGCAATGGTAATGCCATCCCTTTCGGCTAACACTATTTAATAGGTAACTGCCGCACTCATAGGCGTCAATTAAAGTTTAGTCAAAAAAAATTACAATTCTAAACTAGTCACTAGGCTTGCCGGGTCTATAATCTAGATTTTAATATTTTTTTTTACATTAAGTACTCATTAAAGTTAATTGACGTCTTGAGTGCAGCAGTAAGTACATACATACATAAATCACACCTATATCCCCGAAGGGATAGGCGCAGGTGAACTAGCACCCACGTTTCGCCAATTATGTTAGGTCCCACGTAATTATCAATCAATTTATCGGGGCACAGAAGTTGCAATACATTGCTAGATGGTAGTTAAGAGGAACGTTGCTGCCCATTCCTCATCACTAATTTATTCTTAGTGATAGAATTAATGAAATTCTTTAGAAATTCAGATATTAGAATTTTATTGTGACACACAAGAAGACATGACAAAAAGTAATTAAAAATATATAAAATTGACATAGAACGGTATCATACCTTTAAAATACTAAATCTATACAACAAATAGAAAAGGAGTTTGCCTACGAGCCTATACAACCTCTAACACTTAGTCGCCTTGTACGACACCCACAGGAGAGATTTGGGGTGGTGACAATTGTATTCTACTCTGTCGTCACCACACGGCTCAGTAGTAAGTGGCATTGCATTAACTTACATCGGTGCGTTGATAAGGGTGTGCGTCAGCCCAACGCCACTGGTGCAGCTGTCCTTGAGTGGAGATGGCCACCAACTCAGAGTATGTAGCCGCTATATGAGTGAAGCGGATGTTGCTGTCCCAGTATTCCAGCTCCTCGGACACCCACAAAGGAGACGCTGCCATTGCAGAGTCCTTCTTTTTGCTTTCAGCTGCAAATAAGTATTGAATATCATTATTACAAAATATTATATCTAAAAAAATAATTTTAGGAAAGAAAACAGCTGTTTCTCTCATACACACACACATACATCACGCCTGTTTCCTCGAAGGCAGGGGTGAATTAACACCCACAATAGCTATCTCTGCAATCAAAATATTGTGATGCAATCTTGTGCATCTGCAATTATAAATATCAAAATTTAATAAATTTACTCACAGTCCTGATAATCTTTTTCCTTGCAATAGTATTACTATACATACATACGTCACGCCTTTCTCCCATAAGTAATCACATCTTTCCAAACAGTTGTAAAAATGCTCAAATAACAAGCACAAAATAAACCCAAATCAATAACAAAACTCACCACCGTCCTTGTCCCAAGAAGTGTCGCGCAGAGCCGATTCCAACCACCTGCGCGGCCCAAAGTACTGGCGCTCGCGCCACCGGCTGAACTCCGAGGGGCGCTCTTGAGTTGAGCTGCTGCTCTCGCGACTGGCGCCCCCCCGGCCGCCGCTGCTGCCGCCGCCGCCGCCGCCCCCGCTGCGACTACACGATCACCACGCTCATCAGCATGATGCGGATCGGGTGTAAAAAGACCACAACCGCTAGCTCTCGAATCACCTCAATCGAACTTGAAGCGACTATCGCCCGAATACAGAAACGCTAAAGTTTGAGTCCCGCTTAACGTTTAGGTACTGTCAAAATCGACGTTTTTTCACACAACTTATGACAGGTATTTAATTAATTGTCCACTTAACTTTGTAAGCAGTGCACAAAATTTGTGTAGCGTTTCTGTATTCGGGGGTATTAGACATCAAATCACTACGAAGCATTCATGGTCGAGCAACTGATAATGAAACATCCATAAAAAACTATATTGATTTTTTTTATATATCAGTAGATATTTAATGACTTAACATTTGTTGCGCAACCAAGACAATTCGATTGAGGTAGGAGAGTTCGTGTAGAGAAAATCGTGTAAGAATTTGGACAAATAGTTTCTTCTTTCAAATTTTTGTTAAGAAATTTATTTTATAATAATTTAGGTCTCTTCACATCCCGATGTTACAACGGATAACATTTACTACTACAACTACAAAAAAAGGACACCAAACTAGATAAAATAAGAAAAGAAAAAAAAAAAGAAACTGCGTAAGCTCGTCGGCGTGCTCGTGATCGGGTTGGTGTCTTGGTGTCTTCTCTACTGGTAGAGGAGGTAGGCGGAGGAGCGTAGCGTGACAGGTGTACCTTCTGATGGCCGCGTACCCGAAGATGTCCTCGGAGAACATGGCGTCGGCGTCGATGATCACCGAGTGATCCTGCTGTGCGGCATGGAACCCGCCGTCCAGGAGGGAGATGAGGTCCTCTGGCACGTAGCCGTCCCCTCCCTCGCCGCCCTCCGGCTCCTCTCCCTCCTCGTCGTCGCGCGACAGCAAGTTGTTCACCGCCAAATTCACGTCCAAATTCGTTCGCTACAGGTTTTCGACATTGCCGGTTATTAGAGGAAAGGTTAATAAATATACTATTAAGGCCCGAGTTCACCAACACTTTAAACAAGCGATTAAAAGATAAACGCCAGTTTTTGACAGTTATTCCATAAAATGAGATGTCAAAAACTGACGGCTAAATAATAATTGCCCGTTTAAGTGCTGGTTAACTCTAGCCTAAGGCTCGAGTTCACAAACACGTAAAACAAGCGATTAAAAGTTAACTGTCTATTTTTGACATTTCTTCCTTACTGTTGAAAATCAAAAAGAACCGGTAAAATTATAATCTACTGTTTTCGTGTTGGCGAACTCCAGCCTAAGGCCCGAGTTCACCAACACGTTAAGTAAGCGATTAAAAAATAACCGTCAGTATTTGACAGTTCCTCCTTACGATAAAATGTCAAAAACCGACGGTTAAATATTAATCGCCTGTTTAAGTGTTGATGAACACAGACCTAATACTATGATGCATATGTCACAGCCAACTAGCTTAATTAGCCGTTCAATCGACAGCCTAACCTCTTTACTAAACAGTGCCGTTCAACTAGCTGTCTGAATGATATGCAGCAGCCAGCCAGGCAAAAATTTTACTATTTACTGAAATGGGTTAGTAAGTTGGTTAGGTCAGTTTAGGAAATGAACCAACGAAGCCGGCGAATGCCAGTAATTTATGCTATTATAGAATTAGTTGTAATTAAGCTGGTCGGCTGCAACACATAATATACTATCTAATTAATGTATGTAACATGTATTGTATTATTAACCTTCAAAACATAAATGGTATTTTATATAAAGTAAAATCATCGCCAGAAAGTTAACAATTAACTTTGACATCTGATATGTGCTGATATATAGCGCTTGTTATTTGCCAAGATATTTTGTTTGAATTCTGTTTGGGGAAAATATGCAGATGAAATGGTTAACCTTTATGGTTACCCTTGGGTAACCTTTATAAATTTCTGGTCATCATAATTTATGCAAGCAAACTTTTTCTAATATAATTAATTTATGATAGACAGAGTAAGCAGAGATAATTTTAGGTATGTGCCCAAAAGGTTTCCCATGGATGACAACCCTACAACATTTAATTTTAAGCCCGAGGCCTAACAATAATATACATACATACATAGTATTCAATGTTAAGGAAAGATTGAATGGAACATTACCTGCAATTCTCTTATAATGAGACTTCGACTTTTGCCTTGAAGCACAACCTGAGCCTGTGTTACCAAATCTTCAGGTACAAACTGTGCAGGCACTGACACAACTCTCCCTGACCCTGAAGCTCCTATTATTACTCCAGTTGCTCTGCTAGTAGATCCTGTGGGAAAAAATAAGTTGTCAATCGGCTGCGCTCTTCCTATAGGATAGTTGGGGTACATACATTGGCGTATTATGACTACTACAAATTAGACTAGACTATTAGATTTCAGACAGTGATTACGCAATTTCTTGCGCGTCCCGCGCTCGTGTTAATACCGGACAGGACTTTGTAGTACTTCTTCAATACACAATGTCACCAGAGACAAGATGGTACTGATACATGCTACCTATTTCCATTTCAGGCTGACATAGCATGAAAATCAATAGAAATTGACCATTCAGCAATACTCAGTACAATAATTACAAGCAACAAAAATCATTCATAGTTTACAAACTTTTATAATTTACAAACAATTTATAGATAATTTATATTTTCTACAAAAATACCTTGAGAGCTGGGTGCAGCCCGAATAGAATTTCTCATGATACGAGCCCTGGTGCGTGGTTGTTGTCGCGAACCACAGCCACCGCCACCACTGCCCCCTTGCTTTCCTCCGCCAGCACCTCCCCCGCCACCGCCGCCTCCACCGTTACCCCCATTTTTAGTGGCATCGGCTTTGCTTAAATCCAACCGGTCCGGTATAATGGAAAAGGCGACGCGACAAATGCTGCCATCTTCGAGAAGACAAGCTATGTGGGCTGGTCCAGCAGCTACTGCACGCACTCCCCTTAACGAGCTAAGTGCAGAGGATCCAGCACCCGTTCCATATCTATTCCAACGTTCTGCTACTTCTTTCAGCCTATAACAAAAAATATATAATAACGATTTTTATTAATAAATTATAAATTGCACAGAATAAACAGATTCCATCAGAACAATACAGCTGTTATTTCATAGATCATTCTTAACTTAAATTAGGTTTTAGGTTAACTGGAGCTTACCCAGTATATTTCCTTATCTAAATATATGGGTCAGACAACATTAAGTCAACGACTCCCTAATCCATACTAGTATTATAAAGCTGAAGAGTTTGTTTGGTTGATTGAATTTAGGAACTACTGAATCAAATGAAAATAAATATTTTTGTGTTGGATAGTCCATTTATTGAGGAAGGCTTTTAGTAACCAACATTAACATGAGCAAAGCCGCAAGCGACCACTTATAATCCATATTGTCAATTTTGCATATGTTTTACAGCCATTATGCATAGATATTCATATCTCCTATAAAATTATGTAACATTTTCTATCTCCTAACCTAAATATATAAATAACAATAATGAACACAAATATATTATAATGAGAAATATGATTCTGGTCATCAAAATAAATGAATACAAAGCAAATTATTACTAAATGTTCACCAAAGCAGCAATTTGCTGTGAAAATAGTATTTTTTAGTTGTTAGGTTAGATTAATCTGGTTATTAATTAAATAGTAACTCTAACTGCCGCACTCAGAGACATTAATTTACTATATAGTACTAAATACAAAAAATACACCTAGCAAGAATGGCGACTAGTTTTAAATTGACTTTTTTTTGTATTAAGTACTCATTATCATTAATTGACATCTCTGAGTACGGCTGTATTATAATTAAGGGTTATTTCCAGTAAAAAAACTGACAACTTAATATAATAAACCAAACAATATATAAAAATAGGATTATATATCAAAGGTACAACCATAAATAGTTCCATTAACTTTTAGGTTATGACAATATACAGGATTGCCACAACTTGATTCCCTACCAAAAAGTTACATTTAAATTTTTCTGCCATCACTCCCTTTAACATACTTATCCTAATAATATGCTTCACACATGCACTTCACATCACTGCATCATGCAATTTTATTAACATCACAAATTCACCATTTGATCATTTTTTAAATAATTGTATTCAAAGAATTTTATTTATTTTACTTTCAGCATCATCTACAAATTATCCTAAATTGGTACAAAATACTCCTTAATTTTTTATTTTTTAAATAGTGTATTTCACCCAATGAAGTAAAAAAATTAAAGAGTATTTTGCAAAATTATGTCCTGCATCAGTACTTAACTAAAATGTATCTTATTAAATTAATGAGCAATGGGCAGCATATCTCCTTATATTGTTCCATCCATAGGGAAGGCCCATGCCCCAGCAGTGGGGACATTAAAGGGCTGGTGATGATGATGATGATGAATGGCCAGCAGCATTCTTCTTATGCCAGCTAGCAATATACTGTGAATTATGTGCCCGGTATATGACAATAGGCTCGACACCTATTACATGGGACATAAATAATTGGCAAAATATGGGTGATAATTCATCTCCGCTTACCCTTTCAGGGATTAATGAGTGTGATTTATGTATACATTTACTTTGGATCCAATTGTGTCACAAATATAAGTTGTGTACATGTACCAAAAAACAAAAATATACTGTATGATAGTTAAATAATTAATACAAAATAGTATAAAAAAATAATTTTATTTTATGTGTAATCCCCATTATGGCTACTATTTACCTATATCATATAAGGTTACACAACAATTCAAATGCTATGTCACCTATAACATTCTTACTTATTTATATTGCTTGTATTCAAAGGTCAATGTTTCAACACATGATAGATATTTATTCTAAGCTTTATAGAAGCGTGGTGACGGCAGAGTAGAATACAATTGTCACCACCCCAAATTTTTCCAGTAGGTGTCGAACAAGGCGATTAAGGATAAATCTGAATATGATTAGGAATGGGCAGCAGCGTTCCTCTTATACCACCTAGGCTAGCAATGTACTGCGACTTATGTGCCCAATAAATGGCAATAGGCTCGCCACCTATTACATGGGACTTGACATATTTGGCAAAACGTGGGTGCTAGTTCACCTCTGCCTACCCCTTCGGGGATATAGGCGTGATTTATGTATGTATACACTAACTAGAACATTATAAGCATTCATAATTGTGTTTTTATTATACCTTTTGTTGAGCATCCATCAATGTTGCAATTTGTTAGTACCAGGGAGTAAATTACTAATAATTAATTTTAATTTTAATAGTTGGAATAAGTTACATTGATTGTTTACATCCCTATAAATTTATAGAAGATCTAAGAATAAACCTTTTTATTTATACAATGAATTGCAGGTTAAGAGTTATATTATTAGTCTGAGATTGTTTTTACATAGTATTATAGTAATTCATTTCTCAAATCTATTATAGGTACTTTGTGCTAATTTCTTCCTCTTTTTTAACATCTGTTTAATACAAGTTCTTTTCACTGTTCATCCATTGTAATTTTACAAATCTCACAAATGTTTAGTTCTATAAAATGGTAATTTAATTTTTTTATTATCATAGCTAAACACAATTTATTATGAAGATACTATCTTTTTATTAAGCATTTTATTCAAAAAAACGGCCGATGTTCTACAAAATATGAGGGTGAACATTATTGACTCATATATACTATATCTGAACACTATAATAAAGCCGATGTGATAAACGCTTACATGTCGATAATTTAACACCGTGCATGCTTGAACTGTGGCATAGGTGCATACTAATATTAATTATGTCAAGGAAATATTTGGAAGACAAAAACGTGGCCCTATGACAAGGAATAAGATATCTAAGTTAGAAAATTGGCATCATCATTGTTGTCGTACTATTTTGCAACAGCAGAAATGAGCCATGAATCGTTAAAATACATTACCTATCTATCAATTGATCCTCTGTTCCAGGTAATGGATGAACCACAAAATGCATCGAAGACATTTTCGTGGTTTACTCCTCAAGCAGTTGATTCTAGAAAAGAACACTGTGACATTTGTTAAATTTCACCACACTTTTAGCGAGATTGAAGATTCAACACTGTCTAGAATTCTCTTGTGTCCACCATATTTCTAGTTATTTTTTCGTGATCTTTTCTCGTTCTCAAATACATGTGAGTCGGTACATAACGAAAAAGGAGAAAAATATCAACATGGCTTCTACGTCCGGTATATTGGCACTATTGTTAATTGGACCAAAAGGTCCAAAGCGTACATTTTATTCTGATTTATATAAATAAATTGAAATTAATTAGAATGAATAGAAAAACACCATGAAAAATATAATAATATATAAAATTAAGTTGATAAATTATTTTTGAAGTAATCGAATCGAATGGAAATAATTTTATTGTCGTTCTACCATTTTCTGTAAAAAGCAAAGGGATCTCATGATTTTTTTTATGACTTCAATCAGAATATATTTTTAATCTGTGTTCACAATAGACAAAAAAAAATTGTTTTAAAAATGGCGGCCAAGTCAAAGAAGCGGCTGTCTAAAATTGAAAATAAGCTTTTGAAATTAGATAAATTAGAGTTAAAAGATGTAATTTGTTCTATATGCCAATCCATTTTAATAGAACCAGTGACCCTGCCCTGCTTTCATGATTTTTGTCAAAGGTGCTTCAACGGTAGCATAGAAAATAATGCTCTAAGTTGCCCTTTATGTCGGCTACGAATAGGTTCTTGGCTAAGAACAGCAACAAAACAAAAGAATTTAATCAACACTAAACTTTGGAATTATATTAAATCGAAGTTTTCACGCGAAATAGATGTTAAGACGAATGGAGAAGATATAAATTTATGTCAAGGTATGTAAAGAACAAGTCCAGTTATTAAAGTGGTTTCACTGTTGTTTTGGTTAATATTTTACCATTCGATTTGAGTTTTTATGTTAATTTCAATATAAATTTCAAATAAACAATAATTTTGAAATTATAATTACACTTACAATACTTTCATAGTAATATTTTCACAAAATGTCTATAACAGCTGATAGCCTATGATGATAGAATTAATATATGTTTAAGACAATACATTACATTATTTAATAGATGTACTGCGACCTAGACTAAGTGCCCCTGGTGAGATTAGATCCGAATATGAAGCTGAATTAAGAAGAACAAGAGAAGAGCGTTTGAAGCTTGAACAAAAACAACTTGAAGAGACTGAAATATTTGCTAAGTAATTATACACCAATCATCTAATCTACGAAATTTAATTTTTAATGATGACATTAGGTTAACATTCCTGGACAATTGTTTATTGATATTCAAATGAAAAAAATACAAATATTTAGCTTCAATAAAGCAATTTGAATTCAGTGCATTAAATAAAAATCCTAAATTTATTTTCATAATTTAATGCTTTGCACTCGAATACTAGTGAAACTACTTGTAGAAACAGCATTTTGCATTTGAATACAAATTTCGCTAAGATGAAGAGATGAAATTTTTTCTTAAAGTAAATGCACTACAAACATTTTATATTGCTTGAATACTTAAAACTAAAGTTCCAAATATATAAATGTCATGTAATTTTTTTTACTTCTCTCAGAAAAATCCAAGAGGAAGAAGAAGAAGCACATAAAATATATCTAGAGGGCTTGAAGAGAGACGAGCTTTTAGCATTGCAAATGCAGAATGAACATCAAGCCAGTAGTAGTGCTCCTCGTAGAACAAACAGGAGAAATAATTTTGGGAGTACAAATATCAAACCTCGACTGAAAGCCACCAAAATAGATTCTTTTCTCTCTAAAACTCAAGTTGAGGTGACAGAGGAGTAAGTATTAGTATATAATTAAAAATTTTAAAGAATTCCCTTTACAAATGTGTTTACTCTTTGAATGTCGGTTCCATATTATCTGTAATGATGGTTTTGCTCCAGGAGCAATGCCTGGGTTGCAGCTTGTGGCCCAAGTATAGGCTAAATGGACTTCATTATGATGCATTAAGACTCATAGCTACCTGACT
Source organism: Cataclysta lemnata (assembly GCA_963931975.1). Classification (NCBI taxonomy): domain Eukaryota; kingdom Metazoa; phylum Arthropoda; class Insecta; order Lepidoptera; family Crambidae; genus Cataclysta; species Cataclysta lemnata. Next base: position 13,219,727 of record OZ008342.1, read on the forward strand.
CCCTCTTTCTGCCTTACCAATTTTCAGCTTTATTGAAAACAAATATAACTCCAAAATATTAAATTACAACCTTGCATGTGGTATGAGCATCACACCTTTTATTGGCTCCAGATTGCAAGTGCCTATAAATTGCAATAACAGGTTCCTCTATCTCTTTATGCTTCTGAAAAAGTACAGCAACTCAATATGGTCAGTAAGCCAAACACTAACCAGAACTGACCTTTAAAGATGCAATATTTTTTGAGGGTGGGAATAATAATTATAAGTTATGGCATTGAAGTAAATAAGAAAACCATTATTATAAAATTATTTGTATTGCTTACAGGAGTCCATTAATAACAGATGATAACACTACTAGCACTGATAGTTCCACTCCGAAAACTGTGACTGTCAAAACCAACCATCATGTTTCTCCTGAAATGGTGCCTAGCTACGGCAAACTAATAAAAAGCATAATTGACAAGAAAGTAAAAAATGGGCCTGGTTTGTGGAATAAAGAAAATGGTGATAGATGCAAAGAAAAGGCAGGTGTAAGTATTACTTGTCATTACTATCTCTTTCAATGGCATATATTGGTAAAAATGGTTGTTAATTTGAGTAGTAGTGTAAAACCATCTATTGGTTGGTGTGAGTGTTACACATGAATATAATACTTATTACTTACAGCCAGACTCAGAGAAGTCAATTAACATTACTGAGTACATAATCCAAAAAAATTATTTAAATCTAGCTATGTAGACCATTGACCTGTCAAGTATAGACTTAATGAAAAGTATGTCATTGAACTCTTTAATTTAAAGGCATGTCTCTGAATACGGCTGTTACAACCTTAAAAATGACATTACATAAGAATTTTTGGACATAGCCTACCATATTTATTAGATTAGAAATAAAATAATATCTTGTTGCCTCTGCGAAAATTGTTATAATAATTGTTAGACTAGAAATGAAATAGTCATTTTGAATGTGCGAAATTTGTTACTTTGTTTCCAAAAGTTAATAAATTGTCAATAAATTACAGAAAGACAATAACAAAGATACTGTTGCTCTAAATAAAGAAGACAAAAACAATACAGGCAAACAAGTAATTCAATCTTTATTAGTGTCCTTGCCTTTGTCTTGCACTGGTATACTGCAACACAAATCTAACCTCAGTGAAAAAAAGAACAATGAGACTGATAGTGTGGACTCGATGCGTCAAGAGCTCTGCTACTTCAAACCCATAGAAGCCACAACACCTACGAGGTAACAGCCACACATAATCTACATATTAATTATCTAATAAAGTGTCGGTGTCAGACAGCTTGCACTATGTGTTCATATCATCATCAGGAGCTCATTAAAAATCCAAGTACTAACACACAGGCCTCTCATATGATATGTATGGAAAAATACAGAGAAACCCGGGACCGTGTTGGTGGTGTTACCATTAACTGCTACTAGGACATAACTTGCTTTCTGAGGAAGAGAGTTCAGGGGGGTAATAAGTTGTTAATCCTTGTTGTGGTAATAAATTATGAATGGTCAAGTGGCCCATTAGTCTTTATCAGCTTATACAGTTCCAAGCTGAGTGTGCTCACCACTGTTCTGATGATTTATAACATAGAAAGAATTATGTACTTTATACCTATCTAAAAAAAGTGCAATCAAAATGAACTTTCGCACAATAAGTGATAAAGTTCATATTGAATGCACATTTTATAATCGGTTTTAGGTAATTTTCAGAAAGTACAAATGGAAAATGTTATGTTGAAACTGTTATTTAAACTGTACATTCAGTATTTAAACTGGTTAATGTTTATGCTGACATGGCTTAGGCTGGTTTGGTTGAATGGTCACAGTCATTCAGCTGGCTATTATCTAGTATCCATAACACAAGTGCTGATGTTGTGGAGTGTGTGTGAGAAATATTTATTTATCTTTATTGCAGAATTGATGTCGTGATACTAAAGCACTAATAAATTTTATTTTATCTAGTTTCGGAACTATCAAAAGTCTTCCAGTCCGTGTACCAGGGAAGCGCGTTGAACGTGAGCCTTCAATACTACGCAATGATGTGCTTCCAAGCCGTGCCCAGTATCTCAAGGGCCTCTGTCAGCTCCGCAACTTATCCCTAGCAAAAAATATGCCATCAGCATTTGTAATAGCACTAAGCATTCTTAGGGTAAAGAAGGTAAGCACATTTACTATACAATTTCTATGCCTCACCAAATCCTCGCATCATGTGCCTCGCCTAAAGTGTTGATTCATTGAATTACATTTTTCTTCAGGACGAATCAGCTAAATGTACTCGATCTAGAACTAAGAAAACAACAAGCCCTAGCACTGGCTCAGTTAGAAAGAATGCAAGTAACAAAAACAGGCCCACACAAGAAGTGGACGGAGTCACAAAATTAAAAAACAAGGTGAGCCTCAGACGGACAAGGTCCATGGGAAGCATATCCAAGGAAGAGAACGAGACAACGCCAAAGAAGGCGAAACATGACAGGAAGACTTGCTCGGAGCGCAAGCCCCATCTCAGGAGTGACTCCAAACGATCCAATACCAAAAAAGAACTCAATAGTCCACCGCTAGTTGCAGAAGCGTTAAATAACAATAAGGTAAATTTAGCCGTAAAGAATTTGTCTAGTCCATTGAAAAATTGTGATGTTAAGAAGATATTGCAGGAGCAACTTAGGATTGAGAAATTGATAGAACAGGAGAAGAGCGACTATGAGTTCGCGCGCAAGATGGAGGCGGAGTGGAACGGGCGGAGGCAGCCTCGGCGGGCGGCCATCAAGCGGCAGGTGTCCCTCAATTACGCCCTGCGCCCCGCCAAAAAACTCAAAGTGTAAACAGCTGAAACATCAACAAACAGCTAACTACATCAACACTTTGTTCGTGAACTTTGTGTGCAATTTCCGTGTGCCCTTTTTGTTGTCGCTGTGGGGTTTCTGTAATCTGTTTCTGTCTATGGATTGAGAGTCGTTAATTTTACCGGGAATACAGTAATGTCTTTATAATATAGTAATGTCTTTATGTGCCACTTTAACCTTGCCCGGCTAGCATGATCAACGAAAAATAACCAACAAACAACAAGAAAGTTTTTGACCAACTGACAGAAACAATGGATTTTTGACAGTTCTAAGGGTTGTTGGGCTTTGTCATATCGTGTTTCGATGGTCATGCTAGCCGGGCTGGATAGTGTTTTTTCTTATGGTGGTACTAGCGGTGGGTTCGCCACCGACCAAGTTAATTATACTGTAAAGCTTTACAGCCAAAAAACTTACAATTTCATAGCTAAAAACAACTAAGTAGTTTTAATTACGACTGTTGTTTTTAGCTACATTATATTGATAAACAAATAACCTTTCATAGTGGAATGCATTTTCTTCATTGCTATTAAACCTTATTACAAACTATTATGACTCAAATTATGGTGGCAACTATTTTACCTTCTGCCCTTTAAAGGGTTAATAAACCATTCATTTTATTAACGCTCTTCAGATGACGTTATAGTAGAATAGTAGGTACAATTGAACCGTATCTGCGCCTGCAAAGTGCAAGCCTACCTCGCCGTGTCGCTAATATATTCGTTCCGCGCTGCGATTGTCGCGTTAAACGCTGAAATCTATGTCATGAACTTTAGTTGTAATATACGTATCCTATTGCGACAACTAACAGGTTTTCGGCAGTAATAATATATGTAATGTCACTATCGTACCTAAATCAACCCACCCGTTACAATAATCCTCCCATTATAATACCCCGTGTTCTCTTTTATTCAATATAACAATAAATTGTTAACGAAACTATTCGACCTTCCTGAATATCCGGTTTGGCTTTAAAATGTATAAGGGAGGCCAGAGGTTTGAAACCTTTTTGAATGTTTCTCCTCATTCTTTTTCTGTTCATTTATGAAACTGCTCACCCAGCCATAACCTACGCATATTTCCGGTTCGGCATGAATTTTACTTATACCAATCGATGTTATAATTCGCCATGTTAAAGTGCCAAACAATTTTACGCTTCGTATGCAACGCCACGCAGATTATAGAAACCCAGCGCAGTAATTATCACTCTCTGCCTAATTATATGCCGCGTGGTTGATTATGATTATTATTTAGTGTTTATATTTTGCTTTTGATTGATTTCCATTGCAATTTTAGGACTTTACTAGCGTTGTTGAGATTGAATCAAAGCCTTTCAACATGTTTAATTGTTCTTATCTGATATGATCGATGATATATACAGTATACGATGGCTGATTGACTCACAATATTTTATGCAAAATTCACCATCATTTCGAAATACTCCTAGTTTTCAAAGGTGAGCTTTATAGGTTTCGCTTATAGGGTTTGTGCCATAAATCATCGACATAGTTTACCTCTGTCAACGCTACCTAAAGCGTATATTTGCACCACTATCTTAGGAAATCTAACGAAGGTGAGATTGACGTCGATCCCATATTAATCAGCTTATTTTACTGTGATGTTGGCTTTTCAATTTTCTAAAGAGGGAGAAAGACTTAGCTTGCTTCACAAGTTTAGCTCCAGCGGTTTTCGGAGGCACTCATTCTGATCTTATTAGGATCAAGGTTACGTTAATTTTTAGTTGCACTTTTGAGTATTTTTTTCCATTTGCTATCATAAATTTGTAATCCACATTTCTTTGGTACCAGCCTGCATATAGGTAGGTAGAGTATCTACAAAATCTTTTGTGTACGAATAATTAGAAGATTAACAGACAATTTCGAATACGGCCCTGTGTACGGCGTATCAATTTAATGAACCTCGAGGCTTAGATTGTAGTTAAATTTAAGTTAACAAGGGAAATTATTTTTTATATCTGTTTCGAAACCAATCTTTTGATATACAGACTGACTATAGCTATACGGTATGCTGCCTATTGCTTAATGATTTGAATCATGCCTTTATGGTATTCCAGATCTTTTTGAAGACAACATTATACAAATTATAATTTTCTCTAAGAAAAATACTCAACTCACAACCTCGAAGATAAAATTAGATTTTACAAAATTCAAAAGGTAGAGCAAACTAGGGTGTCTTTATGTTGTGTTGAACCACCTTTCTTGTCATTTCAGTCAGACTGGTCTACTATTTCAATGATAAAAAAAGCAGGAGTCTTAAACATTTTGTTCATACAATTGAAAATGTAGTATGCATAATTAAGTTGCTGGTTATTATGTTTTAATGATATAAAATAAAGAGAAACTGTGTTTTTAAAACACCATCTCGTAATTTTGTGTTTTAGAATGGTCGTGACATATTTTTTGCACTATTGTCTTTATATTCATTTAAAATCAGGAATAAATAATACGTGTCTATTAATAGTAACGTGTATAAACATATAAAATTAAGCTAAATGTAGGTAGGTACCTGTAAAATAATATTAAATGTTGTGATGTTTACACAAAATTAAAAATTCTGGCTACATTATGAATTATACCTTTCTTATCGTGGCAATATTAAAAAAAATCGTCTTTTGGATGTGTACCTACTCTATAAAACTATTACAAGATTAGGTTCATTGTTAGCCTGTGACAACGAATAACATCTGAATAGAATAATTAAGGCAAATCCTTAACACGTTTCCACTTTTATAAGGCATAATTTATCTGCGCAGGAGAGAACAAGCTAAAGCGGATTGAATAAAAGTGTCAAACCAGTTTTTGTTTTACCTTAAAGAATTTAAATAATATAATCGCACCATTTTGCACCCCTGAAAGATGTTTGTGATTTTATTGAGACTCGTATTATGTGTGATGCAAGTCTACAAGTTGTTATTGCTTTACCATTTAAAGACTTTTTTAATACATCATAACATCACCAAAGAAGATCTGACAGTTATATCCAAAAAATCCCTAATGCCGATATCGGGTGCAGGGTACACGACAGCGCGTTTAATATCTTACGACGTTAATTTAATGTAATCAATAAAAACAATTTAGGGTGTTTTAAGTACTACACATGCACTCAATTATTATTTCCAAAACATATACATATATCAAATTCTGATAACCTTAAAAATTGACCAAAATTAGTAATGGGTTCAGAAGCCCTGATTTTTTATAAACTCCGCAAACAGACTTTATGCCATACTGGGTTTACCCTAATTAAACTGAGTATTATTTGTGGAAACAAATACCCCGGCATCAAAATATTCCCATAAATATCCTCATCCCCCCCCCCCCCCCTATTATAAAACATGTACTAAAATTTGTCATGATTTAAAATTGATGTTAACTTTCTTTTATTAAGCAAATAAAAGTGAAAGCATCAATTTTGAACTATGACTAACTTTAGTCCATGTTTTATAATAAGAGGGATCAGGCCATTGCATAGGTACCAAATTTTAAAACTACATATAGCAACATTACGGGCTCTGTCGATGCTGTCGAACTTGTTTAAATTAGTTCTTGCGTGTATAAGATAAAATTGTTAATTGAAATTAGTAAATATCGATGTGAATGTACCTACTAATAAAAATCGTAGGATTATGTAAAAGTCATTATCTAATAAAATATCATAATACCTACTTTCCTATCAATACTCTACTATTAATCTGATTTCAAATTGATCATCCATTATGCATAATGAATATACTATATAAACATTTATAGGACAAAAATAAAGACAAGTAGACGTAGAGTCAACATCACTTCAGACTATGTGTTTAGATTAAGATCCAATCTATACCTTGACGTATTTGAACTTAAGCACAAAGTCGATTGCGAAAAAGTGATCTTCTATATAAATTGTGGTCATTAAGGGAACTATCTAGGTTCTATAAGAACTATCGAGGAAGTTCTATTGTATCATCACTAGTATTATTGTACTTAATTTGAACCTAGAATGATTGGCAAAAGCCTGGATTCTAGTAATAGTACTTTGGTGTTCTTCAGATGGATATTGTCAATGGACAGAATGCGACTGAAAAGGACGCGAATTTCCTCGATAGTAAGCACCTACCTACTGATTCTATATTTTCCGAGTTACACAGTGCACTCACAATCAATAATTTGTATAAAAAATATATTGGTCAAAATTTCACCACGCCTGTAGCTGTATCAACTTCATGATATTACAAACTCTTGTCAACTTACCTATAGGTATATATTATACTAATAAAATTAATAACCAAAGTTGATACATTAGTTTCATGTATTGCAAGATAATTAGGTTCCATAAAGTTTGTATGTTACTGTAATTACGGCGGTGTAGTGTGAGCTTTAAAATGATAAGTAGGTGTGTATATTGTAAATTGTACCGATTCCGTTATATTTTCACACTATAGCGGAATCTTTGTATCTTGTAATTTATAAAATATGTAGTCTTGTGTCTTTGTGAGATGTAAAAATATGTTGCCATGGATCTCACAGATTTGTGATTAACTTGTGATTTAAGATTGTAAAATGCTAAGTGGTAATAGATATTTTTAAATGTGGTGCTCTCGACTCTGGTATATAATTTACAAAGCTTCCACATCCAGTAACATGTATTGTAAATACTTGTCAATTCTTATTTAACATTCTCAAGTCGAGGAGCTTATCCTATAATAAATCATCAAGCTTATCAAACTACCGACCGAGATAGTGATTTCTATTAAGTCGATTTCGAAGCCGGTGCTAAAGGTCTTACGATTGAATGCAATTTAATAATACTGTAACATTGTTTACTATGTAAAATGAAAGAGCACTCCATCTTTTGTAACCAAGTAGTTGCTCGAACTGAATTGTATTACTGTGTTCGGCGTAAGCAAATCAGCGCCTCTAGACAAGTGGTCAAACTGTTCACACGAATAGAATACCTACAAATGACGTATTACAGACAAAACAACATGGCGACCGTCGTGTCAAATGTAAGAGTAGTTGTCAAAAGGTGACATTTGTTCTATAGAAACTTTGTATCGTTTGCCACTTGGCTAGACCCCCAGTTATTTTAAATCGCATTCTAATTTGACTAGGGGCTAATAAGTGTGACTCTCAATACGATTATTTGTTTTACCTGAGTATGTTTGGGCTATCGTTATGAGTTCATAGTTAGACGCCATCCCTTCGTACAAAAGGGATACATTTCATAATCGCAGTCCAATCAACAATGAGTGTTAGGGCCTGTTTCACAATCGACAAGTCAGTTCGAAGTAGCAGACTTTGCAGTTGAATTGACATTAATTTCATATTACAACTGTCAAATGATCTGCGAAGTAATCTACTTAGAACTTAATTGCGAAATAGGCCCTTATCCCTTATTGTCATTAAAGTAGAACACACCTGTTTTTAGTGGTTTTTGAGTTGGGTCTCTCTTGTATTTATTAAGCGAATGACTATTCCAAACAAGTTTTCATTATATGTGATCATTTCAAATTGGCCTGATGTAATTATTTCTATAATATTCATTATTTTTATTGAACAAAAATAAATATGTTAATTCTTCATGTCTTTTTTCTTGTGAATGGGTTTTATTTGTATTAGTTATTTTCCTAGTCCCGCCTATAGCTCCGAAGGGTTAGGCAGAGTTGAATCAACACCCACGTTTCACCAATTAAGATAAGGCCTATGTAATAGGTGGCGAGCCTATTGCCATGTATCCAGGCACATAAATAACGGTATAATCACGCTGGCGATCAATCTTGCTGGCGCTTCGTGTGCCGGGCGGGTTCCACACACCCAGCCGCCTAGCTAGCGGCTGGCATGGTGAGTAAATGCATTCCTGCACTCCGACAAAAAAAAATCGAAAAAAATTATATACAAAATTATAAAAAGGTACTCCCAATAATTAGTCCAACGTTACGATGTACACGCAACTAGAGCCCTGACCACAAATGAGCGGAACAGTGACAGCTTGTCCAATGGCCGCTAGGCGAGACTGGAAAAAACCGGTTTACCCTCATAACAGCCGGTGGAAAAGCTGTCACTGTTCCGTTTTGTTACTCATGTGCCCTAACTAACTGGTATCTGTCGGCGACCATCAAAATAAATAATAACATGGCGCAGATCAAACCGTCAATACCGGGTGACTTTAAATAGGTGTAATTGTTTTAAGGGGGTAAGAGTACAGCCCATGGGATCTTCAAAAATGTGTGGAACACCTGGTCGAAATCTACTGGTTTCGGAAATACACGATACTTTAACTTTTTTAGGAAAATTACCAAAATTCAAGAGAAACCCTTAAAAATAAAAATAAATACTAGATGCATGGATTTTATTTTTATTTTATCTGATTGCTGGATAAATTATCCATAAAATAAAAACATCAAATGTTATGAATCAGTTAAAATTTTAGAGATATGAGAGCTAAAACTTGTAACAATAAAAAAAAATTTGCTTTATCGAAATTTCAATTGATTTTAGTGAAAAATATCCACTCCGAACTGGTCGTACAAACGATGTCATTAAATTTCTTGTTTCCTTAGCTTTCTAAAAAGGTATAATAAGAGTACAAAATTCTAAGATACCGCCCAACAAACTCAGTTATTTCCGAGTAGGTAATACGTAAACTGTACATTAATAACATTATTAGCACTTTACCATACTACCCTGCTAAGGTTTTTTTCTTTAAGTGTCATTAATTTACCAATAATTAATTTATTAATTTACCATTTGACTATAATACCTACACGAAAGTTTTTCTGAAAAAACCACAGCATGGACTAAGGTTTTCTCAATGAATAACAATCTGTAACAAGTTTTTAATGGAATACAGTTAAATTAAATAAACTTGAGTATGGTATTTATGTAAGAGAATGATTTATAACTGTAGATTGTTTAAATACAAGAAAAAACAGGTATGAAATTCTTTTGAAAAGCAGTAGCATACCCTATTGAAGGAGATTTATTTATTAGTAAACTTTATTATTAAACTTTCAAACTGTAAAATAATGTGCCATACATTAGGCACATTATTTTACAGTTTGAAGATATGAAAGAAAAAAGAAGAATTAATATATTTAGTTGCATAACATTTATTAACTTAAGATCTTGCTTTATAGGAACTTTCATGACCATATCATGTAATGCCAGAATTTCCTCTACAGATACCTGTGGACAATGAATTAAAATATAATTATTATTCTGGAATAAGTATAGTTATTATATCAATAGCAGATGAATTATATAAATTTCAACAATATGACTCACTTTTTGACACTATAACATATTGCCCTCTTGGTGCAACAAAATCAAAACAAATAATGTTACATGAATAGATTTTTAGGTTTTATAATAATTTTTCTGACAAATTAGCACACCTATTTTAGTTTATAGTATTGTTGCACCGTTTTGTTGGGTGCAATTTGGTAAATTTATAATTATTAAGTTGCAAACAATGACATGATTCCAATCTATGCTTAGATGAAAAGCAAACAAAACACAATTTGAACCATTTTAAGGAATTTATTATCTGCCAAAGTGTTGACATTAAATTTAATACCTTGAGCTCCATCAGGGCCAATTTTCCAATTCTGAACTGGCTGTTTACCATTCATGGGAAGCAGCATGATGCAACTTCTTGTCATAATACATCAGAAGCTAATTGCTAATCTGCAAACAAAATTTAAATTCTCTATGAAAATATTAAAAATACAAAAATTCAACTTCATATTTCAATTGTATAGTAACCAAAAACAATAACAATAGACAATTCTAAAATACCTAGTATATACGCATGTAATGCCAAAATCTAAATACCATTACTAATTTAGGATTACAATTAAGTTACATTATCCAAAAGTATTAACAAATCTTAATTGAAAGTTGAGCATTTAGTAACTTGACATTAATTAGAAATATTACAACATCAGAAATAAGATATTACCAAATATTACATATTCACACTGGTCCATTGCATCCTTGGTAAGCCACTTAATTTATCCAAATAGCTACTGCACAAAAGAGAACACATAATAATCATTCATTATTCTGTTAATCATACCACAACTCCACAGCACACTCACCCTGCATTGCTGATCTGCTGGCCTGCAGCTTGCTTTCGGCTTCATCTCAAGTCTCACAAGTTGACTGTCACAGAGATACACACAAACAAATGTGCCTACCATGCCACATCATGGCCTCTTGTTCCTTTCTTCAGAGCAAAGTTAACTGGTAAGAATACATCACACAGACAAAAATTTACATTCATACAGGATTTGCTTCGTAATAAAACATACAGAGCAATAAATGGTTGTCTGTGCTAACATTCATTTATTTTAAAATAAAAACATCCATCTCAGAGAACATACTAATTTATTTATAAAACTCATCACTCCACATCACAATTTAACATACGGCTCTAGTCACCTTACTGTTAATACAATCTTCATTTATATCTTAACCACTCCAAATACATATCAAATTCAGAAATAAAAAAGTGTAAATTGTTATGCAACTTTCAATATAAAGGTAAATAATTATTTAACTTGCAGAACAAGAGCTTCCATAGATATTTCTCTAGTATTTTAGATACACACTCTACTGAGCATCACTTCTAAACCACATGACAAGTTCAAAAAAATAAAGTAAATATATTTTTCATTAACACTCTTATGTATAATCAATAACCAAACAGACATCCCTCTTAAGACAACTCACAATTGTCTCACCTCATTCATGTCTGGGGCTTGTTGTTCCACCCACTTGAGGCACCTGAGGCGCCACTACCATTACCGGTCCAGCCTTGGCCATTTGACCAATTGCTCCCTCCTTGGTTCCAGTTACTATTCTTTCCACCACTGCTGCTACTACTGCTACCTCCTCCATTCCACCCTTGACTACCTTGGTTCCATGAAGCAGGTGGGCCGTTCTGACAATTTTGATTGTTCCAGTTCTTGCCAGAGCCGCCTTGTGGTGGGCCTTGCCAGTTAGGTCCCTGGTTGCCACCTGGGCCACCTAAGAATCCACCCCAGCCAGCTTGGTTTAAAGCAGCAGCAACAAGACTTATAGGTAAATTGAAATTAGCAGGGGGACCACCATTCGGATTAATTCCAAGGTTTTGCATGTTCAGGGAGTCTATATTACTATTACCTCCATTGTTATGTGAAGAGCCTGACCTGTTGCCATCCCAACTACTGTTGCCATACGAATCATCTTTCCAATTTTGATTAGATTTGTTTTTAATCTTCGGAGCAGCACTAGATACGGACACAGAGGCGCCTTTGATAACGTGATCTTCACCACAAAGGCTTTGTGCCACTTCGGGATCTAGGAAGGTAACAAATCCAAAAGCTCTGAAAGGTCTTGGGACAAATACATCAGTTACTTCCCCAAACTTAGAGAAATATTCCCGAAGATCATCAGCTGTTATATCTTCAGTGCATCGACCTACGAATACTTTGCAAGGCATTTGCGGTACAACACCTTCTTTAGAATTAGGAATACGTACATCCACCCAACGACCATCTATGTTATGCCTCTGCGCCAAGGCTCTCATTTGAGATGCATAAGTGGCAAAACGAATGAAACCAAATCCCTTAAAGGATCCATTTTTGTCTTTCTTCAATTGAACCATCACGACCTCGCCGAACTGCTCAAAATATTGTTTAATGGATTCCTCTGTAGACTTCCAAGGCAATCCAAGACATATTAAATCAGAACAAGTTAACTTCTTTTCGAGTCTTTTTGTTTTAGCCGCAGAATTTTCAGGTGACACGTCCTCCATTTTACGCTTGTTTTCTTTAGGGAATACGCAGACATACAAATGCTTGCCCCACCCGTTTTCACCCGGTGGATGTAATTTTCCATCGCTCAAACGAATTCCTCGAACGCTTTTACTGTCAGGATGTCGATATTTCAAACCAGACGCGCCGGGGAACTGTGCAACTAATGTTGATAACAATAAAGTACCATCAACTTCACATGGAATTTCAACTGCATTTGACTCTTCTTCATCTTCACTTACTTTTAAATACTCAAATAAATCTTCACTAAAATAGCCACCTGACTTCGACATGTTGGAAGGTATTTTCAATTACTGTTTACAACAAACTATGAAACACTGTATGACGAGACACAAAATGGTCAGTAAATCGATAATAGCCAACCCTTCAAACATCTACAATGCAAATGCAACAAAATGGCCAAAAAAAAATGGCTGCCGGGCGCAAAGAGTATGGATATATACAGAGTATACATGGCCGGGCGGGCACGCCGGGCGGGCACGCCGGCCATGTATACTCTGTAATCTGTCTGTGGTTTTTTTTTCTTTATTTCTCCCAATATTTTAGGGAAGGCAAAAGGTCTAGCCCATACAGCCATGTCTTTAGTGTATATTTAATCTTTAGTTATATGAATTAATGAGTTGGTGAAATGTATGAATAAAATTAATTTTACGTTAAAATATGGGTGTCGCATATTTTAACGTATAGCATCTAGGGAGTGCTTGGCGCGAATCGAATGGTAACAGAGTTTATGATGGAGACTGATGAAGTGAGCAAAACCACTTTTTATGTGGTTTTCACCACAACATCAAACACTATCAAAAGACTTATTTTCAATGATTCTGCATAATTGCACATCAACACGGATGCTTGTGCATCAAAATAACACCACTTTCACTGCACAAAATCCACTCTGTAACAATTTTTGAATTAGCGAAAATAAATCTGACTGACACCACGAAACGCGCCAAACACTCCTTTCTCTTTTTTTTTTAATTCTCTTTGTTTTTTTTATTCTCCCTATATTTTAGGGAAGGCAAAAGGTCTAGCCCATACAGCCATGTCTTTAGTGTATATTTTATCTGTAGTCATATGAGATAATGAGTGGGTGCAATACATATATACATACATATATTACATTTGAAATAACAGAGTTCATGAAGGAGACTGGTGAAGTGGGCAAAATAACTTTTTAAGTGGTTTTCATCACAACATCTAACGCATCACAAGATTCTGCATAATTGCACATCAACACGGATGCTTGTCCATCAAAATAACACCACTTTCACTGCACAAATTCCACTCTAAACCAATTTTATAATTATCCAAAAAATTCTGACTGACACCACGATACGCGCCAAATTTGCTCCCGAATATAAAGCATATAAATCAATTTGTATACAAAGGCGTCAATCAGATTTATTTTATTTCCATCGTTCAAAAATTATTGTTTCAGAGTGGTCTCAGAGTGGTCTTTGTGCAGTGGAAGTGGTGAAATTTAAATTGAGATGCATGGATCCGTGTTGACTTACAATTATGAGGAATCATTAGATTAAAGTGTTATGTATGTTTGAAGTTGAGAATTTTATAGTGGTTTTCACCACCACATCAGTCGCCGACATGAACTCTGTACCATTTGATTTTCTGTATATACATTGTACTTTTTGCATTTGATTCGCGCGGAGCCCTTTCTAGATGCTTTAAAATATGTGACACTCATATTTTATTTGGAAATTCGTTCATTTCATTCGTTCATATTAATAGATAATGTTTAAGATTACGATAATAGTAGATTTTCCATCAAGTGCACAAAACGTATCATTTTTGTCCGAGACTTTTAGCAGCCCGAGCCGAAGGCGAGGGCTGATAGTAATGTCGAGGATAAAAATGGTTTTGTGGACGAGTTAGAAATTCTGCTTTTCACTTCGATTGCGAGGAAATAAAACAGTTGTTTATCATAACATTTCTTAAAATTCAAAAATTAGTAAAAAAAAAAATTAGTACAGTTTTGAATATTGAAGGAAATTGTTCTTCGCTTTGATACTAGGCTTGGGCTGCAGACCTATACAGCCAAGAATTAAATTAATTTAGAAATAATAGTTTTCTTAATTAATTTACTAACCTACCGTACCTGCTTGAATTAAAATTTTAATATCTTTTGTGCCTTAAAAACACATTAGGCAAATAAATTTAAGTAAATAATAAAATAACAAATTCTATCTCTGAATTTCTTATTGTGTTTGGCTGCATAGCTCATTTTCTTTGCCTTAATTTAGACACATTTATGAGTAGATACGTTAATGCTCTAGAGCACAAAATTCGATTTTGTGCAGCCTATATCCTGCACAAATAAGCACTTTCAGAGCATGAGAAGTGAAAAGTCTTTTTATTTACTGCATGTGGGAGAAAGTTATAAGTAAAGTATGTAGTTACTTAAAGATATGCACGTATCGGATAGTTAAAAATCTTAATGCTAGAGTGCGGCCCAGATAAGTCGGCGCGCGATGGGTAGCGCTGCTCGCTCACATTGACACTCCTAGACGAACAAAATAGCAGGCGGAATTTTAGTTCCAATTTAGACCACGCGCGGACTTATCTGGGCCGCACTTTATAAAAATACCGCCATGAAATTAGGATCCAAAAATCCAAAAATCCCAGCCGCCGCTGTCACTGACTTGAACCTCCGCCACACTATGGCCCCGGCATGATGAATCCATGGAATGCTAAGTTACCGTCTCTCAAAGCAATACTTTAGAGCCATCCCGACCAACCTATACATACTATAAATAAACTTGTATTGATGTGCGCTCACTACAGGAACTCCGTAGTGTCACGGCATCGCCCCGACCCCGTATTAAGTAAGCCGATGTCAGTTGCTTTGGTCTACCCGTCGCTCTCGCACTTTGCTATTATTGTCAATGAGTGAGAGAGACGGGTAGACCAAAGCAACTGAAATCGGCTTACATAATAGTTGAGTTAGCTACGCATCAAAAAACCGGCCCATTAGTATATTGTTCCTGTACAACTTATTATTATTGTGATAGAAATAACACCCTGAATAATCCTACCCATGCTAACATTGTCATATAAATATTATGGCGTTACTAAAAAATCGAAATTGTTATTTTTTTTATTCTCTCATACAAATTGTTTCTAAGCAAAGCAAGAAATATGGAAAATTTGAAATTTAAATTTAAGTTTCATAAATAAGTAAACTAATTTTTATAAATCTCTCCCGTGGGTATCGTACAAGGCGACTAAGGATAAAACAGTGATGGATGAGGAATGGGCAGCAGCGTTCCTCATATACCTAGCAATGTACTGCGACGTTTGTGCCCGATATATTGCAATAGGCTCGCCACCTATTACATGGGTCCTAACATAATATAGATAGATAGATATATGCGTGATTTATGTATGTATGTATGTAGATATGTATTTTTTTTTAAAAACTAGATTTAAGAACAAAATAGGCAATGGATAAGCAATAACCACGGAGAAGCCGGATGGGTCGGGTCTAACCGGCCGCTAAGACGAGCTTGGTCGGCGGGCGTCGCGTCGTTTACCTTGAATCTTGACTTTTACCATTTATTTGCTGATTTGGATAAATTCCGCTGGTTATACAACTATAAAACAAAGTGTTATTGAAAGCAGCCCGCCGTCCTTCATGCTGGACTGTGAGCTTAAAAATAATGTGGAATGTGCAAATGTACTCACCCCAGTGGCCTACAGGGGCTGGGTACGCACGGGATGTGGACAGAATCTCTCTCCACCACTTGACAGTGTTTTATCCCGAGTTTTAGTGGGAGATAGACGAAATGAAAATATTTTTTCTATTCCCCGAGGAGATTTGCGTGCGCTACAACAGCGGTGGCCAGCACGCTCGCGTCCCGGAAATACTTCCCGCGCGCGATGACTAACGTGTCAACCACGTACCATACGACGTGAGACCCTCTGAGGTTGGGGCCCCGAATCACCCAGTCTTACCTGATGTTACACAGGAGTGGGCCTAAGACCGATCCCTGTGGAACACCGCGTAGGACGACGCTTCTCCGATGCCAGCCATCTCTCGTAGGGTACACAATAGTGCGACCCGTCAAATAATGGGCAATCAACTTGTGGAGGTACGGGGGCATGCAATAATGTTCCAGTAGCCCTTTTCCCTAACTTTTTTTGACAGTTGAAAGTGATGATCACCGAACTATTTACTAATACATTGCTGTTATCACAGGACAAGTGTCACAATAGCATTATAGTAAAGTAGTAATGGATAAGTAAATAGTTCGGTGATCATCACTTTCAACTGTCAAAAAAAGTTAGGGAATAGGCCTACAGGGCTGTTTGGATGCAGGCGTGTGTCAAGGTGTTGAAAGCGTTGGCGATGTCGAGTGACATCGTGACCTCAACGTACGCCACCCGACCCACGGGAGAGATTAGGGGTGGTGATTCTGTTCTGCCGTCACCACACGGCATTAATTAAATCTATGTATATCTGATAAATTAAATCTACCTAATTAGTTACATACTTTAGATTTATATCTCTTTTTAAAGTAACTCATACATAAACTGCACTTGAAGTGGTTTTGATAGATAACTTTATTGTTTTCGCGCCACGCCTATGATTAGTATGGATAATGATGATGCTTATCGCGATTACATAAAAAACGATTTTCTGGCAATATCAGTAGACACTATGGGAAAGATACTTCATGCGTGTGTTCCGTATGAAGTACACATGCACCCAGAGTGGCAAATGCGAATTTAAGATTCGCACCTACTTCCTGCAAAATATAAGGCTGACGTGGTATGGGCTTCGGTGACAACTCGTCGAAATCAACGAATTTATATACAAATTGAGCAGATTTATTTATGTAAATATATAAGTAAGTTAGTATCAATTAATATTGTCTTCGGTTTATTCTACGAATAACCATTATTAAATATTGCTTACCACCGACATGTTCGATAGTGGAGAACCAGTCGTGATGTAAGAAAAAATAAAACTTGCAAGGTCATATTGCTAGCCAAATGTCACTAAATGAACTTTCAATCTTGAGAACTTCAAAACGTGTTATTAATGGAATTCAATAGCATCTTATTCTTACATGCCCACCTGATTGTTATAAAGTATCTATTATCTTTCATACTGACATAAGAGCGAAAAAGTAAACGTAAATGCCCAACTGAGCCCAGCTCCCGTAGCACGGGACGTGGACAAAATCTCCTCAGGGAAAGGAAAATATTTTTATCTCGCTCTAATTCCGACTAAATGACGAGACAAACCCGTGTCAGGTGGTGGAGAGAGATTTTATCCACGTCCCGTGCTAGCCTAAGCCTGCAGGGATGTCGTAAAATTAGGTACCCTAATGGTGAAGAGCAAATATTAGGTTTCTTTAGTACGAATCGATCGAGTACCTATTGGAGATAGTAATGCGAATTAGATAAAATTAAATAGTTGCTAAACGATCCATGGTAAATTTTAAATTAAATTAGTTAGTAAGTAAAATTAGCTTTTGTTTTTAACCTCCAGCTCCGCAGGGGATGATTCCAGAGTAAAGTGTTCTTAATAAAAGTTGTTCCCCTTGAACCGTCCTATCCAACCATATAATAAAAATAGTATGTTATGTAGGGTCGAAATTTTAGTAAAAAAAAATCTAAGTCCTGCGCACCCTTTGCTACACTCCAACCAACTGTGAGACTATAAAATAATTTATAGATATGTATTATTTAACACAAAATTTTGGTATTTAGATTCGAACTTGCTTAATATGGTGGCGAACATCTATCTATTTATACTAGCACGCCGGCTTTAGCGGAAACCTTGAACTCAACAGACATTTAGGAGAGTGTCGACAAGGGCCATGTATCGCACAGAAATTGATTGTATGTACCACATACATACTTAAAAAGTAACTTACACTATGTTATTTATTTATTGAGATAAGTTACGCATATAATTGACATTAAAAATTACAATGAAAAAGGTAGGTACGCCATATGCCTTTCCACGTAAATTGTAGAGCTGCATAAAACTTATCAAAATAAAATACTTAATTATATAGATATACAATGAATTTAAAACTCTTCTTGACCGTTGAAAAAAAACTCAATAACTATTACAAAAAAAAAAATCAGAAAAAAATTGAAAAAAAACTTACATTTATTTTCAAATAAAAAAAATATAATTAGGAACT
This sequence comes from Cataclysta lemnata, assembly GCA_963931975.1. NCBI lineage: Eukaryota > Metazoa > Arthropoda > Insecta > Lepidoptera > Crambidae > Cataclysta > Cataclysta lemnata. Next base: position 13,238,572 of record OZ008342.1, read on the forward strand.
AATAAAAATAAAATAACAAGCTGAGGGCTGTGTCTGAACTGAATCTAGAAAGATGTCGATGTCACTATCTTTTAAATTATTATTACTGCACATACATCGATGCAAAGAAGCGCAGTGTTAGCTCTACAACTAGGCAACTTGATGATATTACGTACTCAAAGGACGTCTAGGGTATGGATAGTTGAACTAATCCTTGGAAGTGGATTGAGACAATTTAAATTACCGTGAATTTGCCTAGGTATGCAATGTCATGAGATGTAATAGTGTCGCGTAGTGTAAAGTAACTTAAAAATATAAAAGGAAGTTTTATTTTTTAGTTATTTTAGTTATAGGCTTTATTCTAATCATTAGGAACATCATTAAATTCATTATTAAATTTATAAATGTTTTAAAACTAAGGGACTAAAAGCTAAATTAAAGGTAGAAAACCTCGCCTAGGTCTTCTGAGACAGGAAGTGTACCAATAACGCTGGCTGCATTACCTCGCTGAATGGCGAGACTAATTTTTTGCGCGAAATACAGACCAGCCTTATTGTCACCTACTGTCTCACGTAGCCGCTTTGTAATGTCCCGAAAAAGTCGGTGAGCTCCTGGACCCCATGGTCCCAGAGTCTCTACCCCAAACGGCTCAAATAGGTAGTCTCCTGAGAGACCAGCGTATTTGCGCCGTTTAAGGGATTCAGCGGAAGCTGCAGCCGATCCGGACATTGCTGAGGTAGCTGGAATATGGGACATTGCTAGAGTGTCCACGCAAGTGGCGTCCCATACCAGACATTTTCCCTTCTTCCAGGGAACGAGAGTCATGCCGTCAGGCCTCTTACCATCATCCCGTGCTAAGCCATTAGGCTCCAAAGCAGCGGGCATTCCGGTAGTTACGAGGGCCCGGCGGATGATGTCATTAACTTTTCTTAATATAAATATCATCCTATTATATTATAAAGGAAGTTTAAAAAAAGTTTAAAGCCGTGTGGTGACGGCAGAGTAGAATACAATTGTCACCACCCCAAATCTCTCCCGTGGGTGTCGTACAAGGCGACTAAGGATAAATCAGTGATGAGGAATGGGCAGCAGCGTTCCTCTTATACCACCTAGCAATAGTACTGCGACATTTGTGCCTGATAAATGGCAATAGGCTCGCCACCTATTACATGGGACCTATCATAACTGGCGAAACGTGGGTGCTAGTTCACCTCTGCCTACCCCTTTTCGGGGATATAGGCGTGATTTATGTATGTATGTATGTAAAAAAAAGTTTGTAAGGAAGTAGTATTATATATTGTTCCTACATTTATATATCTATAGATGCGTAATTATCAGTCTCGTAAGTTGTTGCTCATGAGATTGTCGGATTAATACGATTTAAATATTGAATGGAAAGGATCGCCTTGGGCACACTTCCTGTCGGTGCATTCGACGGCGCCGCCGGTGAAGGGGATCCGATCGCCTGGGAGCCTTTGTTTCGTAGTTCGCTGTAAAATGTTGCAAAACTAGTCATGACCTTTAACGTTCCAAATATAGCTTTGCATTTGAACGCACACAAATAGAATCAAGTGTCTTTTTGTAGCTAATATTCTATTTAGGTAATATAGAATAGGTGAGAGCTGTAATGTAATGCAAGATTGCAAGTGTGTAGATAAAAGTGCACGTTGTATGTAGTAATAAAATGGAAAGCAAAAGAACAGCAACGACCTTAAAAAGCAAGGCTAGCTCGCTTGTGGTTGCTGGTGGAATGCTGCCATGTGAATGTATGAAAGTCCTTTGTCTTAGTTTAGAGCAAACATGGGGAGATATGTTTTAGTAGGTACCACCACTTACAACATTTACACGACTATAAAAGTGTTCCTTTCAGGCAGAGACAACAGGGACCATATCGCCTATCTATTAGTGTGCGATAAAAATCAATATTTTAAGATTTATCATGGAGCGTTAAATATCAAAGCTTTGTCACAACGATACTTAAATATAAATAAGTAACGATTTTATGATGTCGTGAGCAGACAAGAAAATAAAAACTATTTTTAAATTCCTTGTATAATAAATGAATGGTAGTAAGAGTGCTTTACTCGGACTATAGCCGCCTTCGATGCGTTTGGGCATTAAACTCGTATGGGAATTGATTGCTTTGCATCCTTGTATAACAATCTACTATTTTACCCATTGAACTACTTTTACTATATAGCGTACTATTATACTAATTTTTGTAGACAAGTTACGATTGGTCATATTATTATGCAAATTATTATAAACAAATGATTAGGTATTCACAAAAAAACGTCTAATGGTTCCAAAGATCCTGTATCTTACAATTCAATACAATACAAACACTTTATTGCACACAAAAACATACAAATACAGAAAACATCGAATCAAAGAAGAGCACAATAGGCGGTCTTACTGCTAAACAGCAGTCTCTTCCAGACATCCATGGGAGTAAACATAATAGGCGATAACGAAACTGGGTAGGCGTGCCATTTTTAACACTACGTAAATAACGACAATATAATTATACACATAATATTATACATAAATATTATAAATACACATTATACATACATATCGTATATACATATTATACATACATATACTAATTAATATAGACAGCAGTGACGAAATTTAAAGAGTGATAGTGGTTCTTTACTTGGATTTTGAAGGACTCAAGAGAGCGAGCAACTCGAATACCCTCCGGCAATGCATTCCATAGGAGTACAGCATATACGTAAAAAGAGGAAGAAAGAAGAACGTTATGTGGCGGAATTTTAAGAGTAAGTTTGTAAGTGGGACGTATTATTCTATATAGATGATTCTGCGATTCTGGAGATGCTCTAGTCCATTCAAGAGCTCCTCCGTAAGATCCGGATACGAGACATCAGCATAGTCCAAAATGGAGAGAAGAAGAGATTGCGCAAGTGACACGTTGGTGCTGACTGGCAAGAAATTCCGGAGCCATCCAAGAGAACCGTACGCCGCGAACATCTTTTTCCTGACTTCATCCACCTGTGGTCGCCACGTTAAGCGTTCATCAAACATGACACCCAAATTCCTAACCACCCTGGAAAACGGTATATCAACTCCCCTAAAGTTCACAGATGGAATAGTATTAAAATTGATCCTAGATATAAAATAATTACTGCCAATAATGATACATTGCGTTTTATTAGGATTTACCTGGAGTCCAAACGATTCGGTTCGGTCCAATCAGCAATGACCTTAAGGTCTCCATTAATTCAATTGATGGCTTGCGGTAGAGAAATCAATTGCGTTTGTGTGTAGATTTGTAAATCATCCGCGTACAAGTGATAAAAACTTGTAAGTAAGTGTGTAGATAGGTAATAGAATTGACGAAGACTACAACAGAAAAGATGACAGAACACCACCCTGCGAGACCCCGGAATTAATGCTGCACCACGTCGAGGACACTTCCTCAACTCGTATGCATTGGCGACGATCTGACAGGTAACTGCGGAACCAGCTGACAGCCGCGGACGTCGGCGCCGGCGGATCATATATGGTTTGGGAGTTTTTTAGTGTATCAATAAATAAAACATAATGTATATAATAATATAACAAGTTTATATGATCAGTAGATAATGTCGTGACCATATCATAGAATTTATCACTTCATGATGTGGTCGACCGACGTTTCATGAAATGGTTGCATTTCATGAAATGGCCATCTAAAAGTGACCATATCATAATAATGGTCTGGCCCACAGATATCTGTGGTCTGGCCAGATCAATGAATAAACAACGTTTAACGATATGAACAGCTAAACGCACGGCTATTTCATGAAAAAATATGGCCAAACATTAATCATATTTTATCGTAAAATAGTTACATTAACCACCGTTAGGAGCACTTATTTCGGTTTGTTTTTGTGATGCATCATGGCGACGGACAATTAATTATCCTAATAAACAAACTATTTATAATGTTATAATGGAAGATAAAAGTGAAGTAAAATACGACACCAAATTACTAGAATTTTATGCTTTAACTGCCGCACTCAGAGACGTCAAATAACGTAAATGAGTACTTAAAGTCAAAAAATGACCATTCAAAACTAGTCGCTATTCTTGCCGGGTCCATGGTCTAGATTTGAATGAAAATTTTTGACATTAAATACTCATTAAAGTTAATTGACGTCTCTGAGTGCGGCAGTAAGTCACTCAAAAAACGAACGCAACGTAAAAATATCAAACATTAACTACAAACGTGGGTGGAGTTGGTATCATCAAACGTTGACGTTTAATTAAACGAAATGGTCAGTTTTAGCTACAACCATTTCATGAAATGGTCGGCCACATCATGAAGTGATCAATTCTACAATCTGGCCACGCCTACAATAACTCGATCCTTTATCACAACCTATTGTTGATAAAGATCGGTGCATCGGTTTTGTTATAAGTTAAAGATTGTAAAGATAAAAACCCGTGATTTTGATGTCATCTTTTGATTACCAATTGAAAAATTGAATTAAAAAGAACTTGATTTGACAATATTTCTAAGAAAAATCAGAAAATAAAAAATGATGATAAGAGTTACAATAATTTGTAATGTATCTCAACCTATGCAGGTAACTTAGGTACAGCCGAACTCAGAGATATCACTAAACTGTAATGAGTACTTAATGTCAGAAATTTCATTGAAATCTAGACCACAGAAACGACAAGAATAGCGACTAGTTTTAAATTGTATTTTTTTTGTATTAAGTACTCATTAACGTTAATCGACGTCTCCGAGTGCGACAGTTAGATACCTACCAATTACCCATATACTTATTTGTCTGGTCATATGTCCTTTTTTTAAATAAAAAAAAAGAATCTCAATTGTTCCTCATATCTGTTCTTGTTCATTCCCGAAGGGTTAACATTGGCAAGGGTGTATTCGTATAGTTGGCGTCCTAAATTACGTAGCCGATGTATATAGTGAATTCTTTTATCCAATAATCCTACTATTATAGTACCTACCTACATAAATAATAAATATATATTCTAAGCTGAAATATAACACAAACAGTAGGATTAATTTATTAAATTAAATACAAAAATATATCAAATCGCAAATAACAAAATACGTTCTGTAAGTTCTTCATTTATAAAACTATTATTCAAATTCATAATTTGTTGTGTTTATGTTTGTTTCATTTATTAAAAGTATGTATTACAATTATTGCATGGTAAGAGTTTTTCCAGACGGCGAGCGAGGGGCTGCAACCGACGACGTGATGTGCTGCGCGTTGACGTCATTTGTATGGGGCATGACATAGTATTAAATTATAATTAGAAATTGAATTATGATTATATTTATCTCAACCTATAATTTTAATCTATCTCGCAAGATTGTAAACTGTAGAAAAATTGTAACGTCTGACTGATTTGAATGGGAAAGAAAACCTACTGCTCCGACAGATAATGGGATACATACATACAACTCCCGACACATAAGTTCACCTATGCGCAGCGTAAAATAACCTATTAATGGAGTTTTGTATCATGGTAGTCACTATTTCAACATCAATACGACCTTAGGTCATTAATTTTTAACATTTATCGTAGAAGTAAATGGGCAATAGAACTCACTTTTTTGTCAAGTAAAAAAAAGAGCGGCCATTATAATAATTTACGGTCATTCTATTGACTTAGTATTCACTGTGCGTCGGAGCAGGAGTAAGGAATTCTGCCGCGGCGAGCGCGGGTCGAGTTTAGGCCACTGACACTGCAATCTGACTTGTTTATTTTTATTTGGTTGCAGATTGCGCCTTTGCTTTTCCTGTTGTGAATTGTTTGGTAAGGAGTCAGTTAGAATATATGACTGTGGCTTCAATAATTCAAAAGGATTTATTTAAATTCTGTACATTTAAAAATAAAATAACTTAGCGGGCTTGACCCTCATTAACTTTACAGTGGCATGTTTTCATGACATGAAAAGCCTTTATTTTTAATTTCATGGAGATTTGGAAGGGAACAGCTAGAAAATTTCTAGTCAAAATGAGAAGAAGAGCAAAAAACTAGGCTTAAGAGCTTCTCAAATTCTCAGCTTGTGTTAAAGATTGACTACGAAATTCTGCTGCTGACTGAGAGAGCGTTTATGAGCGTTTATTTCACCAGAATTCCGCCCGAAACTATCCGATCCGAAGGTAGTGGAAAGGGCCCTTAATGACACTTGACAGAAAACAATGAAATAATACATTTAAAGTGTCCGTTCAGACAGTCCAGCTCCGATAGTAGAGTAGATTCTGATCAGGTCTAAAATTAAAGTTTGGAATATTGAGATAAGGTTTATTTCATACTTACGTTTGACTTGTTTGATGGAATGATGATAGAACACTATATTTGAAAGATTTTCTCCTTTGGACTTTCTGTGTGGACCATAAGACTTTTATGAAAATTTTTCGCAAACCCAATTTATACTATCTTCGATTCTTTAGCACCTGCGAGACTACGGCAGCGGGAGTTCCTCGAGAGATGTCTGCCGTATATAAACCAGGCCTAGCTCGGGACGTGGACAAAATCCCCCTCCACCACTTGACAGTGTGTTGTCTCGGGATTTGGTGGGAGTTAGAGCGAGAAGAAAATATTTTCTTTTACCGAGGAGCTTTTGTCCACGTTACGTCCTACGGGGACAGGGAGTACTCGAAGACTATTCAAAGTTTAGCCTTCCCCAAAAACGGGGTAGATTGTAGATGCTGTAAAGGACCCTCGGTGAAAAGCTTAGGTCATTAAAAAGCTTAGAGTGGAAAAGGGCATGGACAAGGTTTGCCGGATCAGATCCATTTCGAACTATGTATTATATAGTGTGTATTAAAGTAAAGGCAGCAGCGTTACTCTTATACCACCTAGCAATGTACCTACTGCGACTTTCGTGCCCGATAAATGGCAATAGGCTTCGCCACTTTTGGCGATTGACTACATTACATGGGACCTAACATAATTGGCGAAACGTGGGTGCTGGTTCGCCTCTGCCTGCCCCTTCGGGGATATATGCGTGATTTATCTATGTATGTAAAAGTAAGTACAATCAAAAACTTGTTACCAACCACCCACAGTCATTACATATCCTTAATGAATTTTACTCATTATTTATTATTTTGAAGGTTGAAAATGAAATGAACACATTTGACACTCTGTTCGGTATAGCTTGACTTCAATGATGAAACTTGGACATGAAACCTTATATGTGTATCAATTCTGAGGGCCGATCTGTTGACCGGTCAGCTACCAGCTCCAATATTACAAAACTACACTTCATATACTGTCTAATTTCATTGAACATCATATTAAAAGTATGTTGAAAAAAATTAATTTTGTCACTTTGAAAAGTAGCTTTTTGTCAATGATAACTGCTTTTTCGATTTCAAGCAAATGTCACTACGTTAACAAACGTTAAAATCAATATTTGTATTCATTATTTGTATTCATACATACATACATACATAAATCACGCCTATATCCCCGAAGGGGTAGGCAGAGGTGAACTAGCACCCACGTTTCGCCAGTTATGTTAGGTCCCTTGTAATAGGTGGCGAGCCTATTGCCATTTATCGGGCACAAAAGTCGCAGTAGGTACATAGCTAGATGGTAGGATAAGAGGAACGCTGCTGCCCATTCCTCATCACTGATTTATCCCTAGTCGTCTTGTACGACACCCACGGGAGAGATTTGGGGTGGTGACAATTGTATTCTACTCTGCCGTCACCACACGGCAATATTGGTATTCGCATCCGCGAATGTCGGTAGCAGATATTCGCATTCGCATTCGCCAATGCTCAAATATTTACATTTGTTACATCACTACTACCTATATTATGGAGTCAGTCGCACTGATTGTGGAAGTGTTCTTATCGAAAGTCATTGCCAAATTCAAATCAATCCTGATAGGCAGCGATATCACATTATCATGTCTCAAAGTGCCAGAATTGAAACCCGACATACTTAATATGTATTTATTAAGTAATTTTGAAATTGATTACCTCTATATTTTCTGAGTTTTTAATATCTACAACTTTTTGTTATTAAAGTTTAAAAACAGGTGCGTTGTCTATTTCGTATTCTGAATGCGATTGTGACGGTACCAGAATCCGCAATGTGTCTGACCAAGACACACTCGTTAGGTCCCCCTATTTTGCCTCACATATTCCTTGCAGTAAAGTCCCGATGCAACCCTTGTAACACGGGACATGGAGAAAATCTCCTCGGGGAAAATAATAGTTATTTGTTATACCGCGTGCTCAATTTTGATGACCGAGCTAGCGAGGGAATCAAAAGAGCACAAGGTAAAAAATCTTTGCACTCGAGTGCAACACGTAACTTTTCATCCCCCCTCAGCGAGGAAATGGTAAAATATAAAATGTTTTCCTCTCGCTGGAGCGAAAGTTAGAGTTAAAACTCCCAAATAAATCCTAAGTTAAAACATGTCAAGTGATTGAGAGAGATTTTGGCCACGTCCCGTGCTAGGTGTATGTGGGCCTTAAAATCACAACAGCCTTCGATCGCGACATTGACTTGAGACAGTTTGCTACATATCACCAATATGACCGCATTGGTCGATGTTGCGGTAACACCCTCAGACAGGTCCTATCAGCCTCTCTGACGCAAGAAGATAATTTAACATTCGCGCTTAAACAGACCAGTAGGTAGGCAACTGCTGTGGGCGGGTGGTGTCGCAACCATGTTGCACTGCTAGTTGCACCGCGTTCAGTGGGCACACTCACAAATTAAATTACCTTGCCTATTTGGCTTATTATTATTTTTTAATTAGCGAACAGGTCACGGAAGCAACCGCAAGGAATGCGGCAGAACATGCACCGCCTCGCACTTCGCTCAATGTCAATTTGTTTTGGAAAATTTTATTCGAGAACTACTTTCGAAAGTTCTGGCTTAAGTGCTTCTGTAATTTCGATTCGCAAGTGTCTAGTATTGATAATAATATGACTTTAATATTAGTCGATAATTACCCGTCTGATAATTAAATGTGGGTGCTAGTTCACCTCTGCTTACCCCTTCGGGGTTATAGGCGTGATTTATGTCTGTATGTACCCGTCTGATACCTATTATATTAAAGTTGTTTGTTAAGGCAGCTTTCTAAACCACGGCGGTCATGTTCAAAATGTAATTGCATCACTTTGAAAGAAATAGAGCCTTTGTCTGGAACGAATTTGATTTATGCCACGTATAAGTTGTAATTGAAAATTTCAGAATACCTTTTATCTATTCCACAATATCAATCAGTTATACCTATTAGAAAAAAAATGGTTTTATATGGCTAATGTCTTGCGAAAAAATTAAAAATAGAACCAATTTTGTGTTCAATTTTAATCATAAAGAAATGCTCTTAAAATAATATTTTAAGTTTTTTACAAGAATTTCCTGAAAGTATTTTGTTACATAATAAAATATACGACGAGATATTTATTGTTATTTTGTTTTAAGTTATTCTGAATTACGAGCCTCGTTTTAGAATTCGGTCAGTGTAATAGTAAGACTCACTAACTGCCGCACTCAGAGACGTCTATTAACTTTAATGAGTATTTAATGTCAAAAATTTTCATTCAAATCAAGACCATAGACCCGGCAAGAATAGAGACTAGTTTTGAATTATTCATTAATGTTATTTGACGTCTCTGAGTGCGGCAGTAAGTATTAGACATTTATCTGAAGTGTTTATTATAAAGTATTAATAATTCACATGTTTTATTTACATTTTGGTTAGATAACGTTATTTTTAGTAAATATGGAAAATAAAACAATGACTCATTTACCTTATAGCAAGTTACAAATGTCAAAGACAAATCTTACATACTACTACCGAAAATTGACTGTGCATGCATGCATACGTGAACCACCGCACGCAGCTAGCAGAAATTTCGAGAACTTACCATCATGATAATAAGAGGCTAGGTGGAGCTACTTCGCGAAATTCAAAATTTGTGGCATGTAAAGCTGTTGGTCTGTATCTGCAATCGGGACGTGACGGTAGCGTGGTGGGTTATGTATGGCCCATTTTCCCTATATTCTGTCATCCGTAGTTTCTGATCTGTGCCGGGATAATAAATCACTGGTGATGATGATGATGATGAGATATACAGGAAGGTACCGAATGATATTTCATTGAAGCAATACAAACAAGCCTACATATATTAATTTCACTATAACACTTGATTGTATTGACATTCTTTATTAAGTAACTGTGCCAAAAAGATATTACCTACCTCTAATAAAGATCTACTAATCACCATGATAATGTTAAAACCATACTTAAGTGTTTCTATGATAATAATCAATCTATTCAGATATAAATAAGTAAATGTTATACTTATACTTACACTTCACTTCATTGTGTAGCATGTAATTAAGTCGCAATTAATTACTAAATATCTCTATGGTTCTCTCCTAAGGTTGCGTTTCATTCAAACTACATCATAGTATGTGATCTTTGCCATGTGACTGTTACCTGCATCACTTGCATGAGATGCGTATGTTACGGCCAATGACCGTCTGTGCCCGAGGGCAGTGGCACGGTCTTTGCGCCGGCGCATGACCTACGCACACGAATCCGTCCATCATCGTAATCGGCGATGCAATCAATTTTAGCGCGATTTCACAAGTCTTACTTAAGCTCTGGTAAGCGAGAATGTCAACTGTACCATGTGTCTGGACAAAAATTAGACACTTAAAAAAATCGTTTTGATACTACGCGCCCTATAAAAACAATCCAAGCTGGGAACATCCTATCATTTTCAGACAGTGCCCAGCTACAGGAGACCATGTAAGGCCCTAATAGGACTTACTTGGGACTAGTCACAATAGATCTCCATAGGTCACAGTAATGAAACTTCGAAATAAATACTACGCGCCCTATCGAAGTTAAATAACAAAATGGATCCCATAAATTACGAATACAAATAGTTTTCAATAAGTTTTAATGGATAATGGAGCTAAGGATGTCCTCTCTGGAGGATTGTGCGATTGACAGATGCTAGATCTACACCTTCTGGCTTCTATCAATAGCATAATCCTTTCGTAGTAGACTGATAGCCAAGAGTTGCAGAGGTGATCAGAGACGGAGGAGTACTCGACCGGCCGGTGCAGCTATAGTTTCCTATGGAGTTAAACGAGTTTTTTTGGGCCCCGGAATATTGTTGAAACTCCTTTTATTGTTTCATTTGTAACTAGTCATATTTTGTACTTAGACAGATGTGTTCGTCGTAGTTTTAATGGTTTTGCAATAATATTTTTTATGTAATTCTGCATTTTGTTCATGGTGTGTAATTTACACGCACTTTCAAAGAACAGAAGTAGCCACTTTAGCACAATTGCCGCGTTTCGGAATGTGAAAAATGTACAGATCAGAAATCGTCGTAAACTGAAATCTATCCTACGGAACCAAAACGGAAAATGAAGAAGCGGATGTATAAAAAAAGCACCCAATGTTTTGGAAAGTGGATTATCGACAGCTCATTGATTCGTTTGGCAAGGAAAATCTATTGGCGGGGAGAGTGTGAGGTCGGCGTGTGTGATGTTGCGCATGCGCAGACGACGACGCCTCTCTCTGTTTCACAACACGACCCACTTCGGGGCCGCGCGCACCCGGCGCCGGAGCAGCGCCGCGCCCGCTCCACTGGCACACGACAATGTTAAGCCGATCGACCACCGCTTTGGAAGTATAGACCGACAACTTGAACTGTCTCATCTATGTGAACTAAGCTAAACTGACTTATAGTCCAACAACTTCGTGCGCGACCTTCCTGCGGTATGAGGGAGGAGCGATAACTCGCTTCTCATCGCATCGCCCGCCCCCGCTAACATTCAGAGCGCCCCGTCTCCGCCACCGCCCCTTATATCGTAGGAAGATCGCGCACGAAGTTGTCGGACTATAAGTCAGTTTAGCTTAGCTCGCATAGATGAGACAGTTTTCATATACAAGTTAGCTTAGCTGGCATGTTTTGCCGTGGACGCACATATTGAAAAACTGGCTCAACTATAAGCAAGCTAAGCGAAACTAACTTAGTTTAGTTAACGGTGGATGATCGGCTTTACAGTACAACTAACCAATAAACAAATCGTTAAGCAATATCTCTCTAAGAACCCTCTATAATAATATGATACATGGCGTACTGCTTACTTGCGAAATGTGAACTTTCAAAATGTTTGTCATTGAAATTTTATTGCGAAAGCTTGTTGGATGTCGAGCTTTTTTTATTGTACTGACAGCTATACTTATTTGCTATTGTCTAGTAGGTAACACTGCTCGATCGAACCTAACTTAATGTAAAGACAGTGATCAAATCTATAATTCCGTCCGCCAATGTCGAGTGTGGAAAAACCCGTAGGTACCATAACTACCTTAGACAATGGTTATAATTTACATCAAAATTAATTAACATTACAATATTTGAGGGAAACACTTCGTTAGCATTGAAATGGTTTGCTACTAAGATCGGGTGTTAAATGAAAGGCCCGCCCGGTTCTGACATGTTCCCTCGAAATATTATGTATTTAAAGTACAGTCTCTGGATGATTTAATGAACAAATTCAACATCAATAAATTTTATAAGTAACACAGATTTTTTTAAGTGACGTTACATAAAATCACTAATGTAATCATACAATCCAAATGTAACCAATGTTGGTTTAGAAAAATAACTACTAGGTTTGATGGATAACTAGAATCTTTTTATGGCTGGTCCCATTACTAAAGTAAGCTTACTAAAGTTTAGTTGGGCATTTTTTGTTATATTATGATCAAAAACAGAAGTTGCTAAGCCACTGAGCTGTAGTTGATAGAATATAGGAACTCGCCTTTAGTCATTTGTTTTTAATTTAAGAAAATTTATTGATGTGTAGACAATCATATCTACCGTGCAGACATCTCCCAAATAATACGTGTAATAGAGCTTTAGAAAAAAATATATGATACTATCTAGTCTAATATTCAAAGACAAAAAGCTTTCAGCGCTCCGCCGCCCGCCCATCTGTGCCGGCCATGTAGGACGGGAGACTCGCGACACCACAGAACAATAAAAGAGGCACGACACCTATTTGCATTTGTACACTGAAAAAAAATTTTTTCATCCCACCATCTCGGAAAAATAGTTTTTGCTCTTCGATATCCGAGTGCAAAAACCGTTTTTATCCTCTAGAGGTTAAAGTAAATTGGAATTTAGAACATCGTGTGCAATGAGTTTGTGAATTCAAAACATCATTATACCTATTTATTTCTACCTCCATGGTACCAAAATTATCATGCAACCTATTTTAATTTGTTAAAAACTCAGACTCAGAACCTTCTTGGTGTACTTTTTTTGTAATTTGCTTTGCGCGCGCCATTTTCTTTTCACGTCATAAATTTGTTAAAACTTAGGAGTTCCGTGACGGTCAATCAGCTTGGCGTCTTGGTGGGATGAAAAAATTTTTTTTTGCAACGAGTTGCTTGTTACCTGAACATATCTAATTAATTAATTTTAAAAAGTGAAGATAGTGAAATTAAACAAATGTTACTCTATGTAACAAAGATCTTTGATTAAATTAAGTAAGTCCATAAGTGTCAAAGTAAATAAAATGTCTTTGTTCTGGCATGGCAATAATGATACCATGTTAATAGCGAACATATAAATAATTATTACACACAATTTGATGCCAACAAAGAGAAATCGTATCTTAGTTGGACTACATTTTTTTCAGTGTAGACATGTTCATTAAACAACAATATGAAAGTCAATCAAATCAATTACCTACCGCGGTCTACGATCATATTTTTTTTTCTCCAAAAATAGTCGACTTTTATTTACCGTCGTTAAATATACGTTACTTTTGTGCCCGATAAATGGCAATAGGCTCGCCACCTATTACATGGGACCTAACTAATTGGCGAAACGTGGGTGCTAATTCACCTCTGCCTACCCCTTCTTGGATATAGGCGTGATTTACGTATGTATGTATGTAAATATACATACTAATCTGCACTGGGAAAGCGTGGTGGACATTCTCCTTATAATTTATATTTTACCATCGATGCGAGGCCTGTAAGGCTGTACCCAAGCACTGCACTGGGGACAATACAGGGCTAGTGATGATGATGAATACCTTATGTCTAATCTCACCAAAAATATTTCTCAAAATTAGATTAAATAAAAAACAGTAGGTAATACACAATTTTATTTTATTTTATTATATTTAAAATATAATGAACTTTACAGGTTTTTCTTAGTTACTTTGTTTCAAATTTCCGTAGGGATGACTAAAACTTTACCAGTGCATATCCAATGTCTACTACGAAACAATAACATATTTTTTCCGATAACAGATTATGATCAGTTTTTGACAAGTTGTCGCTGTCGATCAGTGTTTATTAGGAATATTTAGAAAAACTTTTTAAACTCAATCATTGTTTACGTGATAAGATTATTTAATGTAACACAATTCAGCAATAGATAGTATCAGAGTTTAAAATCTAAATAGCTTTTAGTGTTATCTACCATGGAGAGAGGATTTCTATGGACTACCTTTTCTACCTAACAACTTGCTTTGATCTTTACGCCTCTGAAGCAACTTCCTATTGTATTACAGGTATTTATTGAAAAGTATCGTATCTTTTCATTTATAATAATAAAAGAAAGGTCTTTTTCTAAATAATTTTCCATCAGTATGGGCAATTTTTAATAATTTCTCCATTGTATCTGAGTTGGTAACTGTTATGATTTTAATATATTTTAGTTCTCTTTGAATTACTATATTTCTTATTGAATAACACTCCATTGATCAATCCATTTATTTTTTCATTCTATAATATCGATGATCGTCTTCAGGGCGTAGGCACGTCTACGTGTACTACGAGCGTAGTTCTCTTCGTAGCAATAAAAATGTGTTCTTTGTAAATTCTTTCTCTGCGCTGGTGTTTTGTTTGTTTTCATAATTACAGTATGATTATATAAAAACGTAACATGTGTATATATTATTTTAACAACATGTAATTTCATGCAAAGATATTTGCTATGAGATTCTGGTAGGCCTATAAGAAGTACAGATGTTTTTTGTAAGAAAAATTACTATTTCTATAAATCTTTTAAAAATGATCTATTCTTGTAAGAACCATTATCTTTAACTAATACATTAATTATCCTGTTGCAAACTAAGAATAGGTATGTATGCCTACTTGTTCGAGCTACGTCGAAAATTGCACACAATCTCAAAAGAAAATGTCGACGCATGACGGACATACAAATATGCTAGACCAAGTGAATCTTTAACTGTTGTTGTTGTACGTCGTACTTTGTGGCAAATTACCTATACCTATCCCATGGGTTTTGCAACAGTGTTATTTGATATGGTCGTGTGGTGACGGCAGAGCAGAATGCAATTGTCACCACCCTGCCCACAATCTTTCCCGCGGGTGTCGTACGGGCCACTGGGTAAAGACAGCAAAGAGTAATCGAGAGCAGCGTTCCCTTATGCCACCTAGCAATATACTGCGATTTCCGGGCCCGATAATCTGCAGGCCTAGCGGGACGTGGACAAAGTCTGTCCACTACTTGACAGTGTTTTGTATTGGGATTTAGTGGGAGTTCGAGCGAGATGAAAATATTTTCTTTTGCCCGAAAAGGTTTTGTCCACATCCCGTGCTGCGGAAGCCGGGAAATTTTGGGGAAAGGTGAAATTAGAAACCTTGGTCGGTTTCCGACCCTTGCTTACTTACTTTCTTTTACTTTAACACAATAAACACAGTGACGTATTGAAATATAGATTGCGTAATTTATATCACAGTTATCAACGTAAGTACGTGTTTGATAAATCCATCAAATGAGCGCTCGTGCATAGTTAAAACTGCGTGAATTATCCAATAGGTCATTTTAAATGTGATTTTCTGTCGCGGAAGCAAAGACAGATAAGAACCTATCTTATGCACAGTCAACTGTAAGTCAGGTTACCACAATAATATTGTACCCTACTTATTATAAAAAACTGACGGCTCGACGGCTGGTTTGGTTGAATGGTCAAATCGCTGGCTATCGGCCCTGAAATCCCGGGTTCGAATCCTGTTTAGGGGCAAATGTTTTTAACGAACACAGATATTTTTTATGTTTATGTGTATCATATGTTGATGTAGTTATAAATACATAGTAATTATAACTATTATGTTCCTAAGTATTAAAATTTGTCCATCGTGCATCGTCTAGTATTTGCTCAATTTTTTGCTCTAAAATCATTGATATAATTATAATAGGGTGCATAATTCAAAGAATTGGTTATGTATAATAAAGGAATATATTTGTAATAAAAGATAATTAATGTAAATAAAATGTAAAAACAAACGTATATGATTGAATTACAATTAAAATATAATTATAATGAAACATCTATAGTAACACTTTTTAGGGCCTATATGTAATTCAAACTCCAATTTTGACATAAAAATCAACCCTGGTAAAAGTTTAATGTCGGAACAAAATCGTATTGTATGTAGCACAGAAATTGAAGTACATCCAACTACAGTAGATCATGAAGAATAAGGGTTTATGACACACATTTAATAACTAATATTTTTTTTAAGAAAACCCTAAGCTAAAAATTTTGCATGACTAGTGATTAGCTTAGGTAGGTGTATGCAATTGTAAAGATCGAAATTCGGTTAAAGGTCATATTACTATCGTGGGCGCCAGATAGAATGTCACGTAACTTTCGAGTGTCACCAACTAAAAAATATATACATATTATAAAGCGAATCCGGAAGTCAACACACATCAGTATCACAATATAGACATTTCTCTACAAATAACTTTGTTCTTTAAGTAACGTTGACAATCGATTGGTGTTGTCTGGCAGTTTTTTACTGTCCTACTACTGACTGAATAAAAATTATACCGTCCAATCGGATTCAATGAGAACAGTCAACAGCAAGTCAAACAATTCAAAACTGAGAAATTTCTCCAATCGATTATGAACCTTACAAAAATTCAACACAAAGTGCAAACTTAAATAAGCAAAATTGACAGACAGGCTTGACTTGATTTTGCGGGTAAGTTAGACGGTTGCGCGTTTCAAGTAGGTATGTAATACTGAACGTGCGCTATGTATTGATCTTTAGTCTCAACTAGTAGGTATTCAAGATGGAAAGTCTTAAGCAATAAAAATAAGACTGTTAAAACCGCTAGACTTTTGGATTATTACATTTCGATTACTTTCGATTAAAATTTCAATGTTATTCGGTACTGATTAAATCGGAATTATCTAATAATTTTATCGAATACAGCAAGCACTTATCATTCACATTTCCTTGTTTCGGAGCAACAACGTTACGATAAAATTCAAATATCTATACATATTACAATTTTATATTCACATAAACTTAAATACAGATACTTTTGAATAGTATAATAAATCATTCGATTTTAGGTATACTTTTTATAAACTCTTGCACATTACCCACATAAGACTAACAATAACAAATTCAGATTATTTATTTACATAATTTTTAACATAATTCAGTTCAAATTATATATTCCATCAAATATGATATCCAAATCGTGTTTACTGTGCAGACGTAACGCGTAGCCATTTTTTAAATACATATTCGGAATAAAGTAACTTTCCGCTGCTTGCAAATGGTACGAAAAAAATGGGTAGTAAATAATTATTTGCTCTAAAATCTATACAATACAAAACTATCCTTATTTACACATCTTAGAAAAATATTTTTGTAATCTCAAACCTATAATAATTATAGGATGGGTGAGTATATTCAACAGGTAAGATCACAAAAAATACTAACTTAAATATTTACTATCGGTATATTATTATAGATATAAAAAAAGAACAAATAATATAGTTTTATGCGATCCATTTTACCAAATTGGACGATTACCACGTCTTCGAATTTCATTGAATCACCTACTCACCTAGTTCAAACAATACAGAAGTAATTAAGTTTTGCTTAAGTTATCAACGTTTAAGATTACCGCAATTTGCTATTGAAGTTAAGTAAATGTTAAATTAAGCTAGAGTAACATTTGTGAACTTACACATTTGGTTACAAAAAGGTTGACAAATAATGGGAGAACAAATATTTTTTAATGCATCATAAAATCACGGAACATTCTCAGTTTAATATAAGTCGATTTTACATTGATTTAGAATGGAATGTTATCTATACAAAATAAGATATACAATACACTGATGACGACAGTGATTGGAATGTAAGCATAGATCAAGAAGTAAAGGGGGAAAACTTACGGATAGCTGCAATATTTTTAAGGACTTGTTGCGTCATAGACAGTTAAATGCGGACATGAACTTTTTAGATTTCTCTGTTTCATTACAAAACAATGACCAAACCACCTACTAGTATAGCTCGCAACTGTGAAATGTCGTTTTGCACCTGTTATCATGTGCGTTGTTTATACCTATTGTACGTTTACATTTCATATTTACAATTTTTTTCATTTAATTCTGAATCAGCAATTTCACTTTGCCAAGACAAATTATGGTGGTGCAGTCGTTACGCGTAATTATCTCGATCATTCCACGGTTACGGACTTGGCGAGATTACGCGGGCAGTCAACGTTGCATCCACGCAGTACGGCGATGTGGTACGCGAGCAGCTGCATGGGAATCACGGTGAGCACGCCCTGTAGGCAATCCACAGTCTTCGGTATCTCAAGGCAGCGGGACGCGAACGTTTTCGTCTCTTTGTCGCCCTGCTCGCAAATTATGATCGGCCGCCCCTGTCTGGCGGTCACCTGCTGTAGCGCATTCATGCACTTGGTGTAAACGGGGTCACGCATCACAATCATCATGACCGGCATCGAATCATCGATAAGAGCCAGGGGACCGTGTTTCAATTCACCCGCCATTATGCCTTCGCTGTGCATGTATGTTAGTTCTTTCACTTTCAAAGCTCCTTCCAGACAGGTCGCGAAGTTGTAACCACGACCCATTATAAGCAGGGAGCGCTGGCCGTACAGATCCTCGGCCAGAGCTTTTACTTCATTGTCCAAAGACAAAACTTGGCGAATCTTTTCATCCAACTCATGCAGCCCTTCAATTATGTCGGCGCGACGTTTCTGCAGCGATATACGGTCCTCGCTGATGACCAAGGCGAACATAACCAGGGAAACAAACTGTGATGTGTAAGCTTTGGTTGAGGCTACACCAATTTCAGGACCAGCATTAATGTGAACACCGCAGTGTGACTCGCGACAAATGGAGCTGCCTACTGTATTAGTAATACCAATAATAAGGGCACCGTGACGTTTACAGTACCTCAAGGCCATCAAAGTGTCGGCTGTCTCTCCTGATTGGGATATGAAGAAGCAGACATCATCACGGAATACTGGTGTGTTTCTGTCCAAGAAATCAGATGCTAGTTCAACCATAACAGGTAGTTCAGTTAATTCTTCCAGAAGCTGACGTGTAGCTACTGCACTGTGATAGCTAGTGCCACAACCAATCAGCATCAGTCTTCTGCAACGCTTGATCTCAGGAATATAATCCTTAATACCTCCAAGAGTGACTGTTCCATTAGCAAAGTTCAGACGTCCTCTCATAGTATTCACAATGGATTCAGGCTGTTCGAAAATCTCTTTTTGCATGAAATATTCGTAGTTACCCTTCATTATTTGCTGCAACTCCAATTTGAGAGTGAATATTTCACGCTCATGGGGATCAGTGCTGCTGCCAGACAAACGGTGGATACTGAGCACACCATCCTTGATATGGGCTACATCATCATCTTCAAAATACAGAACCCTGTTGGTGTGCTCAATAACAGCTGAAGCATCAGAGGCGAAGAAATATTCTACATCACGTTCTTCTTCCGGTTGGAATTGGGCATGGCTGTTGACACGTGGCATTGCAGGAACCACACCCCTGGTAGCTTTGTTGTTGGTGTACATAATTGGCACATGGTCACTTGAAAGACGCCGACGGGTTTTGATTCCAACTAGCAAAGGACTGCCTCTACGAGTGGCCACACATTCGTTGGGGAAATGGCGAGACTTAAAGCACAAAGCAAATGCTCCTTCAAGTTGTTGGATCACTTGTTCCACAAGTTCCTGGAAGTTGTAGTCCTTATGCTGTTTGTAGATATGGTCAATCAACTTCGCAATGGTTTCCGTGTCAGTTTGGGACTCAAAGGTGTAGCCCTTGTTCAGTAGGAAAGTTTTCACCTCTTTGTAGTTTGTAATGATGCCATTGTGAATAACGACAAAAGCATTATCATCTCCTGAACGTTGAGGATGAGCATTGCCCGCACTGGGTTCGCCGTGAGTAGCCCAGCGGGTATGTGCGATTCCGCAGTGCGAATCAACACTGTCTTCTACGCCAAGCTCAACACTTTTTTCTTGTAGCAGCTCTTCCAGAGCGGCTACTTTGCCACTGCGTTTCAAAACAGCTATATCCTTTTGGTCAGCAGCATCGACAGCTACCCCTGCGGAGTCGTAGCCACGATATTCCAATCGTTTCAATCCAGTCACCAACAATTCTAAAATTTCACGCCGAGTTTTTGGCGTCAAATGGTTAATGTAAGCGAATATTCCGCACATATTTACTTATTGTGGCTCGGCAGAATGATACGTGAAACCGACTGGACAACACCACGACACGCGAGAGACTGCGACTGTTGGAATGTACAGCCGGTATTGAAGGCCTACGCGTATTGCTCCTACTACTAATAAGTTACTTTCACTTACGGCATAGCACACGTCATCGTGTTTCGTTATCAAGAGTTTGTTGGTGTCGTAAAATAAATACAGCAGTAAAACCTGTCCAGCTCACACAAACTTGAAATGAAAACAATTGTCAGAATTGAGACCTGTCAATGTCAGTAATGTCAGGTTGACGTTAATTTTTTTAATTCCTTCATAAGTGCAAAGGGATTTATCCCGTGATAACCATAGTTATTTTATTGTGGTTTAAATTTTTTTTTTTTGAAAATCAATATCATGAAATGATTGAACAAAGAGAGGGAATTTATCAGCATGTCTTTGCTAACAAAGTTCATGATCGAGCAAAACCGATGGGGTGGTCAGAAATTCAGTAATTATTATGAAATATGTGGGACACTTGGTATAAGAGTTATTTTATTCCAGTATAATAACTAAAAAAAAAATTAATCATATCAATTAGACTACTTCTTATAGTATATAAAGAATATTGTGGTTAGAATATGTTCAAAAAAATTATAGGTCTTGAAGCGGGAATTGACCACTCGTCCTCTGCAATCTGGGCAGATGCCTGTACCACTCGGCAGACCAAGACATGTTTGATAAATATGCCTTCTTTTTTATAGCCCGAGGTAAGATCATAGTTTTGTTACCCACTGACCAGGAAGTGGGATTTTCCGCGCGGAAGAGTCCATTTTATGGTCAGGTGTGACATAAAGGACCATTATGATGCAGGGCAAACCACCATTATTACCTAATAGCAGCATACCCCAAAGAGGTTGGTGTCAGCCAGGCTGTAGGTTGTAAAACCTAACCGTTACGTTGTCCTTCTTTGAGCAGCATGTATTGGAAAGTTGTCATCCCAATAACACCGTTCATGGGTCTCTCGACATGGTTTTTTCCTCATCTTTTCATTTGACCAGCACCTTTCCAGCGTGATGAATGGTATGAATCAACAGTTGGTACTTATGTAGATGTCTTGAAGACATACAACCACTATCAATGCTAGAGGATGAATGGTATAAATCAAAAGTAAGTGGATGGCTTGAGGCCATCTAACAACTATCAATGCTAGAGAAAACATACCTACTGCGCTGACCCCAGATAACCTAAGAACAGGGCAGTGGGTGATTCAGGAATAAAAAGTATGATAAAATGTTGTTTTCTAGTATTTCGTGTCAGACCAAAGTAACTTACTTTCGTAGGTACCTAATAAAACAAACACATTACCAGTAGCTTCTTTATTGGTTTATCAGGATAAGGTCTTTACAAAATTATTGAAAAAATTACAAAGTTACATTTAGGTATTAGCTTAAAATGAGTCTTTAGTTTGTTTTCCGTGTGTAAAAGATTCCATTCACGAGATCACTGCTCGTTCCATATTGAAAATTTAAACCTTTACACGCAACCGTTACCATTCATAATTATCCTTTAACTGTAACTAGGAACAGAAATTACATTACTTACGCTTTACAAAGGTTTCAATTTCTAAACGTTTTAAACGACTTACTCATACTGCTAATCAACTACAGGGCATTGGTTCACAACCAATCACCCCCATTTTCTACACTCTGATGTTTACCAACATAAAATCTTCAACCATTCATAACAACTGAAGACTGATATAGATACAAGTATACAAAAAAATAAAAACAGCAGCGTTTAGTCTCCAAAAGAGGAACATCACGAGTTAGAAAATGATCAATGTATTTTACAATCAAATTACTTTATTAAGTTAAAAAATTTCATTTCATTTTGGAACTTAACCCTAAAAACCCGAGGCTCTGACGCTCGTGCTAAAAAATTTACAGGTTGACCGTATAATAATAATAGTTCAAAGACGCGTCGAAAATTATTAACACAGACACATCTCCTGCGCCTCCAAGAGGCCGCAGGGGAACCCGATAAAAGTGTGCGCAGTGAAACGGTTTAAAACTCCAATAGCCACCGAGTACTTTTCCTCCTAAACTCTTTGCGGTGGAAAAACAGAACGCAACGAGCTTTGGCGAGTAACTTACGTCTAAAATAATCACAAAGACATAAACTTAACAATATGTAATCGTAACTAAAACGAACTAACTTCAAGAGTACCGTGCTGTGATAGATGCATACGTCGGGGACGAGCTTGATGTCACCAGTGAAGAAGCTCCGATTGTGGGGGGGCTCTAGGGGGGTCACTAGGGGGGTCGCTACGGGGGGCGGGGTAGGGCGGGGGGCGAGTGGCGGGGGCCGGCCGCCGGCGCCGGCTGCCGGCCGCCCGCTCCCCGCCGGTGGCAACGGCGTGTTACGTGTGCCCCATAGTTATTTCTTCTTCTGCGCCTTCTCGGCGGCCTTGGTGACTTTACCAGTGGTCACCTCCTTGAAGGTCACGCTCTGGAACACACAAGCCATCATCATCGTTTGTGATCAGCAGCGGTCAAATATCGGCATACGGTCAATTTCTATATTCTATCAACAGTTAAAGATAGACATACCACAGTTTCATTGCTTAGCAACTTTGGTTATTTATCGTAATATAACAACTTTGGTTATTTATCGTAATATAACAAAAAATTACAGGCAACTAAACTTTATTAAGCTTACTTTAAACTGTTCAGAGAATACTGGAACCAGCCGTTATAGAGTCCAACTAGCTATTCTGATTCAAATCCAACAGCGTTAACTCTCGATCTTACAGTTCTCAAAGCTGCAGTTGACAGACGCGATGCGTCAAGATTCCCCGAAACCACCGTATGAAAGTATGATGTATGTATGATGTTGTATGAAAGTAAAACGAACTTACGAATTATCAAAAGTCGTAGAACAAACATTGTTGCTTATGATGTCAGCTATCTACTCCTGCGAGGTTTTTGGTGTTTTACAAATAACCCTGTATTTAAGCATTTAAGGTATGGTACCTTGATGACTCCCACGGCGACCGTCTGGCGCATGTCGCGCACGGCGAAGCGACCCAGCGGCGGGTACTCCTGGAACGACTCCACGCAGAGCGCCTTCGTCGGCACCAGCATCACGATGGCCGCGTCGCCAGACTTTATCGACTTCGGGTTGTTCTCGGTAGTTTTTCCTGTAAATATTATGACCACATAACCTATGAGGAACCACCATCCACCCATCCGGTGGGTAGGTGCGAGTATTTTCAATTGGCTAGATCGACGACGCTGAAATTCAATCTACCATAGATTTAAATAAAATAAATTAATTAATTTTAAGTCACAATATGACTTAAATAAATTAATGTAACTCAAAAATATACTTCACTCATTTGTAGTGAGAAAAAAATAATCAGCAATTCAGGTCACGCTCTTTTACTCTCTCTTCCTTTATAAATCTTTCTCTTTCTCGCCCTGAATCTGTGTGCGTGTGTGTGTGTGTGTGTGTGTGTGTGTGTGTGTGTTGTGTGGGTTTGTGTCTGTGTTGTGTGTGCGCGAGTGAGTACGTTTGTGTGCGTGCATCTCTCTCTCTCTGTGTGTGAGGGTCTTTTTCTATCTTACTTTGTAAGCATCTCCCTTACCGGTACGGCGGTCGCACTTCTCCTTGATCTCGGCGAACTTGCACGCGATATGGGCAGTGTGGCAGTCGAGCACGGGCGTATACCCGTTGCTGATCTGCCCGGGGTGGTTCAGCACGATCACCTGAATGGACACGTTTACCCTCGCATCACAATACTTCTTGCCGTGCTCTCAATTATTTGTTTGATTTTTGCTAATCTGAGATTTGCTATGAATTCATGGACGGCCGCCTTGCCTTACAACGTGCAACAGTCCTAGGGTCACTGGCAGGTGGTCTGGGTGGTGGTACTGGCAATCGTGCGATGCTCTTTAGCCGCCGCACTCAGAGACGTCAATTAACTTTAATGAGTACTTAATACAGCGGCAGTTAGTCGTCTCATAAAACACCGACGGGATGTGGAAGGGGTGGTGTAGTGGTAGGTGTAGGCAAAATTTTTAGCTTTTTTAAAAAGCTACTCCTTTGTATACATGCATGGTTTGGTTATATTGATAAAGAAATTATCAAATTGCACATTTTTTGTGGAATTACATTAATCTCCGCAAGACTTTTT
The DNA here is from genome assembly GCA_963931975.1 of Cataclysta lemnata. Lineage (NCBI taxonomy): Eukaryota > Metazoa > Arthropoda > Insecta > Lepidoptera > Crambidae > Cataclysta > Cataclysta lemnata. The sequence continues at coordinate 13,263,286 of OZ008342.1, forward strand.
ACAATATATAAAAAAAACAGGATATAGGCACCTATCAGTTGTTTACAACTGTCTGCCTGATAATTTATAATAATAATAATAATAACCACCGATAGCCGGGACCCTGATCTTGCTACCGATGGGGAACTGCATTTTTGTATTTTTAAATGTTATATTTTTTAATGTTTTATATTGTAAAAATGTAATGTTTAGAAATATGATTTTCTATGTATTTTAAATGTAATAAAAGAATAATAATAATATTTCATTTGAAACTGAATATGGCGTCCCTAGTATGTTTTCAGTAAGTAATCGTCCTGTGGCTACTACAACTTTTATAATTAGTAGAAAGTGAGTGAGCTAACTAAAAATAATCCCACAGAAAGCAACTTTTGGATACTTCTGTGATTTGATATTTTTCATAGGTATTCTGAAAAAAGTTGTAATTGTAGACTTGTGGCTATTTAATTTAATTTATGTTAAGAACTTATTAGTTGTCTTCTTATTATATTTGTTAACAACGATATGACGAATTCATTAGGATTGGTATATAGGTCTGGGGAAAGACTGGTGAATTGCCGCGAGGCAGATCCCTGACTTTCCCCGCTTAAAGGGCTAGGAAGAACACCGGAGTGGTTTAGTGGGTATTGCTGATGCTTCGTGCGCTGAGCAAGTCCCACACACGCCAGTCGCCTAGCTAACGGCTGGTATGGTGCGTAAAAGCATTCCACTCATACAAAAAAAAAAGGATTGGTATATAGGTATACCTATGTATTTGTATAATTATTACCTGTTCTTTCCGGTGTGATTAAGTAGATATTTTTGTACCTAATTTATTAGAATGTAAGCAGATAAACAAAATTGCATTGTTGTTCACAAATCACAAACGTCATAAGTACAAACACTAATTATTATCTTAAGTCAGAATCAAAATAACTTATATCTGTATTTAATACAGTTTGATAATGGTTAAAACTTCCACTAATGTTGTTATCAAATGTGTTTACTTGCAGACCTAGGAAATATGTAATCGGATTAACATATGATAGACGCAAAATCTAACTGCATTTTTCCGCAAAAACAAAAATTCATTAACATTCAATGGGATCAACATTTTACATAGAATTGAAATAACGATTTTGTACCTATGTCAATTATAATTACCAATAAATCGTTACTAGCATTATTGGATATACAATTAATTAGATATGGTATTCTAAGTACTCGTTCCATGATTATGTTGCGACATAATTAGTAATTTTACGAGAAGTCAATCACCATAGCAATTTTTGATTACTTTACCTACGCTGCCTTAACAAGTACCAAGGCAACCAAAAATGCTTATTTGTTTAAGAAAGCTGTCAAATTTCAATTAAGTATCAGTTAATTATATTGGAAACAAATTAACCTTCAAGAATCCACCAGTAGATCAATTATATAAACCAAATTAATCTAAAAATATCCTATTAATCATTTATCGGAGAAAAATATACAGCCTGTAGGTACTTATAAGAAATCGTTTACATGGAACCGAATTCTGGGAAGGAAAGATAATTATATTAATCAAAAGGAAGTGGCTAATCATCGAGCATCTGAATTCGTTTTATTAATCAATATCAGTTCACTGTAAGGAAGTAATTACCAATTAGGTATATAATAATACCTATACTTGCAAGTATAGGTATAGTACTTGTAAGTACCTACCTAAACCGGAGGGGGCTGAATGCTCACATATCGCCACTTAATTTTCAGTGATTTGCATTACAGCCCACCATTTATAGATTTAGTGTAAAAACAACGTAAGTAGTCGAATTGAGAACCTTCTCCTTTTTGAAGTCGGTTAATACCTAGCATATAATATACTAGCCCCTCTAGACAAATATGAAATCTATTCAAACGAATTGAATATCACTGATAGGTAACTAACGTATTACTCAGAAAACAACATGGCGACCGTCGTGTCAAATGTAAGAGTAGCTGTCAAATATTTACATTCGTTAGATAGAAACGTTGCATCGTTTGCCACTTAACTAGGTCCCGTGCCCCCGCAGAACGGGTCGTGGACAAAATCTCATCGGGAAAAAAGAAATATGTTCCCCTCGCTCTAACTCGCACCAAATCACGAGACAAAATACTGTCAAGTGGTGAAGAGAGATTTTGTCCACGTCCCGTGCTAGGCCTACCGTGTTACCTGGGCCGTAAAATCAGAGGCCCCTTTGGGCGGGGCGTTCTTGGAGTCACCAGCCACATAGCCACGACGCAGCTCCTTCACAGACACGTTCTGCAACACAGGAGGGTAGATAGTCAACACAATGATCCTACCAGTTAATGTAAATATTTTTTTTCAAAACCATGATAAGTAGCTACATTTAAATCTCTAAGGTACGCAATAACAAAAAAGATAAGTTTCGAAAAATCTATATAATATCTCCCTGCATATATCGTTCTATCGTTCCCGGTGTGTGCATATATCGTTCGAAGGGTTAAGCTAGCATGATGGATTTTTTTTTAAGATATAACCATTTTATATTAATAAAAATATTCTGATCGACCGATCAATATATTTTTATTTTATTTAGGTAGTAGGTATAGCAGTCTTGAAAGATAAGTAATTCTATTCTTTTCAAGTTTTCATAAAACATAAAAAAGTTGATAAAAATCAACATACATAGTAGATATTTTTATGTATGTTGATTTTTAACAACTTTTGCGAACGTGAATCCATAAAAAGCATTTCGTTTTAGTAATGATTAAACCATTTCTAGAAAGCACCTAATGCCTTTTCTTAGAAGTCATTAGTCAAAGTAAAGTCTAACTGCCGCACTCAGAGACGTCAAATAACGTTAATGAGTACCTACCTACATAATGTCAAAAACTGAGATTTCAAAACTCATCAGTATTCTTTCCGGGTCTATGGTTTCGATTTCAATGAATTCTTTTTACACTAAGTACTCATTAAAGTTAATTGACGTCTCTGAGTGCGGCAGTTAGAAGTCATAGTTGCCCCCCCTGTGATCACAGTGCGAACAAACCTTGACGTTGAATCCAACGTTGTCGCCGGGCATGGCCTCCTGCAGCGCCTCGTGGTGCATCTCCACGGACTTCACCTCAGTCGTGATGGCCGCCGGTGCAAACACCACCACCATACCTACATACATACATAAATCACGCCTATAGCCCCCGTAGGGGTAGGCAGAGGTGAACCAGCGCCCGCGTTTCGCCAATTATGTCAAGTCCCATGTAAATAGGTGGCGAGCCTTTTGCCATTTATCGGGCACAAAAGTCCACCATCATACCTAACATCATAAATGATTAGCACACTATACGCGCGAAGTACACTACACACTATACCCAGAAACATCTTTTATCTTTCCACATTATTTTCTGTTGAGCGTCACAGGTAGAAGTTTGCGAAATTGGACATCGCAATGAATAGGTTAACCACAGGGCGGTGGTAAAACAGTTACCACCACAATTTGAATCTTGGTTATTTTTAATTTTTTTTTTTTCACTCGCACCTATCATCTAGCCCAAAGTAAGTAGCATAAGAACTTGTGTTATGGATACTAGATGACGGACATATTTTTTAATATAATTATGTATATAAATGTTGAAAATATACTACATAAACATTTACACAACCATGACTCGGGAACAAACATTTATGGTCATCACAAAGTTTGCCCTTACCAGGATTCGAACCCGGGACCTCTTGGCCAATACCCAGCGATCTGAGCATTCGATCAAGGCGGCCGTCAAACATAAGTAAATACATAAACATAATAATATGGTTTCGTTATCATCATCACCAGCCCTTTAATGTCCCCACTGCTGGGGTATGGGTCTTCCCTATGTACCGAAGAATATATGGAGATTGCGTTAATAAGGTTTAACCGACGAACAAAATTGCATTGCCCTTTAGAGGGGTTAAAGGGCTGATGGTGAATCTTAATAAAAACCTGGCTTGAGGATGCCAGTTTCCACGCGGCCGACGGGCACGGTGCCGATGCCGCCGATCTTGTACACGTCCTGCAGCGGCAGCCGCAGCGGCTTCTCGGTGGGCCGCGACGGGGGCTGGATGGCGTCCAGAGCCTGCCCACAACAGCCGGTTTAAAAAAAAACCACCAAAACGACTCTTGGTGATAGGTCATACAAATAAACATGCATACATACATACATAGAACACGCTTATTTATCCCCGGATTTAACACCTACGTTTCCCCAATTAGGTAGGTACTTTAGTTCCATGGAACAGGAGGCGGGTCTGTAACGTAAGATTAGGTTCACACGACGTTATAAGGCACGTTTTTTTGCAAGATGAATCTTACCGAATAAAGCAATGGCTCATACATTGAGTATTGGACCTTTCACACGTGTACGTTTTTTGGCAGGACGGGCGACATGTGGACGGTTCTATACTCGATGTATGAGCCACTACTTGTTCGCTAAGATTCGTCCTGCAACAAAACAATGCTGTGTGAACCTAGCCTTACGTTAACGCCCGTAACGCGAAAGCTCGCGCAGTCGCGTTCCCTCGCCCGTGCTACCTTTCTCCTGTAGCGGCTGGAGATTGTGTTCTGTTTATTTTTCAATCTTATTCACACGTGATCTAAGACAATACTGCTTTTCGCTATATTATTATGTGCCCCGCCCCTTAAAATATCGGAGCGAAAATTTTATGCAATCCTGTTGGATAATATAATATTTCCTCGTTTCTCTGCCCCGCGTCTGGCCAGGCCAGCCTTAGTCGCCTTGTATGACAGCCACGGGAGAGATTGGGGAGAAAGAGATTCTTCCCTTTCGCGTCCACACGGCAAAACACCAAGCTGGAAAGAAAGGAGAAGAAATACTAAACAGCGTACCTCAATGAGGGTCTTGCCCTCCACCTTGCCCTCCTTGCGCTCGATGATCCACCCCTTGAACCACGGCATCTTGTCGGATGGCTCGAGCATGTTGTCCCCGTGCCAGCCGGAGATGGGCACAAACGCCACCGTCACCGGGTTGTACCCTGCACCGGTCACGCTTGTTTTAAAGGCATAATAAGACGGACTAGGCACAATTAACGCATATAATTTAAAGGCTGAATTTATTGGTTGAACCTTATAAATGTTAGAACATTATTCCGAGGAAAAAGAGCTCCGCTTTTTTTACCAACTGTATTTATTTTAATTGTAGTATGTGTACAGTCGCCAACATAAATATATGACTGTGGACAACCTTCCAAAAATATCTGATCATCCACTGAGATTTTAAGTATGTGACGATACTTTCCCGGTAAAAATATGCGATGTTTTGTGGCCGGCACAAACATCGCTTCACTGCCTCAGCATTTTTCAATCGTTATTTGATAATCAAGAAAAATATTTATGAATATCAACACATTTTACGACGATTTCTTCTAGATACCTACATCTATCTACTGTTGGTTTTATAACATTGGAAAAAAAAGACTAGAAGAAATATTTCAAACCTGTGCGCATGTGCCTAGATAGAATCGAGTAGCAAAATCTAATTTTTACTAAAATTACATTTTTGCAGGCGCAAATACAAACGCAATTTCGGCCTGCTTAATTATCTATCTCAGGATAGTTTATTGATATTATGTATATACTTTGTGCCTGGTATTATACTTATTGACTACCTACTGAACATTTACTACCTCGTTCCTACCCATTAAACATTTATTTGTATAGTCCATTATAAAGTTAGTTGTAAAGAAATGTCTGGGAATTCCGATTGAATCGACAACAATTAACATTCTAATCCACACAAAGTTCAATGTTTGTATGTAGTTAAATTGTAAACACAAACAGCTATGAATACACACAATCCCGGTATTGCATTTACGCTACTAAAATGTATGGAAAAAGTTTTCTTTGATTTGTGGGTGAGTACCTACTACGGTACTCTAAACTCAGCTGGTCTCAAAGAGTGTTTTTATCCACTAGAGGAATGGGATCGATTGGCATCAAAAAAATTCTCCATTCTGACGATTTTCTCCCTGACTGTACCTACATTTTATCAAAAATCTGTGAATGTCTTTTGGCATCACTCAAAAAGTTGGGTAGACCATTTTCGCGTGGCATCAAGGGATCTGGTAGCTGCCCTTATTGGCCCATCTCAACTTTCCACCCTATATAGTAAAACTGCACCTACGAATATTCGGACGACCGTACCGATCTTCTTGATGTACGAAGAGACCTCCTTCTTGATCTCCTCGTATCTCGCCTCGTGGTAGGGCGGCTCGGTGGAGTCCATCTTGTTGACGCCCACGATCAGCTGCTTGACGCCGAGCGTGAACGCGAGCAGAGCATGCTCGCGCGTCTGCCCGTTCTTGCTGATGCCCGCCTCGAACTCGCCGGTGCCCGCGGCCACAATCAGCACCGCGCAATCCGCCTAGTCGCCACAATTACATACATACATACACATAGTTCCCGGCAAGTAAGTCGAACCCAAATGACGGTCGTCTGCGCAGGTATAAATGAAGCAAAAGTGTCTAAACTAACTTTTGACCGCGCAGAAGCGGATATCCCTACGTTGCTTTGATTACATACACACGTTGACACGTCGTACCTCATACAGAACCTCAAAGAATTCCTGAACGCGTCTCTGCGTTGCTCATAGGTCAACTTATGTGCCGGGTATTGTACAGGGGCGTAGCTACCGCCGTATCAATTATACGGGGCCCCGGGCCACTGAGGCCCCAAACATGTTTGTGTAAGCAAAAAATTATGAAAATGTTATTCACAATGTCACTTAACATCGAGCTTCCCGGGAAAATAACTGTCATACGAGCTTATAGAGTTTACCATTTCAGAAATAACAAAAGTAAAAAAAAAAAATCTCATTTTTCCTGGGCCCTCCAAAGCAATCCTCCTCCTTTTAACACCTAAAACAGTTAGGTATTTGTTAAAATATTTGTGCAATCGGTTAAGCTTCGGTTTGCTTTTTAATTAATTTATATTTCAATATAATGTAAACAAATGTTAGAAAAAATATGACAAAGAAAAAGAAATTATAAAATATATGGAAAAAAATTGTTCCAGGTGCAGGAATCGAACCCACGACCTCTGCAATCAGAAAAACGTTGTAAGCTGGCTGTATTAGGAGTTGAAGCCTTGGCACGAATTTAAATGACCAAAATAAACCTTATAAGTTGAAATACGTACCTGGGAAGTGCCCGTAATCATGTTCTTGATAAAGTCCCTGTGTCCGGGAGCGTCGATGATGGTCACGTAGTACTTGGCCGTCTCAAACTTCCACAGGGCGATGTCGATCGTGATACCGCGCTCACGCTCCGCCTTCAGCTTATCCAACACCTGTAGACGTTACACAATGCTAACCAACCAAATTCAAAGAGTCTTACTGCCGCACTCACAGACGTCAATTAACGTTAATGAGTACTTAATACAAAAAATACTCAAAACTAGTCGCTATTATTGACGTATTTATCCATACATACATAAACCACGCCTATATCCCCGAAGGGGTAGATAGAGGTGAACTAGCACCCACGTTTCGCCAACTGTCAAGTCCCATGTCATAGATGGCGAGCCTTTGCCATTTATCCTGCACAAAAGCCGCAGTACATTGCTAGGTGGTATAGGAGAATCCAACCTATCAAATTATTCTTAAATGAAATAAAGAAAAGAAAGTTAGAGAAGCTTTCTTCAAATCATATTCAAATGCCAGAAAACAATAATGTCACTATTTGCTTCATAAAGTAAAAGCACATCATTTAGAACCATCCTACCTCTATAAATAACTAAAAACAAAAAGTCCATTGCTACAAATCCTACCCTAAATCTGTACCTAGAGCCTTTGTTTCGAGATAAAAATAACGCTGCCCTCCTAAGGTCAAAGGTGACGCGACCTCTATCCGCCGCTGTTACATCACTGGCTGGAAAATATGTACTCAACTCACCCACGAAATGTGTACTCACCCACGCATACTTGAATGAGCCCTTGCCCATCTCCTGGGCTTCCTTCTCAAACTTCTCAATGGTACGTTTGTCGATGCCACCGCACTTGTAAATGAGATGGCCCGTGGTTGTGGACTTGCCCGAGTCGACATGGCCGATCACCACAATGTTGATGTGAGTCTTCTCCTTACCCATCTTGTCTGCTTCACCGGGTTCGCGACGAAAACTGGAGGAATCTAGCCAAAAATCAAACGAACTTCAGCTCTACAACGATAAAAATAAGTCACAAAATTCTTCACGGTTCAAAAATTTACAAACGCATTAATGAATATATAAAGAGAGTCTATAATGAATAGAAAACAAAATGTCGCCAATAAACACCAAATCAAACAAGTGATGTGAACGATAACATGTCGTATTTCATCTGGGCGGCTGCGCGCAGGCTTCGAGCCAAGCGAGACCCAACGAGCCTCACCCTTTCCGAGATTTTACTTATTTATAGCTAAACAGTCTCAAGTTAAACAAAAAACCATTTGTAATGGCTATTTCAAAAACCTTTCAAGTGCGAGAGCAAGAACTTTACATTACATTTTCTAAACAGTTGTCCCACTGCACTCAAGTTGCATCCGATGCACCCCGGCAATATTTCACCTGCTTTGTAATTAGTCTCGATATCCCGGGAGCAGAATGCTCATGCCGAGCGTGCGCATAGGGCGTTCGGAACATCAATACAGGTAGCCGGCACTTCCAAATATAGATAGATATTGCTCTTAACGCTTGCGTTCACACAGCTATCATAATGGCGTACACATTAATAAAATCACTGTCGCCCATGCAGTCTGATTTTTAAGACATGTTTTTACGCAGGTGTAACTGTAACATTTTTGATTTTTTGAGTTAATTTTTATTCTATTCTGTTTGTTCAAAGCTTTTAATATCTTTTAAGTTGGAACTGAAAAGTAATACCAATACCTACATGGGAGTAGGGACCTACATGTTTTTCTGTCCGTTAAAATATCAGCAAACTAAATATAAAGAATTTATTCTATTAACAGAGTAATCTATTTGTAATCAAGACATTTTTCAAAACAGATTAATCGCATCTCGTCCTATTGGGCGGATACACCGGCGATGCGTCCATCTTGTGCATGTCTGCATCATTGTTAAGATCAAATTGTAATAATTTGATCTTAATCAACCTAATTATCCCATGCCCATGTCAGTATAAAAAAATGCTTTGTCTAGATACCTACGTATATTCAAATGGTAACACAATGTTTGCTTCGCAGTGACAATACTGAGGCATGGAAAACACAATAAACAAAATGATACCTGCAAAACTTATGAAACAAAAGGAAATTATAAATGTAAGTATTCTACATAAATGAGTAGATAGGTAAAAGTCGGTGCAAGTTTAAAATAAATTTACAAAATTTTGCTTCAAATTTAAAATGATAGGCACTGATTTATTTAGGCCTTAAATTTTTTATTGTAAGTACGTATTACGACCAAGGCACGTGTTATATTTTTGCCACAAAGTTTGTCATGGACGTAAAGATTTTTTACAGGGGCACTTTTCTAGATTTTAATATATGGAAAGATTTGTCTGAATTGCGTAATTTAGACAATGTGATGCCGGCATGAAATAGCCGCAAGATTTTTGGTGCATAGATCATAAGAAAAACTGGTAGGTAGGTATCTACCTTTTGTAAAATTGCATCCAATATATGTATTGAGATATTTTTAATATACTGCGGTAACATTAATTATGGGGTTTACTTAAAATGATGGCTAAAAATAAAGAAAATTCTTACCTTACGCGGCCGCAGCACAGTCACGTTCACGAATTTTCCAAGCGATTCAGGAGCATGCGCCGTAGTTTCCTCCCCTGGGAAATGGAATCAATAAAATCAAATTAACACCTTTCTAGTTCAACTTTGGCACCAATTAGAAAATGAAAATAAGATTTTCAGAAACGGTGGAATTTTTTATTTGATATCCGTTTCATAACACCAAAAGAATAATTTGCAAGACATTAATTAAATGATGCTGAAATTGCTGAACGAACACAACGGATGTCTATGCCTAATTTTCTTTTTGCGGTTGAAGTTTTCACTTGCCACTAGGATCAAGATCACAGATCTATCTGCCGCACTCAGAGACGTCAATTAACATTAAATGAGTACTTTATTTTTTTTATTTTTTGTTTGTTGTGTTCAAAGTTCTTAAATTAGGCTTTTGTATAAATAGGCAGGATGTTGTTTAATGTCTCAGTAACTTTTGTTTTTTTGTCTTGGAAAAAATTTACTACCCTACCCCTAGGTAAGGGGTAGGGTAGTAAATTTTTCACTATAGAAAGTTTTCAATAAATCTGTAGGTAACTAAAAGGGTGCCGACCTAAACCACAAATGTTGTTTCACGTATTTATCAAATGAATGGTTTCAGGATAAGAATCTGAGGAGCTCGCGAGCGCAGTGGCATAGCGCGTTTGGCCTGCGAATGCGTAAACCAAGCAATGGCGCTAAGGCGGGCCATTGGATAGGTGCCCAAAAATTTATTATCTCGGGTTCCTCCGTGCTTCGGAAGGCACGTTAAGTTTCCCGCATGCATCTGCAGTCGTTAATACCCACCAACCCGCACTGGGCCAGCGTGGTGGGTTAAGGCCTTATCTCCCTATATTCTTCCATCCACAGGGAAGGCCCGTGCCCTAACAATTGGGACATTGAAAGGACTGATGATGATGATGAGGATTAGAATCTAACAAGTAAATCGTAGGATGAATAAAATCATCCATATAATCAGCATAGAGATATCTAAGTTGTTGGTAACGCGCACTGATTATTTCTTAGGTATTGAGCGAAATTTCGAAAATGTGTTCTCATAACACAGATGAACTCGCCGATGAGAAACCCAGTACAGCACAAGGGTGCCTATAGGTACTTCCGAACAGTCACTAGCACATTTTTTTGCTCTTGACCATTAGAATGTCACAATTTTGCACTAAATCATGATAAAGTCGGTTTTCTTATTCTCCGTCGTGGCCGAGCAATCGAAACGGACACATTATTGTCTTATGAGGCTCTACTGAGGCTAATCCACGTGTTTTGAGAACTTAACTGTTCGGCAGAACTTTGGGAATAATTTATCCGGTCGTACCTACCCTGCGTCCAAATAATTTGTGATTGGTGCAATATAATCATCATGAACATACTTCGCTAGAATTGGCTAGGTTTATATTATTATGGCAGACTGCCTGCTTAACATAAACCCTCACAGGGAACGCTGTTGTATGAGGTTTAAACACCAATGCTCGTAATTATTCTGTAAGCCTAGTAAGAGTTTACATACATACATACATAAATCACGCATATATCCCCGAAGGGGTAGGCAGAGGTGAACTAGCACCCACGTTTCGCCAGCTATGATAGGTCCCATGTAATATGAATAGAATAGAATATATATGAATAGAATATAGAATAGAAATCTTTATTCGCTTTATACTGTGTACATATTGATGGCGAGCCTATTGCCATTTATTGGGTACAAAAAGTCGCAGCAGGTACATTGTTAGGTGGTATAAGAGGAACGCTGCTGCACAACCCTTATCACCGATTTATCCTTAGTCGCTTTGTACGACACCCACGGGAGAGATTTGGGGTGGTGACAATTGTATTCTACTCTGCTGTCACCACACGGCAAAGTAAGAGTTTAAGCAATAGATATTCGTCACCGGAAACTTTACTCTGTCACGGGTCACGGTTCAACAACGACAGTAACGTCGATAGTTTTCGATGAGAAATCATTATAAAATCGTCCATGTTTAGTGCAGTGCAACCAATTTATATTGGCAGTTGGTGGCGCTAGTGGTACACAAAGAGTTTCAGGGAAATTTCAAAAACTATGGATAAAATGTAGTTCAAATTTTCGCCACCTAACAAGATAAATTAGACGCACTGTACTATTATGTATACTGCTCCACCGTTATCACGCGACTAACTTCCGTAAATAATGGAAATAAAACTAACAGGTTGAGTTAAACGATTTTTTGCATTTATTACCCATGAAAAACATCTTAAATATAAATGATAACATGTTCTATAAATTATCTGTACGATTATTCTTATTTTTATTGTAAATAATAATAATAATAATAATGCAATTCTAACTTGTGACCAACGGTTATCTATTTTATATCACGAATATGTGATAAACCTTATCACACAGTATATTTTATATACAATACTTATTACTAATACAATACAATACTTACAATATTTTTTAAGAAACCAAGTAGGTAATTATGTTCCTACTCAAACCAATGCGACTTTTTATTGCAGTATAAAAAGCCGCAAAGGAATTGTAATACTTTGATTACGAATTTTTATTTCCTAGTTAAATATAATAGCTATTTATTGCCTATGTAAGCCGGTAGTAAAAACCGCATGTATAAAAATACATATTAAAGCGAGGCTCTGAGCGTGTGTAAAATATTTTATGTAAATATTGTGAGACACTTTTTTTTAAGGATCTAGGCTGTTAGCCTAGGCGTGCCTTTAGAATGATCGGGAATTTTGGGTACGGCGAAGACATTGGTGAGTCTCCAATGTAATAGGGGTTGAACTTACACCCTATACTGGGCACTCTAATTCATACGGCATTCTAGGTGGTATACCAGGAACGCTGATGCCCGTTCCTCATTACAAGAACCCTTAGTCGCCTTGTACGACACCCACGGGGGGTAGGGGGTGGTGACAATTGTATTCTACTCTGCCGTCACCACACGGCAAAATACCGGCGACAAAATACAAAATGTATTGATGAAATAATAAAGTCTGTGTAAATTCACCTTTAGAATGATCTGATAAGTACCCGCCGCAGCATTAGCTCTGCAAAACCTTTAACCACCCTTTATAGGGCAATGGTAAATAAGTGCTTTACCCCCGAATACAGAAACGCTAATCAAAGTTTGAGTCTTGCTTAACATTTAAATGTTGTCAAAATTGACGTTTTTCCATACAACTTCTGACAGGCAATGTCCACTTAACTGTTTAAGCAGTGCCCCAAATTTGATTAGCGTTTCTGTATTCGGGGGTTAGTCTGCCGATCTTTCAATTTCAAATAGACTGTAAAAAATTATCAGTCCTGCGATCCACGCTCAGCGAACATATTAATAGACGATACTCAGTCCTGAAACTTGGAATGTGTAGCAGTATATAGCATCTTTGAATCTAAAGACACACCCAACACAAACCCGTGACGAGCCCATGTCATATAACAATTTCTGACAACATTTGCTCGGGTTTTTCAAGAAAATCTTACTGATCGGTCTAAAAGATCAACAATATTCAAGTTATTGATATAAATATTTTCAAATTTGTAGCACAACAGAACAATAATACATTCTAATTTTCTTAATTTCACATTATATCGTACTAAGTATAACCCAGCATTTCATTCAGTATTTAATTTACGGTATCTAGTTCTAGGACAAAAATATTTTAAATTTCTGGAAAAGAAAGAAAAATTTAATCTAGTTTAACATAATTTGGAGTCTGGTCAGAAGCCAAGCCATGGCCATCAATTTAAAAATCTAAGTTTAAGGCATTCGGAATGACATCTATAATATTCTATGGCACCACAACCATTCGACTTTATTTATAACAATAAACATATATGAACAGTATTGTTTTCTAGAAGTAATGCAAATGAAATTTAGTCAAATTTAGATCTAGACCAAAAAACTACTAACTCATGATTACCATCAAAGAGAAATAACATAAAATATACTCATTAATTAAAATGAAGCATAAAGGAATATAAATTGCTTTAAAAATAATATTGACTTTAACGTTACCTAAAATAAGTGAAAATAACCATTTTAGGTAAGTTACAATAACAGTAACATACAAATATGCATAATAATATACTTTTACAACAAATAATTAAAATAAACTATAATAATAATTAATGCAGATTTAAATGAATTATTTTCCTCCTGGCCAAGGTAAATAGCTCCCCCAACCTTTTGGATTTGGGTCCAAACCTGAAAAAAAAGCAAAAATAATTATGATATAATGATTTAATTTTATATATTTTCATTCCTTCCCTTGCTCGCAAATTATTTGGGGTCGGTGCCTATTATCATAGTGATCTAGGATTTGACTAGTTTTTTTAAATATAATTATTTGATTTTTATTAGATAATTCTATAGATTTAGGCGTTGTGTTTCAGTAATGCATATACATAAACCATATGTATTTTATATTATCAGAGCATCATCATCATCATTTCAACCGAGATACGCCCACTGTTGGGCATCCCGTAAGGATCTCCATACCAAAAAGTCCTGCGCTGCCTGCATCCAGCGGCTTGCTGAGACCTTTACCAGATCCAGACCTTTACCCCATTATTATAAAACATAAGACTAAAGTTAGACATAATTTAAAATTGATAAAACTATGTCCTTTTCATTAAGCGATTAAAAGTGACAGTATCAGTTTTAAACTATGACTAACTTTAGTCCATGTTTTATATAAGCGGGTTACAGTTTAAGTACAATCGGTTCATAATAAGAACTCATCATGAAATAAGAATAAAGCAGATCGAAAACGCTATTACAATTATTATTCATATAAGTCTAATCAATGTGTAATCATTATGTTACCTTTCGCAATAGCTTGCACCTTCATCGCCTCTTCGGGTGTGAGCGAGAGGATCTTCTGCAACACAGGCACCAAGCGGCTGCGTTCGTCTCCCGGCGATAGAGTCAAGAACTGTGTGCACAAAGAAAAACAACTTTATTATAAACTGCCATAATTTAAGCACCACAAGTTCAATAGCGCAACGGCTTAGAGCGCTCGGCTGCGATTCCGTAAACTAAGCAATGTTCACTACGATTATTACGGTCATTGGATGGTTGAAAAAGAGATATAATCTCGAGATCCTTCTTAGGAAGGCACGTTAAGCCGTAATATTCTGTATAAGGAAGGCCTGGGCCCCACCAGTGAGTACATTGAAGGGCTAGTGACGATTACATACATACAGGCATAAATCGAAGAGTGTGGGTCCTAACACACTTCCCTGCGGCACACCATATGATACAGCAGCGTCCTCACTAGTATACCGATTGACCCTCACCTCACCGTTTGTTTCCGTTCTGAAAGGTAACTTTTGAGGACAGATAGAGCAGTGGCGCTTATTCCCATATTTTCCAGCTATTGTATGAGAATCGGTATAGAAACTGTGTCAAAGGCTTTTTTGAGGTCCAGAAACACTGACAAGCATTTATCGCCTCTGCTGTCAACACATTCGGTTACAAGATGGCTAAATGCAAGAACTGCATCCTCAGTCTATGTTCCTTTTCCAAATCCATATTGTGAAGAGGACAGTAGTTCATATTTTATTTCAATAATTGAGGAGTCTTCCGTTTAAAAGTTTTTCCAATATTTTGGAAATAGCCCTTAGTAAAGAGATCGTTCTATAGTTACCAACGTCATCTCTGTTTCCACCTGCGCATTCCCCTCTATCCTCCCTTGGACACACAAGTTTTCGATATCTAACGTTTTGACGATTTATGAGTGTATTGTAATCATACCAGATAAGAATAAACGAATTTTGACTTTGACTATAGACTGGAGTAAGGTTCTCTTATATTTGCACGAGCACTACACATTTGAAATAAAACAACTTTTACGGTAAATTAATAATGCCCTAAATATACGCGAGTCTAATGCGTAAAAGTTGTTTTATTTCAAAGACTGGAGTAATGATAGATGCTTTTAGCTATCAAATGATGGTGATGATTGCATTATCAGCCTAGGTGTACCTTTAGGGTGACGTTCTTCATGTACTCCGAGTTGTGGGCGCTGTTGGTGGTGCCCTGGACGCGCCTTAACTCGGCCTTGAGCAGCTCGCTCAGCTGGCTCATACGAGCGCACTCGCGCTCCGACTCAGACAGCAACACCGTCACGTGTTTCACCCTGCACACAACACTGTACTGTAGAACAGGGGTTAGAATTTCTAGTAAAAGTAATAAATAATCAACAATTTGACTTAAGTAGATAAGAATCACGTCAGATACCAATATTAAAAATCAGTACCACTATGTTTATCTAGTACTGGTAATTTATTTGGCACCGGAAGAAGACATTTTTCAGTCGCTATTTTTAGTAAGGAGCGATTAAGGGCCTGTTTCACAATCGACAAGCAAGTTCTAAGTAGACTTTGACATTTTTACGTACGTAACATAAACGAACCAATCACAGAGCTTTATTCAACGCTGTGCGTTCGCATAGCGAAGAATCATTTGAGTATTGTTTATTTTATTAAGGCTTGCCAAATAAAACGCATTGAGAAATGTCTTACTTCGCACAGTGTTGCTTCTTTACTTATACAAGTTTTGTTTGTGACTGAACGAATTGTATAATCGCTGCTGATTCTCCTCTGGGGTGAGTCAAAGAAAAAGATACTCAGATCCTATCCTCACCTCTGTTGCTGCGCTTGCAACCGTCGCTTCAGCTCGCTGATCTCTTGGTCGGATGTGAGCGAGAGGCTAGCCGCATCGAGAGCCTCATCTTCAGGCACCCCCTCTTCCAGCAGTCGCTCGAGAGGAACCGGGGATCGCCTGCTCCCGCTCAAAAACTGCTTCGACGGCGGCGGGGACGGTGCCGACTCTGAACCCTGTCGGAGAGGTGATGACGATTAGCCTATTATCCCTTTATGGGCAATACGTGTAACTTTTCCGTTTTAAAACTTATTACACATCACTAGAGTTCAAATTGTGGTGGCAACTATTTTACTACCTAACCTATAAAGGTTAAAGTAACAACACACCTCGGAGAAAATCTAAATTAGTTATTTACAATACACTTATGGCTCGGCCAAATGCTAGGCAGTATACCTCTTAGGCCGTTGGCTAACCTCACAAGGCGGACCCTAAATCTGGCAAAGGTCGAGGGAAGCCGCCGGATGCGGGCGTCTGGAGATCCTTGGAGGAGGCCTTTGCCCAACAGTAGCTACGTGTCTATCGGCCGACTGACAGTACGCCCCTAGTCTATAATAACAAGATCCCAAAACCCACAAACCGATCCGTCAACAAAACAATTGAATCCTGGTCTGACGTCACCATTACTAAAAGACCTTGGCTTGTCTAGCTGCCGCACTCAGAGACGTCAAATAACTTTAATGAGCATTTAATGTCAAAAATTTTCATTCAAATCTAGACCATAGACCAGGCAAGAATAGCGACTAGTTTTGACGTCTCTGAGTGCGGCAGTAGAACATTTAAGTTCTACACTGGAACGTGTGTCTAAGGCGGTTCCCACGGAACCTTATCAAATATGATTCTATGGGAGCAGAGAAAGAAGTCGGTGTTGAAGGTGAGTGTTAACTAGTCATCAAGATGGAGGTCTCTTAAACCTACACTTGGGTCACAAGTCCCAAGCGCTGCCACTGACGCCCTCTCTGCCATACAACGGACCAAATGCAAAAAGTTTTCGTCTCTTACCTCTCCCTCCTCCCTGGGTATCATAGAAACATTGATGTCCAGCTCTCCATCGCTGTCATCCTTCGGTAAAACAGGCAGCATGTACTGATTGCGATTGACTTCTAAAGCGGCGGTATCGGCATTATCTTGAGCGGCTGCCAATTGCTTCCGCAACGATTCCGTCTCTTTCTGGAGTTTCGCTTCCAATTCGCCGATTTGGGTTTTGTAGCATTGGGTCAATGTCGAGATCTGCATGTAAAATAAGCGTGATTTAAAGAGTGCTCAAATATACACACGTATACTCTAGCCACTATAACGAGATAAAAATGTAAACAGTTTTGATATGTCTCTTTATCGACGAAATGCATTTAAAAATAAGAGAGATGTATTTTTAAAATAAAACATCCATTTTTAGAAAATTTAGAATGATTAGCGACTTTGAGAAATAGATACCTACCTATTACAAATTTTTGATTGTACCACGGAATGCGACAAACAGTTGCGGGCATGTGTCTGACATAATTTTAGACTGACATTACTTTCAGACGACATTACTTTTGCCCGAAGAATGTTTAACCGACCGGACATTTGATTTGAAACTAACAAATATTTTGATATTTATGTGGGATATTTATACGCATAACACAGGGAAATAATAAATTGAGATTATTAAATTTAACCCTTTTAGTTCGACACCAAATTGATCGTTATTATTATTATTAAGAAAACTTGATTGTTTCGTTAAATTGAATAATCTCAATTTATGTATTCTTTATTATTTCCTTGTGTTATGCTTATGAGATTACATAGCCACAGAAATATCAAAATATTTGTTAGTTTTATGTTATTTTTTCTTGTTATCTTTAATAAAAAATGCCTAGGTGCTTTATTTTACGTTTGATGTCAATACCTCATGAGTAGATTTTTCTCTTAGAGATATTAAAAGTGCTTCGGACCAAAGTAGTGCATGTGCGGTGAAATGCTTTGTCGATCAAATGTCCGGTCGGTTAAACATTCTTCGGGCAAAAGTTTGTCGCATTCCGTGGTACAATCCAAATTTATATATATATATGTATTTTCTATAAAAAAAAACTTATTAAATAATAAATAAATAAATATTTTTACACTCACACCTATCATCTAGCCCAAAGTAAGTAGCCTAAGCACTTGTGTTATGGATACTAGATGACGGACATATTTTTAATATAATTATGTATATAAATGTTGAAAATATACTACATAAACATATACACAACCATGACTCGGAAACAAACATTTGTGGTCATCACAAAGTTTGCCCCTACCAGGATTCGAACCTGGGACCTCTTGGCCAATACCCAGCAATCTGAGCATTCGACCAAGGCGGCCGTCATTAACGTTGGTTACGTTCTCTATCACCTCTCAGTGGCCTTACTATACTTAAATCACGCCTTTATCCACGAAGGGGTAGCCAGCCCGGCTAGCATGACCACCGAAACACGATATGATACTTTAACACTTGAATAAGCCTGAATTGAATAAGCCTCTAATGCTATATCAGATATAGCCATTTGTCGCATTGATCTGTCGAAAATCCAATGATTTTTGTATGTTCAACGCGATAAATGGCTATATCATATCGTGTTTGGGTGGTCATGCTAGCCGGGCTGGAACCCAAATTGTCGGAACACAATAATGCTGCTAACATTATCATTATTGAAATTTGTATTGGTATGTGTAGCAGTGGTGGAGCGTCCATATAACCCGATTCCCAACAGCCGTACCAAACGAGCGAGCATAAAAATATCATTACCATAATGCAAGTACAATACCATTTTATAAACAAATAAAAAAAATCCATCAATAAAATCTTATCATAACAGTATTAAACGCGCGCGAAACAATATGCAACACAGGTACATACAATTCGCTCCCGCTCTCTAGATTCCTTCAACTAACTATCGAGTTATGGACGCCTATATACAGCATGCACACAGACAAGAGTAGTCTTGTCAGGCGCACGCAACGAGAAATAGTACCTAAAGATTGCCTACAAGCCGGCATTTCGGCAGCCTACGCGCTTATGCATCGATACACTACGACACATTAGTAATAAACTCCCACGAAAACAAGTTCCGTCAAAAGTAAATATTTTAGATCTTATTGCAATAGTTATAAAAGCGGAATTTCTTTTGTGAACTGCACTCAATATCGGGGTCGTGCGCCGCTCCAACAAGCCGCTCCGGACAGAGTTGAATCGTCCTTCCCTTTTTAACACGGCTTTTGTTTGTATAATGATCTCTCTTTCTGGCCTGGCTGAGAAATACGCATGACGGCTCCCGTCATGCCCACAGAGACTCTTCTGTTTTGAAATTTGCTTGCACTCACATAAACTTAACGTAATTAATTAGTTTTATTGTATTTTTAGCAGTAATTCAGTGAAATAGTAAAATTTGACTAACCTGTGTTGTTGTTTTAAAGGTGTATTGTGATTTTGTGAATTGTGTAGCTCTGCAGGGATTTAATTGGTAGGTTTTAGTTTTTAAATAATTTTGGTTTATTCTCTCTCGGCATAATAATGGCCGCTTTAATGCACATAGATTGTTGCCTTACCGATTTCTTGCTAAGTGAAGGAAAGCAGTTTTCAAAGTTGTCCTTTGAAAATAAAAAATATGTCATACAGTTAGGTCGAGCTCGTCCAAATATGTCAATAGATTACAAGCGGAAAGACGGTTTTTTCAAGCATTTCCACAGTTCTCTTTATGATAAATATAGTTGGCTTACAGGCAGTTGTTTATTAAATAAAATGTTTTGTTTTCCGGTTTTTTGTTTTCTGATTCAAGCAGCGTTTAGAATCGAACGGGATTTTCTGATGTTAATAATTTATCCAACTCTGCTAAAAAACACGTTCAAAGTTAGAAACATATGCGTAGTTGTTTAGCGTTGCATGAATTTGGAAATAGTAGAATAGAAAACTATTTTAACAATAATTTTAACGCTCATAACCGCAAAGTCGAGCGTAATCGTATTCTGTTAAAACGTTTCATAGACACAGTTGTTCTCTTAGGTAAACAAGAATTAGCGTTTCGCGGGCACGACGAAAGTGTAAATTCGGACAATCGTGGTAATTATTATGAAACATTATTATATTTGAGTAATTTTTACTGTGGTTTGCCTAACTTTTTTTTTCACGCCACGCCACTGATGTGTAGTATCTGTGTGTCTGCTGTGCCTGTGTACCTATAAATAAATAAATCTAGTGCGTGTGGTGTGTTCGGCACTTTGATTTGCCTGTGTGATGGATCCACGAAGGTGTATCAATAAATTACTTGTATTTTATGCTGAGATCGCTCCGAATCCAGCTGTTGTGAGATACGCGTGAGGTCGCCTTGGAAACGCGCGGTGCGTTGCTGCGCACGCGCCACCTCGTTAGACGACTCCGCCGCGCGTTTTCGAGTAGATTCCAGTTCGGTTGTAAGTTCCGAACACTGTTCTCTGTGGAATCAATAAGAGTTCTCGGATTAATATTGAATTTGAAAGATGGGTCAACGGAACTTCATCATTTCTTTGAGAAAGCAGTGCAAGAAAATGTTGCTATTGGAAAGATGTTTATGTTTTTTAGGTTATTAAATTTAATTATATATATATATATATATATATATATTAATATTATATAATATTAATATATATAATATATATTATAATTATTAATTAATTATATAATTATTTAAATTTGGGTTATTAAATATTTTCTACATTGAGAGTTAACATTAGGCTAAAGGAGGCTGCCTAGTGGACAATACATTACACATAACACTCTTAAATAGAGAGTTAATATCCTTCATATACAACCAGGACTCAAGAACTAAATTCGTACGAAGTAACACATATTTCTTCCACTAGGATTCCAGCACAGGGTCTCACTCCCAATCAATATCGCAACCTAATCACACGACCAATAAAAGGAAGATATATTACATAAAGGATTTAACTCACTGTGAACTTTGTAGTTTCGCTGTTAAAGTGTCGATTTGTGCACGGAGAGCAGCTGTTTCTTCTTTCAGTTGTTCCTCTTGGCTGTGATCAACCGTTTGGTTTTGCCGCAACACAGCTTGAGCCCTCACCTGAAGAGATAGATAAGGGACCAATTGAGAAAAATGTTACAAAGGAATAGGTCAGATATTATTAGCCTGATGCTGGAACCGACCAATTGAGAAAAAGCATTAAAAAGGTAAAGAGGTGAGATAAATTACGAAAAATTATTAGCCCGATGCGTGAACCAACCCCGCATCCTCCGCAATACAGGCTTACCTTTCGACCGACAATAGTGTTTCGAAAACTTTGTGACCTCTTTTTAATACGTACATAATGGCTTAAATAATAATCGAAATAATTAATTTGAGAAAACTTTCTACAACTGTTACATATAACGTTTTAATTATGTGTAAATACCTTGAAATGCAGTATTAAAATTTAATTTATAAAACTCACTTTATAACTAGTGTATTCAGTCTTCAAATCAGCAAGTTCCATACTTGTGATTCGCAATCGTTCATTCAGATCGGCACATTTGAACTCTAGTCTTTTCACTTTATTGTTCAATTCAATTTTCTCTTCCGCAATAGTTACAATTTGTTTCTCTTTTTCACTCAGCACTGCTGTCATTTCAAAGTCAGCTTCCTCGTTTTTTCTCTTTTCATCTTCAAGTTCGTTTTCTAATTTAGAAATTTGTCTATTTTTATTTTGAATAATATTCTCTTTGTCCTTTGCTTCTTCAACAGCATGTTGTAGCTCTTCTTTTGTTGATCTACTCTGACTTTCTTCTGATTTGATCTGTTCTTCAAGCAACTTGATTTGAGTTTTCATTGCTGTGATAGTACCTATTTGGGCGTCAATTGTTGATTCCAGCTGAACAAAAACAGAAATTGTGAAAATATTTCATCCAACATATTAATACAATACAATAAATTTATCAATCAAATTACCTGGACCATCTTCTCCTTCTTTTCGTCCATTTTTGCTGTCAACTCCTTCATGGAACGTTCGTAATCCTCCATCTCGAGGCTTAAAACGTTTTTCTTTTTAGCATCCCGTCGCGCTTTATCGAGATTTTCTTTAGTGGCCTTATGAGCTTCAATTTCAGCATGAAGCTGTTGAGATTTTGTTTCAAGCTCTCCTAAAAATAAAAATATTAAGCAATAATGATTTTCCAGTGACAAAATGAGTATGTAATACATGTTGAAAACTTAAACTAATCAAATACCTTTCAATTTATCAAATTCAACTGCAAGATGTTTCGACGCCACAACAGACTTGGTCAATGTTTCAACTTTTACTTGAAGATCAGAAATCTCAGACATATTACAACTGTCAGTTTCATCAACTGGACCTTTACCAGTTTCATTTAGCAGTTTTTCCAGTTTAGCTTTGTCTAGCTCTGCAATTTGCAATTGACTTGTTGTTTCATTTAGTTTTTTCTTTAATTTTAATGCGAACATTCTTAATTTGCTGTATCTAAAAAAACATTAAACATTAAGAAATAATAATGGAATTTAGAAAACATTGTTCCTAAGTAATGTTATTAGTATTGTGTGTGTTGTATGTGTACTGCATTAAAATGTTTCCATTTTTTTAAATCTAAAATAATTGTTTATTTTCATAATTAAAAAATATTACAATACAATGGAATTATTAACAATTGGAAGAATTTTCAAAAATATAAATCAAAGGAGTTGTTACAAACAGTGAAATTATATTGTATGGTTTGAGACGCAAAAATACAAATATTCTTCACTTACTTTTCTTCAAAAGTTTCATCTAAATCTCTCATACGCAAATTGTCTTCAGCTCTAGATATTGTAGAGGTAGACATATCTTCATTGGGTAAATCTGCTAAAACATAATTATCTACATAAATTAATCATGCATATAAAAAACATACCTATTATTATTGTTAATAAACACTTGATAGTTTATCTAACCTGAAGGTGGTTGTTGTTGTTGTAGTTTTAACTTTTCTATTTCATCCTTTAGGGAACAAATTATATTATCTTTTTCTACAGAAGCTTTCACAGCATTTTCTTTCTCAAAGAAAATTTGTTCTGATACTTCATCTTTTTTATTTGTGGTTTGTTTAACATTTTTTAGTTCATTTTCCAAAACCTCGATTTTATCTTGAAGCTCAGATTTTTCTTGATTAGCTCCTTCTCTGTCCCTTTCTAAAGTTTCGATTAATCTTTCCATCTCTCCAATAGCTTTTTCCAATTTTGATATAGCTTCACCCCGTTCTTTCAACACTTGGTTGATTTCTTTCATCTCATTCAATAACTCTGTATTTTCAGTTTTATATCCCGATAACTTAGATTTTGCATCTTCACATTCAGCAGCAAGACTATCATATTCCTTCATTTTAATCCTAGAATCTTTGATTTCTGTAAGAAGAGATGAGTTTTCTTGTTTGTAAGCACTTAATTTGGTTTCTAACTTTACAATATCTGTTTGTAGAGAAACATTCACTTCAGACAGATTTTCTGAATCATCAGATCTGGGTTGTTCCAAAGAAAGTTTTAAAGTACCTACTTCTTCTTTTAAAAGCCCATTCAAATCTTGTAAATTGTCATGTTCTTTTTTAAGCAATTTATACTGCTCTTTTATTGTCATTAGTTCTGATTTAATGTTATTATACTCAACTTCTTTTTCTACTTTTAGTCGTTTTTCAATAGCTATTTTCTCCTGCAAAGCTATATCAAGATCAGCTTTGAGTTTTTTCATTTCTAATTTCAACTTATCTACTTGATCTACAAGAAGTCTGTTTCTATTTTCAAGCTCTGAAACATTTTCTCTAGCATTTAATTTTTCTTTTACTAGAATAGCTTTTTCACTTTCTAGGGCTTTAATTTGTAAATTATAACTTCCTGACATTTCATCCATTTTTGATACATTTTGTGAAGTTAAATTTAAGCTTTCACTGTCTGATTTCTGCTTCTCAGTGACTAACATTGATAATTCTTTATTTTCATTTTCTAACATATTACATCTTTGTCTAATGTCATTCAGTTCTATATTCGATTTGTTAATAATTTTATCTTTGTCAAGTTGTATCTTTTTAATTTCATCAAGCTTGTTAATATTTTCATTAAGTTCGAGAGAAAGAGCATTTTTTTCTTCTGATAACTTAGAAAGTTGTTTCTGAGCAACCAACAACTCAGATTGTATGTTTTCAAATTCATTTTTCATTTTAATTACTTCCTCTTTCCCACTTTCTATTTCTATTTTTTTGGACATGTCTAATTCATTTAGTTTTTGTTCAATTGCTTTATTTTCTATAGTTAATTGTTTGACCTGAGAACACATTTCTTTATATTGGTCAGAGTTTTTACTATCCAACTCTTTGTAATTTATAGTGATATTACTTAGTTCTTTACTCAGAGCTAGTTTTTCATCTGACAGTATTAAAAGTTGGTCTTGAGCAGTAACTAACAGAGATTTTAATGTTTTGCATTCATCATATAAAGAGTCTACTTTTAAATTTTGTTTTTCACAAGTTTCTACATTCGTTTTATTTAACTGTTCTAATTCATTTATTTTTTCTTTCAGATTCGTGTTCTCTGTACCCAGGTCAATAGATATGCTTATTTGATCAGAATCCATATTTTTCAATTTCTCTTTTAACATATTATTTTCAGAATTTAATTCAGCTATTTGAGTATCTAAAACTTTAGAAGCTTTTAAGATATCATTTTGCCATTTAGGTATATTGGCAGAATATTCCTTAACAGTTTTAGTCAAAATAAATCTTGAATTTTTAAGCTGTGTGATACATGCAGAACATTTTAATATTTTTTCTTTGTAGACACGTAATTTTACATTGGCTTTTTCTGTCTTACTTCGTTCCAATTCATATAAATTTGATAATTCTGTTATTTTATTTTCATATTTATTATATTCCATATTAACTTTATCACTTAATTGATTTTCTAATTCTTCAATTCTTTTATTTAAATTATTTATTTCATTTGTTTTAACCTCATCTGAAAGGAAGATGATATTAATATTAGCCCTTCAAACAATTTAAGCATACACCGGTGTACATTGCAATTTTAGCCATTATGCGACCACACCATACATAAGGAACCAATTCTTTCTCTATACTTTTTGGATAAAATCCATTTACTGTAATATTAAAGGTTGATTTTTGTATGTGTGTGAATAGTTCCACGGGTTATAATGATAAATTATATTGATATGTGGTCCAGAAGAGCGATAGACAATTATTAATGGCATCCTACAAAGAGTTATAAAATTGACTAGAAATGAGCAGCAGTATTCCTGCTACATAGCTAGCAATGTTGCAATAAACATGCCTATTATTACTATTATTATTACATGTGACAAAACTTAATTGACAACCTATGAATGGAAGAGGGGAAGGGGGCCTAAAAAGGGCATGCTGTCTAAAGCATGCCTTTTTATGGTACTTTGGTAATAATATTTTACATACAGCCAAGAGGACCTCAAGAAAGCAGTCAATAATGTATATATTTGTTATGAAAATTAATTTTATACACGAGAATATGCTTCAGGCAGCATGTCTATTTTGGTTCACCTTCTCCTAATACTCTGTCAGGGATCCCACTGATGTTTTACTAACCTGCTACAACACTGTTTTCTAAAATTTGTAGTTGCTTCCTTTGTTCTAGACCAATGTTGTTAAACTGTGCAATCTGAGTCTCTAATTCTGATAGCTGGTTTATGAGTTGTTCATTTTCTTCCATAAGTCGATTATTTTGCCTTTTCAAAGACACTATTTCACTATCAAAATCTGATATTTTCTGAGCGCTATCTGTAAAATGTTTGTCTCGAACAATCAAATCTGCTTTGTATTTATTGATCGCTTCTTCATAATTCTTACACTTGTTACTGAGAATTTTTATTGTATTTTGTGCAGAATCAACTTCTGTTATATAGCTTAATTTTTGGTTCGTGAGAGAATCAACAAGCTCTTGTAAAGTTCTTAAGTTATCAGAGTTAATATTTTTCTCTTTTTTATATTTATCAATTTCCACTTTACAAGTCTCAATCTCAGTCTGCAATTCTGTAAAAAAGGAACAATTTAAGTAACAATTTACTTGAATTTCGGGTGCAGACATTAAACTTACAGAAACTAAGACATGCCTTCTATACACATTGTTTTATGTCCTGTTTTGATTTCAAAATAACTACAGAATAAGAATGTATGTCTACAATAATGAATTACAATAATTTTTTTACCATTTTTAGCTTGTTTTGCTTTTTGTGCTATTACCAGCAAACCCTTACATTTCTGTATTAGTTCATCACGGTTCAAGTCCTCAAATGGATTCTTCTTGGCTGAACTACCCTGTTAGGACATTTGAGCAGATTATGCTAATTGTAATAATACATTATATATTACTATAAATTCCTTTCTCTAAATCAATAATCTAAGTTCATCAAAAATAAATCCAGATTTCAACAATAAACTGACGTTACATCGACAAACTTACCGTGGATTCTTGACCTTCCATGTTGATAATATTTTGTGTAATGGATATCTTTCCACGGTTATTAATTCCTAATCAAAAATATATTGCTTAAAAAAGGATTACTTAACCATCTAAGTTCACAATAAATGTATTTTTGTACATTAAATAAACCAAAACAATTTTTACACTCTTTCATTTTTGAAGAGGATGGCCATTTCTGTATATAAATTGTACCTAAGATGGCCCACAAATTATAGACTTTTATGACAGGACGATGACATTGATGACAACATTGACAATATGTTTTTTAAATAGGTTTAACGTTCCTGGAACTATGTTCTTCAAGAACATTCTTCGTTATATTTTCTTTTACTTTTCATAATTTTCAATGAATGATATTAATCTAGACAGTGCTAGGCGCGAGTCGAATGGTAGATACAAGTAAGTACGAGTACTAGTTACAAGATAGATACGAGTTATACGAATTGTATGTAGAATTTTTTGTTTTCTAACAGAATTCATGACGGCGACATGAGGTGGTGAAAACCACTATAATAGGCCTCCGAGACGGTCAAGCAGCTTCGCGTCAAACACGTAGATTTTCTGTTCTGTAAGCCTATTCACTAATTTTATTGACAGTTGAAAGTGATGATCACCGAACTATTTACTTATTATTATTTACTAATTATATTATTACTGTTTCCACAGGACAATTGTCACAATAGTGTTATAGTATTGTCACAAATGTCAAAAAAGCCAGGGGTGGCGCTGCTCGCTTACATTGACACTCCTAGACAAACAAAATAGGATACTAAATTTTAGGATACTTTACTATAACGCTATTATGACCAGTAGGCCTATTCCCTAACTTTTTTTGACAGTTGAAAGTGATTATCACCGAACTATTTACTAATACATTGCTGTTATCACAGGACAAGTGTCACAATAACATTATAGTAAAGTAGTAATGGATACGTAAATAGTTCGGTGATCATCACTTTCAACTGTCAAAAAAAGTTAGGGAATAGGCCTACTGTAGGCCTATTCCCTAACTTTTTTTGACAGTTGAAAGTGATTATCACCGAACTATTTACTAATACATTGCTGTTATCACAGGACAAGTGTCACAATAACATTATAGTAAAGTAGTAATGGATACGTAAATAGTTCGGTGATCATCACTTTCAACTGTCAAAAAAAGTTAGGGAATAGGCCTACTGTCCAGTGAAAACAGTAATGGTTATGTAAATAGTTCGGTGATCATCACTTTCAACTGTCAAAAAAGTTAGCGAATAGGCCTACTGCTTGGTAAACAGTGTGATTGAAAGCCTGTCAAGAGGCTTGACCATAGATTATACATACATTTAAAATATCATCAAGCGCGTATCAAGGTCATGCATTTGACTCAAAGTTCAAGCGAGCATCAAAATGATTGAAGCAAACTAAAATCTATGTGATTGCGCGAAGCCGCTTGACCGTCTCCGATGCTCATTAAATTCACAACCCTTTTATTTGGATCCATAAGCATCAAAAGAACACCACTTTCACTGCTCAAAGTCCACTCTGGAACTTAATAATTTTTGAATGATTGAAACAATAAGTTGACTGAAACCATTAAAAGTCCACCAAGCACTCATTGACAACCTCATGACAAAAAAAGATTCAAGATTGTATATATTCCTCTTTCTTTTTTATAAAGCTGTGTAAGCGAAAATAATGTTATCGGAGGGATATCTTTTGTGGAACGAACACCTATTGTTTATATGTCCATTTTGAAAATTGTGCACAATTTCTTTCAAATGCGAACATATTAATATATTATTAATAATATATTAATATGTTCATAAATATTAATATATTATTAAATATATTAATATTATTACTGTTAATACATACATAGAGAGAAACTGGGAACGGGTAGGAAAATAGTATTCATAGTAAATTGTTTTGTCAAATTGAGAGTTTCACTCGAATATAAAAACAATAATTTAACTGACTGAGTCACATCACTATATCATAGTGTAATGGCGGTTCTAGTCATCGCTGCTACCTTTCATGTGTGTGAATGACTAAATTAAATATTCTAATAGAATTTGGAAGCTTATTAGTGTTATTTCATTTGAAATGTAACAAAGATTGACAGATTATATTTTATTTATTATTTAGGATACCCACCTTGCCTGTAAGTAAAATAATATAACATTTATTTTGTAAAAAATTTTGTCACAATCGCAAACCTTTGCTGGGCGCGTCCATGAGTAATGTGGTTTAGTTTTAATTTTGATGTTCTTGCAAAATTAACGTAGCCCCAGAATATTATAGCTCGCCTAGTGGTCAGAGACCAAGCAAGGAGCCAAGATTCTTAAGTCAGCAGTACTCTATACAATATCAGAACATAGTCATTTTTATAATTTTCTAACTACATTAATCTCGCTGTTCAATACAGAATATATTTCTATTAAGAACTACCGTATTACGCCTACGAACAAATAGATTCCGTCTCAAAATCAAGAATAATGTTATTATTTTATTTCAGCACAGGCATTGATAGTCAATATGTCGAGTGACGAGGACAAGCCTCCCGCGCCACCTGTACGGCTCACCAGCAACCGAGCCACGGACCGAGGTGACTCAGTGGCCTCTGTGGACATGAGACCATTGCCTAAAGGTTATACCGTTTTTTATTTGAATCCATGTCATAGTTCATCCATTTATTATATGAACAGCCGATACCTACTGATTTTTTCTGTGATTCTCCATCTGCATTTGCGACTGTTATTTTGATACCAATTATTTGTTTCAGAACCTGATGATGGAGGTGATAGAAAGAAGAAAACACTGAAAGCAAAAATAAAAGGGTCTAAGAGTACTGCCCACAATGATAACAAACCAAACATTAGCTACCCTACTAACTTTGAGCACACAGTACATGTTGGCTTTGATGCAGTCACCGGAGAATTTACAGTATGTATCTATACATTGTATTATGTTTATTTACATCTTAGAAAGAAACATTGAACACCCTAGAACCACAAAGATTTTTTATATTAACACCCTAAAATCTTCATACACATAAACACTGGAAAAACCCACTGTGAATCACAGTTTAATCACAACACCTGTGAAATCAGCCCTACCAATATATTTTGTGTCCCACTCAACAATTTCAAAACCAATTACTATTATTATTATGGATCATGTATATTGAAATTTGGCCTACAGGTGAATTCTATAATATTTAAGAATAATTATGATTAAAATGATGAAAAAGTTATTTCTTTTACTATTCATTATTCAGTCCGATGATTAATTTACTATATTATGTGTTTAAGAAATTATCAATATGTTGAAACACCTTAATTGTTGTCCAGCTACATAATATTAATCTGCTTATGCTATTACACAATGCCTTACAGCTTTATAGCTTTGCTTATTTATAAAATGTAAAATTAAATGTTTGTTTATTAATTTAAATTCCACTTGATTATATGGGTGGCATAGAGATAACCAATTACTTGTTTTATTAGATACATTACTTGTTTATTCTTAAAAATATTAAACAAGGAACACACACTCGTTTTTAGCTTGTTTTTGTTGTAATCAAGACCCATGTGGGCATTATTTTGGGATACCATACAAAGTAGCATGTCCAAAATTAGACACCTAATATAAATCTAGAACATATTGTAGTATTTTTATGAAACTCAATATAGACCCACATCCTCAAAGCCACTATTATGTTTAAGACTATGGTGGCTTTTTATACTATTGTTGTAGTTGTATATTGTATAGGTATAACCCATATATTACTGTTAGAGTATGATATAGTTATTTGTATATCATGTAATTGAGTTCCATATGTTACCGCTTTTGTTTCAAGCTGCCTATGACAGTAAGTAACAGCTTGTTTAATTCTGTGCCTTAACTTTTAAAAATTGAAGGCCATTGTACCTCTGTTCTCTGTTTCCAATAATTCTTTATCCTCTTGAAACATCAACTTTGTGCTTGTGAAGTTCTGCACTGTTATATAGAACTTATTGCATGATAGTTTTTTAGAAAGTTTTTTATTAGAACCGATTTAAATTTTTTCTGCACTCAATTTGTTTTTAATTGGTTTAATAATTTTATAAACTAATACCATTACATTATCTAAAATATTACAGTTTTCTACACTTCTTTACCTGATAAGAATCTATTTATCATTGTTAGAAAAAATTATACAAATAAGATTTGTTTCACCTATAAAGCTTGATATCTTTTAAAATTACAATCTCATTTAAACATTTAGCAGTTTTAATTCTCTACTTTTTACACTTTTTTTTCTCTAATCCTTTTTGTATATAAATCAGTAGCCTGCATGTATAATATTTTGCTCATTTACTTGACTACTGTTACTTATCTTATTCAACTTTCAAAGGAAATCTTATTTTTCTCATGAATGACAAAACATTATTTCTTTAGGGAATGCCGGAAGCATGGGCGAGGTTGCTAATGGCCTCGAACATAAGCAAACAAGAGCAGAAGAGCAATCCGCAAGCAGTTCTCGATGTGCTAAAGTGGTACGACGCGTCAGCGACGCAACCACCACCCTCCAAGTACATGACATCGGCTCAGATGCACACAACGCATTCAGGTGACTGGTATACATTTTTTATTTAATCTTTACTAATATTATAAAGCTGAATAGTTTGTTTGATTGAATGTGCTAATCTCAGCATCTACTGACTCAAATAAAAAAAACTATTTGTGTTGCTTAGTCCATCTATCAAAGAACACTTATATTATAGGCTATATTATACAACACAGACGAGAGGTTATTCAACATTAACGCAAGTGAAGCCGCGGGCGACCACTTATTTTACATTCATACTGTTAATATTAAATAATTTGTTTTCAACATGTCAATTATGATTTGGTGTATTATGCTTTGTTTAGAAGCAGTGTGTGTACAGTTAATTGTATGGAATATTTAAGGAATAAATCCTTATGCACATCCTACAAATGTTATTTGTCTCAAATTTGTTTTATTATATCTCGCGGAGAACACATACACTTGATATCTTGCTTAATTTTTGCTTTGTGTCCTAGTTTGTATATAGATAATAGTTGAATTATTGAGAAGTTTGGAACAGATGGCAAATAGATTAATTGAAAAAAATCTTATTAATAGGGTCTTCGGTGTCAAGAGTGTCTTCAAGCAGTCCATCTTCATCCACGCCCACTGATACTGAGCACCCAGAACCTCCTCCGCCGCCTCCGTCTCGGCCGGACCGCACCAAGAGTATTGTATGTTTACTTATTATTATTCTGTTTTTATGTAATTATTACACAGAAAAATAGGTTAGAAAAATTATGTATATTATATTATTGGCTGAGTTGTATACGAACTTTTTCTAACCTATTTTACTTTATCTAAGTAAAGAGATTTTGATTACAGTTAAAATTATATAACTAAATTAATGCACACAGTGCTAACAATCAAGTTTGACATTTTATGTCTTGCATTTGGCCAGTGTTCAAAATTATGTCGCAAAAGGCGACTAAGGGTTACACACCCATTTCCTTTTGCTCGCTGTAACAATATGAATGATGTGTATGCCTGTTAATGGTACATTATTTGAATATCAGCAGTGTTCCTCTCATACCAGCTAGTAATATATTATCGGGCACGTAAACTGTTATGTGCCCCTTAAATGGCAATAGGCTCGTCACCTATTACATGGGACCTAACATAATTGGCGAAACGTAGGTGTTAATTCTGCCTGCCCCTTCGGTGATAAATCGGCGTAATATATGTATGTATGAAATAATATTCGTCTTATTATTAGGCTCTGCTATGTACTTGTTTTCAAATTCATCTCAAACACCTTTCCGGTGTACATAAATCAAAAGGGAGTGAATGGCTTGATGACGTCTGACCGATATCAATGGAAGAGGAAACATACTGCGCCGATCCCAGATGGACTGGGAACAGGGCAGAGAGGAGAAAGTACTTGTTTTTTTTAAATGAGGTTTTAATTACGTGTCGTTGTATTTCAGTACACCAAACCCATAGAAGAAGAAGAGGCACCGCCCCCGCGGCCGGCGCCTGCGCCCGCGTCCCCTCCTCACGTACCGCATCCAGCGCTCACAACGCATTCTGTAAGCTTTGAATTGGCAATGTACCTCTTTAAAATAAAATTTTCTTTCTCACATAACTTCTCACTATTAAGTTCTTTGTATAGCCCCCAAATACAGAAACGCTACTCAAATTTTCAGCTCTATCTAAAAAGTTAAGTGGACAATACCTGTCAGAATTTGTGTGGAAAAACCTAAATTTTGAAAATACTTAAATGTTAAGCAGGACTCAAACTTTGAGTAGCGTTTTTGTATTCGGGGTATATCCAGTTAGTAGTATAGGAGGAGCTGGCTAGCGCAGTGGCATAGCGCGCTTGGCCTGCAATTGCTCAAACTAAGCAATGTTCGCTAAAGCCGGTCATGGATGGATGGATGACCAAAAATGTAATATCTCGATTTACTCCGTGCTTCGGAAGGCACGCTAAGCCGTTGGTCCCGGCTACATTTGCAGTCGTCAATACCCACCAACCCGCACTGGGCCAGCGTGGTGGGTTTAGGCCCAATCTCCCTATATTCTTCCTATGGAAGGTCTATGCCCCAGTAGGGTCATTAAAGGGCTGGTGATGATGATGAGCCAGTTAAAATCTGAGATGTTACTTAAAATACACTAATGCTAAAGTTATTATACCTTTTGACATCATGCATTTATTTCTATTACCAATGTTCTATGCCGATTGAAATATAGATACATACATACATAAATCACGCCTATATCCCCGAAGGGGTAGGCAGAGGTGAAATATAGATAATGTTTTTAAATAAAATATTTATGTTATTGAACACTAATTTTTAATCTCAAGCTGAGTAAAATCATAAAAAAAAAATTCTATCCCCACTACCTTAAGTCTAAAAAAACTGTGGCCAGTGCAACACTGTAACAACCGTAGAGTGCGTGCCAGATAGGTCTGTACCCGATGGGTGCCGTTGCTCGCTAACATTGACACTCCTAGACAAACAAACTAACAGACGAAATTTTAGTTCCAATTCTGACCACGCACAGTCTTATCTGGCGCGCACTCTAACAACAGGAGTTGGTAGAAAAGCTCCCTCGCTGTTCACTAAATATGTTGACACTGACCCGATTTACCAAAAAGTGTATCTAACATTTAGTGCCGTGTGGTGACGGGAGAGTAGAATACAATTGTCACCACCCCAAACTAAGGATAAATCAGTGATGAGGAATGGGCAGCAGCGTTCCTCTTATACCATCTAGCTATGTACCTACTGCGACTTTTGTGCCCGATAAATGGCAATAGGCTCGCCACCTATTACATGGGACTTAACATAATTGGCGAAACGTGGGTGCTAGTTCACCTCTGCCTACCCCTTCGGGGATATAGGCGTGATTTATGTATGTATGTATCTATCTAACTTTTGGTTATCATTACTTCGTATAGATATGTTCCCGCGCCGAAGTGAGCAGTGGTCCGCCGTTGGACCGAAACAAGAACCCTGCGGGCGCGCCGCCGGCCGCTGCGCCCGCGCCCACGCCACCGGCGGCCAACGGGGCTCCCATCAACACCACTACAGACACTGGGTACGTGTTTTTATTGTATACTTCATCTATGGTTAATAAGCGATAGGGTCGCTAAATATTACCTACGTGGGTTTTACAAAATTGGCGAGTCGTTGGAAATTATATTTGACGGGATAAATAATGTATTTGACTGCTGCCCTCAGAGACGTCAATTAACTTTAATGAGTATTTAATGTCAAAAATTTTCATTCAAATCTAGACCATAGACCCAGCAAGAATAGCGACTAGTTTTGAATTGTCATTTTTTGACGTTAAGTACTCATTAACGTTATTTTACGTCTCTGAGTGCGGCAGTATGAACCCTAATGGACGTATATACATAAAACAATCTATATTCTCTGTAGTGATGGCAGAGCAGATTGAATTATGTATTGTCATACAAGGCGACTATGGGTTAAAACAGTGATGAAAAATGGGCAGCAGAATTCTTGTTATACCACTTACTGCCGCACTCAGAGACGTCAATTATAACGATTAAAACTATTTTTTACAATACAGTTTTGTGTAGATCAAGAGAGCATTACTGTCTCTTTAATTTCGAAACTCACTTTTGTTGCTAACTATATAATTCATAACTGCATTTGTCAAATATCCAGAACAACCGAAACAATTTTTTTGTGAAATAATCGCCAGAGAACTGAAAGGCCAGAGGTTACTGTGAGTTGTGAAACATTTTCTTATATATTTCTTATCATCGTTTACAGAAGAGCGACGGGCCAGCAACAAAGGAAAAAGAAAATGACAGACGAAGAAATTTTAGAAAAATTACGAACAATAGTCAGTGTTGGCGATCCAAATAGAAAATATACAAAAATGGAGAAAATTGGTCAGGGGTATGTGTCAAACCGAATTTCACTATCCGAAAATTATATGCTATTTAAATTTTATTTCATTTCTTCATGGATTCTATCCTAAAACATTTGTTACAGGGCGTCAGGAACTGTGTACACGGCGATCGAGACTTCAACTGGCATGGAGGTTGCTATCAAACAGATGAACTTGGGCCAGCAACCCAAGAAGGAACTGATAATTAACGAAATTCTCGTCATGCGGGAGAATAAACACAATAACGTGGTGAACTATCTAGACAGCTATCTTGTTAATGAGGTATGGTACACTTAAGTTTATTTTCACTCTTCTTTTTAGTCTGGAGTGTCCCACTCCTGGACAGAGGGTCTCTTTTTTCAATCTGATTGGTCTTTTGCCAGAGTGGGTCACCCAAGTCTCAAGGTGATTTTCCACCAGAGTGGCGAGACGAGACGAGGCGAGAAGAGAATTGAAATTTGTATGGCAAATTTGCAATCCTCTTCTAGTGTACCTTTGGTGGAAACAGTGTGGATTGACGAGAATTTTTTTTGGGTAACATTGAGCAAATTAGTAATCTTTGATTTCTATCGCATCATCATCATTTAGCATATTTTAAAGTATTAATGTAGGTATTTATAATAATTGTAAGTAGGTATATGTTTATATATCATGTATATATTTGGTATATAAGTATAGCATATATTATTATAAGTATTATTGTGTAATAGGTGTATCTTATCAATCATTTGTTTATTTTATTGAACGTGGTGCCGCCTCTTGAATTGTCTCTGCTTAGCCCAATGGTTGACTGGTAGAGAACGACGTTAGTTGTTAAGTCCCCCAAATGTACATTTATTTATGGACATTAAAATTTTAAATAAATAAAATATGCAAGGCGTGAATTGAAATATTTGTTTTTGTAAAAATGAATCATATTACTTCTGATATAGAGTATAAATTAACCATATTACTTCTGATATAGAGTACAAATTAACTCTGCAACAAACACGCTGTGCTATTACCTGAGAATACCGTCATGATAGCTTAAGCTATTTCTACTAGAGGTCGCTGTTAACATGAAGTAAACACTTTCAACTATCCTTACCATACTGCATATGTATATTATTTGTGCGTGACGTAGTTGGTTGTACGGTTATTTTGTTTTGGAAGCCTACGGTGGTCAGGCGCGAGCTCGTTTTTTAGTGGAAAAGGGTCAGTCCGATTTCAATCTCTTCTCGCCTCGTCTCGCCACTCTGGTGAAAAATCACCTTAAGAAGGAGATTCTTTCTACCTGCCTGGATGAAAATATATTGAAAATATTGCTTATTGAGAGAAATGTGAAGATTTGTCATCATCATCACCATATTTTAATATTCCCACTGCCTGGGCACAGGCCTTCACTATGGATGGAAGAATATAGGGAGCATGGTCCATAATCCAACTTGTTAGAACTCTAGACAATACATTTTTTGATGTATTATCTTGCCAATGACCGAAAATTGCTCAGTTCACGCAATCGCAGGCCAACATTGTGCTAAGTGATGATTAATTTCAAGCAATCCACGCAGGAACTATGGGTGGTGATGGAGTACCTCGCCGGTGGCTCGCTGACCGACGTGGTGACGGAGACGTGCATGGACGAAGGGCAGATAGCGGCGGTGTGCCGCGAGGTGCTACAGGCGCTGCACTTCCTGCACGCCAACCACGTGATACACCGCGACATCAAGTCGGATAACATCCTGCTTGGCCTCGATGGCCAGGTCAAATTGAGTAAGCCACTTTTTTAATTTACAAAAACAACTTTCTATCCCTAGGCTAGACCGGGGTCTTATTACTGCTAACTATTTTGGATCTTGATTTTGGCCGTGTGGTGACGGCACAGCAGAATACAATTGTCACCCCCCCCATCTCTCCCGTGGGTGTCGTACAAGGCGAATAAGGGTGAAAGAAAAAGACAGCAATGAGTAATGGGCAGCAGCCTTCCTCTCGTACCACCTAGAAATAATACTGCCATTTATGTGCCAGATATATATGGCAATAGGCTCGCCATTACATGAGACCTAATTTCTGCCTACCCCTTGGGAATACAGCCGTGATTTATGTATGTATTTTTTAATTCACAAACCAAAACTGTCTATCCCCGAAGAGTAGACCGAGGTCTTATTACTGCTAACTGTTTTTGGTCCTTTGTCCTGGGGAGGAGTCTATTGCCATCTAGCAGGCACGTTAATCGCAGTACGGCTTGGTGGTGTGGTAAATATTATGTCACTACATAAAAATGATTGAAATCTTAAAGAATGTTAAACTACTGACGTACCTATTAAAACAAGATTTTTCTTTCCAGCTGACTTCGGCTTCTGTGCTCAAATATCGCCTGAACAAAACAAAAGAACAACGATGGTGGGAACTCCTTACTGGATGGCGCCTGAAGTTGTCACGAGAAAGCAATATGGTCCTAAGGTAAAAATATTATCATACAATATTTACTATTTGGGTGTAAGACAATTTTATTTAACATAACTTAATTTTAAGTTGCAACGTGACCACAGCTGCTGTAAAGTGATTACAACGTAGGGTTAAATAAGAACAATGCCAATCACCTAAATATACGCGAGTTAAGTCCGTTAAAAGTTGATAATATTTCAAAAAAGACCTTGAATTTCATATTTGAACATAACACTATATTTCTTTATAAGTGTAGATATGTCGCAGCCAACTAGCTTAATAAATTATACTATATATATTATATAAATTATATTAATAAATATTCAATGAACAGGCTAGCCTCTTTACTAATTATATAAAAGCACAAATTACTGGCTGATAATGATAATGAGCCAACGAACAGACAGTTAGGTTAGTAACTAACCTAACCAACTTACTAACCCATATTGTTAAATAGTACGACTTTTGCCTAGCTGGCTGCTGCATATCATTAAGGCTGATAGTTCAACGGCGCTGTTTAGTAAAGGGGTCGAACGGCTCATTTAGCTAGTTGACTGCGACAAATACATAAACATTACTTACAGAAGGACTCCAATTTATTCAACAAAAACCTGCTTTCCGAATTTCTGACAACAATTTGTTAATGCCGTGTGGTGACGGCAGAGTAGAATACTATTGTCACCACCCCAAATCTCTCCCGTGGGTGTCGTACAAGGCGACTAAGGATAAATGAGTGTTGAGGAATGGGCAGCAGCGTTCCTCTTATACCACCTAGCAATGTACTGCGACTTTTGTGCCCGATAAATGGCAATAGGCTCTCCACCTATTACATGGGACCTAACATAATTGGCGAAACGCGGGTGCTAGTTCACCTCTGCCTACCCGTTTGGGGATATAGGCGTGATTTATGTAAGTATGTATGTAGATACCTAGCATGACCACCGGAACACGTAAGATTTATCTCTTAGAACTGTCAAAAATGCACTGTTTTTTGACAAGTTATAAATGCCTCTATGCCATATCATATTTCAGTGGTCATGCTATCCGGGCTGATTTATTTATTTAATTCAATCACACTTACAACTATCATTACAGGAAAACCCAATGCGTTAGCGAAGACAAAAATATTATAAACTATAACTATAGATAAAAAGAGCAACCTTTGTGATTACACTCAGAGAACAGTGAAATAGGTGTACTTCTGCATTGATTAAGTCAATAATCCGCATCACAATAATTTGCGTTTGTTTGCGCGCACAGGTGGACGTGTGGTCGCTGGGCATAATGGCGATAGAGATGATAGAGGGCGAGCCGCCGTACCTGAACGAGAACCCGCTGCGGGCGCTCTACCTGATAGCGACGAACGGCAAGCCCGACATCAAAGACAAGGAGAAGCTCAGTGCGGTGTTCCAGGACTTCCTCGACCAGTGCCTAGAGGTGGACGTGGAGAGACGCGCCACGGCCCTCGATTTACTTAAGGTATGTGCGTATGTATGTACTATGTGTAACAGACATGTGGGTGCAGTAATGTTTATAGGGGTTATTCAGGCCATCAAACTGAACAACCTTCACTGCGGGACCAAAATCGAAATCTCAGGATCTCTCAAAATTGGTCTCATAGTAAAAGTTGTTCATTTTGATGGCCTGAATAACCTCTATAAATATTACTGCGCCTTTACACCTTGTATATGCATGGAGACATCAATGAGATTGGATGAAGCCAAAGAAAGAATGAATGAAAGGAGACTCACAAAAGGGACAGAAAGGATATGGCGGAAGTGAATGGAGAAATGGGACGGGGAAGGCCTAGGCGGATCTTTCATAATCAAGTTGAAAGTCTAATAGAGAAGCGTCTGGTCTAGAATACCCGAAACCGACGGGCATGCATGAAGACATTAATGAGATTGGATGAAGCAAAAGAAGTATGTAAGGATCGTAGCAAGTGGAAAGAAGTGATCTCGGCCTAGCCCAGTGGGAGAAAGGCGTGATATATGTATGTTTAAAAAACGGATAAAGTAAGCATTTTTAAATATATAAGAGTTTTAAAGTATCACCATTGGCAGAGATGATAAAAGGGAATCGATTGACTTGGTATTAGTTTGTTATGAGAAGTTTTCCTTGGGTTAATGCAGTATCTTTTCTCTTCAATTCATATCGGTCAGACTAAATCGTAGCTCTTGGCCAATAGCTAGCAGTCGGAACAAACTGGCCATCAAAGCGAATCACTTCTTATACAAATATGCAAAACTTCATTGGACTGGACCATACAAAATTTTGTAAGTGATGTTTGGAATACAGCGGTGGGGTAATGTAAGCCTCTTTCAATCGCTTTAGTCTACCCGCCACTCTCGCTCATTGAGAATAATCGCAAAGTGTGAG
This sequence comes from Cataclysta lemnata, assembly GCA_963931975.1. Lineage (NCBI taxonomy): Eukaryota > Metazoa > Arthropoda > Insecta > Lepidoptera > Crambidae > Cataclysta > Cataclysta lemnata. Next base: position 13,303,438 of record OZ008342.1, read on the forward strand.
AGAGACAGGCAGACGAAAGCGATTGAAAGAGGCTTACATAATCGGGGTTCGGAGCAGTGATAGATCTTGTTTGTTTTTTATATAAATACACGCCTATCATCTATCCCAAAGTAAGTAGCCTAAGCACTGTTTTTGTTGCAGCATCCGTTCCTAAAACTAGCCCGGCCGCTCGCATCGCTGACGCCGCTCATCATGGCGGCGAAGGAGGCCGCTAAGGGCCATTAGCGCAGGCCGCCGGCGCAAGAAGCGCCTGCGCCCCGCGCCCCCAGTGCCTCGCCCGTCGGCCTCCGCCCCCCGCGCCTGTAGTGGCCTCATGCACGGTACACACCTAGCCAATCTTACAGCTTAAACACAAATACGTCATAGAAAATGTACGACGGGTATAGTTATACAAGATTTTGCGTCTTACCAGGATGCGTTATCGTTTCACCGTGCCACATTGGGTCGTAGAAATCTACGTCAAACGACGTCACGTGCATACGTGTGTAGCACGTGGCGACGTCTGAATTTCCGTATTTTCTACGGTGCTCGTTGATTTGTGCGTCACGATGTCGCATAAACTGTCGCCTTCCCACGACTGAGCGTCGTGTCGTGTAAGCCGCCTCTGGGCTTGTGATTTGTCTAATCTAAGGTATCGTGAAATGTGACTTGAAAATTAATAAAAGAAAACTTATCCAACGAAAATGACCTCGTCAAGTAGAATATTGAAGTTCAGTTATGGTGTTACCACATTAAAGATCAATTGTCAGTCAAAGTTATTTATCGATGTACGAATATATTAGTAGACTTACTTCGATATATTCAATCGGCTAACGTTGATCAACTACGATTAGAAGCATTCGAGACCGATTTTTTGGACCCATGTTTATTGGCCTTGCATCCAAGTGATATTTTACAATATCAGCTCTAGTGTTGAAAACGAAAGTCTATTTTAATTATAATTAATTTGTTAGGACATGGAATCAATTGTAATTATTGTAATTACAGGTTACAAATATTTGTTATATAAAATTGTTTGTATTAGGTATATTTTTTTATTATGCCTATGGATTATTGTATATATTGTTTAAAAGGAAATACAGGCCAGGGTTAGTGCTGTGACCATTGACTGTCTATTTGTGACAGACACAAATTCCCTTTACATTGCTTTACACATTTCACAAGCCTAGACTGGTTCTAATGATATAAGTCATGGTTCGACTTGCTCAGGTTATTTGGCTATACTCAGCAGAAATTATTTCTTGTAAAAAAATAATATGTTTCAGTAATGTAAGGGAGGCGAACAGCGAATTAAGTATTAAACATTATTGTGAGAAGTTATTGTAAATAAAAAAATATATTGTTTAGCTTTGAGATAAAGTTACTAATTTTTTTATATGATATGTTGACCAAGTAAATCACGCGTAACGAACCACTAACTTATATCATTGTAATAGTGTATGGAAGAAAACAGGATATCTATTTAAACTTGTGAAAAGTCGGAATCATTTAAGTTTCATATTGTGTCGTGTATATGGAACCCAATGAGACATCATTTTTTTTAGCAAAAAATGTTTCTCAAGTGTTATCAATTCGTTTTTGCATCTGTATTTTCAAATTTAAGTTCTAATGTCCATGTCATCAATAATTTACTCTTTTGTTCAATAAAATATTTTTTTATTTAACATTTCAAGTATTCCGTCCAAAACAAGGACAAAAGTTCACAAGTGCTGCAATGTTTTCTCCCATGCATTATTGATCATATCATATAGGTATACTTTGAATACGCCAATGTCACTAGGGTGATAGCATTTGAGTATTAAAGTTTTCTTATAATTGAGGTTCATCTAAATCGCACTATATTACCAACATTAAAGAGTTTATAATCAGTGAGTGGGTGATTATGCAGCTCTTATTGACGGTGTGACAACTCAGCATTTAGTTAATTCATTTGTATTAACTTTTGTATTTGTTACGTGATTAATCGAGTGCACACTAGTCTTGCCACTGTGGCTACTTAGTCATACATTTTATTTTGCAACTACAGTGTCAAGTTTGTTATGCACTGATTGTATGTGACCAGTCAACCAATTCTGTAATATAATAATATTTCTCTTCATCAAGATCCACACAATTTCCATGGATTCAAAGCTATTTATATTTTATTTAGTTTTTCTAAAACGTAATCCTAGTTTGTGCTGAACAGCTTTGTGGGTTCACCTTGGATATAAACTTTGATTTTTTTTCAAAATCTAGATACGAGTCAAAATCTAGATTTCAAAGAATTTTGCTGAGAAATGGCATTTGGAATTTTATTCATTTTGTAGTAACATTTGTTTGAACTGATCTTCTATCTACCATCTAGTAATAAAATAGGTTTTCAATGTATTTGTCTGTACAGAATTGCTTGACTGATCTAATCAATTATTAATCCTTTATAGGGCAATACATGCATTTGTTTATTGTTTTAAACCTTATTAGAAACCGCTTAGGTTCAAATTATTGTGGCAACTATTTTCCCACTGCCCTATAAAGGTTCAAGGAAGTACGGTTTGTTTGTGTTTTTAACAATGACGTAACGCGTATTTGATGTAGTACGTTTGGAATAAATGGTAGGCAACCAAGCTGGGGTGTGCTTACTACGCCTGTGGCGGGAGCATTAGGAGTGCCGAGAGACTCTTGTTAAGTTATAATAGAAGTGATCATATTTTTCCACGAAAAAGGCCGAGCCTGCCGCTCGACGCGGGGCCGCTCTGTAGCATTATTTATTGTAAGTAGCGACGTGATCTCTCATTGGCGTGTTCCGTTCGACTGTAAGAGAGACGAGTTGTATAGGGTGTAGATAGATAGACGTTAGATATTTAGATACGAATTTGAGAAACTTTACGAAATAATCTAGCTGCAACCGAAGACTGGCAGTTAATGTTTAGGCGACCTTGTAAAGTATATAATAGTAAGTAGTAGGTCCGTTACGTATAGTGCCGACTCAGCTTTCACTGTGATGGTAGCCTGTAACAGTAGCGGAAACACATCGATGGAGAGTCAGAGGGGTGACTGCTGTTAGTTATCTATGACATGTTGCACTAAGTTTTAATTTTCCTGTACGTAAATAACGTTTTAATTTTATAAAATTACATATGGTGGTACTCGCACTGTGTACCGTGTTGTGTTAAAATCGGTATTATTTTGTTTAACGTAGATATTATTATTAATTGCAACTATTATGATTATTTAGGCTTTATGATTATTATTTTTTGCGATATTTACAATTTAGTAAGTAGTTGTAGGATTATAAATGCGGTTAATTTATTATTTTCTTTATTATGATATTCTAATTGACGCCTGTTTTGTCTTATATTGAGATTAATATTGAGTTTTATTACGTTTTCGAAATTTGATTGCGATTCTTGTGAATACGAGTCTTGGTTAATTTTATTAATTATTTTTTTTTGCAAATTGATATGTGACTGATGTTATTGATTTACAATAATTCATTGTAAATTATCTAAACCATAATTATATTGTTAGTCATGAACATGAAGCATTTACATAGCATTAAGTTTATAAAGTTTATAATATTACATTAACCTTATTAATAATTTATCATTGTGGCACAAAACAATAACATTTACGATTTAATATTATTTTAATTGAATAATAAAACAGCTTACGGTTAAAATAGTCCATATAATGTAACTTGGTGTCAACCACAACAGTAATGATATAATATTTTACGAAAGGACTAGTATAAGATTTATATGTTATCAGCTTTATTACTATATGCAAACAATGAAACCTTTAGTTTTAATGATTTAAGACTTCTTAAGTGCTGTTTTACTAACCGTCTTCTAGCTTGACTGGCGACATTCCACTGTCTACCCAAAGAAAAGCGAATGTCGTCACACTATCTTATAAGTCAAGGGACGTGCATTAGTCTCTCTGCTTTTATTGTTTAGGTTGTGCCGAAAGACGCTGTTAATATGATTTATTTTTCTTTTAACGTGAATACGTTACTGTGTGGATGGTTATAGATTTTGTTGACTGTGGGATGAATGCAAGATGGAGGTGTGGTCAGGCGAATGACACGACGTGGATGATCGTCTACTGTAAATTGTACAGATGCAACTAGAAACACGTAGTTTACTTATTGACAATATGAAGTGACCAATTAACGGTATTCGGATTCTATGCGGTCGTTATGGGTTGGTGCAAGGAATAGTCGTTACTCTTTTTGCGCGCACTGCTTTTATTTTCTTGTTAGAGTGCTGGTGAAATAAGTTACAGATGTTAAATTGTTTCGGAGGTGCCTGTTTTATAGTCATCTGTTGCGGCCTAAATACTTTTTGTACGGCCACGTTTAAGTATGGCCTATGATTAATATGCTTCCACGGAAAGATTCGATATGCACCAACCATAGCAAAGAAAACTTGTGCAATAATGTAGAAATGTAAAATAGCCAAACCTTCAAGAGAGCTTGATTGAACAAATTATTCAGTATGTGTAACTAAAATATTCTAAGAGTGTATTAAACTATGTGATCATGAAAATGAATTTGAGTATGCTATAGAATATGGTAAGTTCAGAAGGTATCTGTAATTATGAATATAATTGTAAGACAAGAATGTATTAATACATAATGTAATAGATACTGTACAAGAACATTTAATGCGTTTAGAAACTGTTTTTCATGATTTATGTCAGTTGTATAACACCAGTGCCATGTATGAGCAACTTGTGCATATTAATTACAACAAATGTAATAAAAGACTCACCATGAAATTGGTTTAGTTTTATTTATATGTTAAATAAAACCTCATTTATCCTAAAAATACGAAAATTATGTGTATAAATAAAACAATGACACGAGTTTTTACCAAAAATATTTATTATTTTTCTACATACATGTAAACTTAATAGCACATATTATTTGTACTAAAATATTAATGCACAGGTCAAATTTAATCTATACTTATGGTTCCTTGGTACACATAATGCAGTCAACTAGCCCGGTGAACGTTTGAGCCTTGCTCCACAAATTATTCGCACGGGCAAGGTTCTTCTACCATTAGGTAGGCTTGTGATACAAAATTGGGAACATTGACAAGCTAGTGATGATGAGACAAGGTGAAAGCTTTCATTATCATTGACAGTTTTCTGTAGTTAGATAAATGCCTGCTTACGCAATATTTTAGGCTGTTAAAACATAAATATAAGTACGCAAATAATGACTACATAATATTACTTTTTACTACGTTTTAGATACATGCATGGTCAATCAACAAATATTAAATTAGACAATAAATAATAATGAAAACCTAGTTAACAAAAATAGAGCTGCTAAAATATACATTCTTATAACATTTATTTTGTTCAATATTCGGAATAGTAGTATGTAGGGGGTTTTCTTGGCTCTTGAGTGACTAAATCTCCCTTTAGATTTAATTAGAGGTACAATAAGCTAAGTAAATAATCTGTATCAGCAGATAATACTACAAAATAGCTTTCTTGGTAAAAAAATATAATCATTAACTATCATCTGCCCATCAGAAACATATACTTGGCTTAAAACAACAATAATTATTACTGCACAAAATTTATTGCTTTTGTAACAAAGGTATATACTCTGTTACAACTAACCTTTTTTAAACTACTTATTACTATCTTTTGCAATATTATGTAATAATTGATTGAAAATTTTGTTTACAAAGCCAAGTGAAAAATATATATTTTCACTTGGAGTATGTCCTTCATTCGCATTACTTTGTTCAATGATTATATATATTATTATAGATATTTTTTTTCGCAGTAGTAAAGTAAACGATCCGCGACTGTTATACCTACAGACTTAACAGCGCCATCTATATTGTTAAGCGAATTTGGTGCTGATTGTATTATCATGGATCAACCAGGAATGAAGGCAACGTATATAATAATAAACAAATAAACTTGTCTCATGGAGTCATGATGACTCTAAGGGTCCTTCGTAGCTTTAAATAAATTTAATACATTTATTTAAAGCTACGAAGGACAGAATGAAAAAAGTTTAAGGTATTATTTTAAAACTATACCTAATCACGTGGATAATATTGCGCAGAGACCAATTTTAGGAGATCCCCCTCTAAATTACTATTAGGTAACAAACCACCACTATCAAATCCATTATTCATTAATTACATTCATACAAAATCCATTAACAAATATATGTATATAGAGAAAAAAGTTTTTTTTAAGGTTGTACAGGTTTGTGTTATATCTTATAATAACATGATTTGGGACATAAAGTTGCACGGAAGGGCCTTATTACATAAATATTCTTACTAGATACATTTAGAATAATTTGTACCCTTACCCTACCATGATACTTGACACATTGACAGAATTACAATCAAATATAAAATAATTTTCTGTTCTATTATTTTGTAAGTCACAGGGTGTTTCTTTGCACAATACGGCACGCTGTTATTACAAAAAGTGTAAGTGTACGTGTTTGAATCAGATGCTGACACTGTCATACACTACATATTGACAAAAAAGGGGGAGACAACATCAGATTGAAACACTTTAAGACCGGTGTTATTGCAAAAAGTGTTTAAACGTGATGTCCCTTTTTTGCCAACAGTGTGTGACAGTGTCAAAATCTGATTTAACACTTGTTTGTAATAACACCGCTTATCACTAATTCAGTAATTACATCCATACATACACATAGGCGCTAGTCTTTGCGTTGCTCAGCGGGTATGAAATCCATGGAGGCCGAATTAATGCAAAACCGTTTCTTGGTTGGGGCTGGCCCATCGTCAAACACGTGGCCCAGGTGCGCCGAGCACTTGGAGCATCGCACCTCGGTTCGCACCAGACCTGGGCGTGTTAAAACCAGTAATATATTCGCCCCAACTTCATCCACCAGTCCATCCGTACACCAGGAAACAAATTATTTACACGTGTGTATGAATTGTGACCACGCAGTTGGTGGGGTGACATTGTGGTCGGTGTCACAGCGGCGCGGCGTCCGTCCGGCAGCCATCCGGAAGCAGGCGGGAAGGACAAGACGGGGACAGGGCGAACGAGTATTATTATTGTCATGCACATTCCAACAGTCAACGACAAACACAGTAATGCAAGTGGTTAGATGGCGAAAGGCCGACACACACATTGAATGGATGATGTTTTTATTTGTGCGCACGATTGAAGGTATTATTTGTGACCAACCAACCAAAATAGTGAACACACACCATAATTTTAAATATATTATGTAAAACATAAAAGACCAGCATTGTGTTGTGTGATGATGTTAACAAGTAAAATATTTTTTATTTTATAGATAAGTGGAACCATAATGAATAAAGCGTAAAGTATCACAGACATTTTACCGAAGACCGACTTACGTTTGTTGTGGAGAGACAGGATTGATTCGGGGGGTGGTCAAGGGTACAGGAGGGAAAGACAGAAAAAAATAAAAAAACACATTAGCACCAATATCCAATTTCCCAGCACCCATATACAACAAGTAACAGGAATAATGCACACCCTGAATACTACCTAATCCTAACATTGTCATATAAATACTATGGAATTGTTAAATAATCGAAATTGTAAAATTATTACTCTTCCCCCATACAAATTGTTCAGTCAGTAAAGCAAAATGTATAGAAAATTCGAAAATTTATTTTACACTTTAGAATTTTTGATATCACCAGTTTTTATATGGCTAAATTAGCAGGGATATATGTCTGCTATATGTTGTATATACCCAGATAACAAAAATAATAAAGCAACATAAAATAAGATGTGATAATTAGATACACTATACTTAATTATGTTATATAAAATTACTATCTGCCTACTTGATTCAGATACCCCATATAGAAGTCTTGGGTGATGTTAAATACTTACCACATAATCTAAAAAACAGTACTTATGAAAATTAATAATAATAAACTATTAAATGGAGTGATTATGGAGCATGAAGTGAATGTTTTATAGTATCAACCATAAGAGAAGCACATGCATCTTATAAAAGGTGAGGAAGCAGTAGGTGTTATTACCCTAGGGACATATAATAATACAGTGGATCTATACTAGTACCCTGGTAGGCAATGATTCGTCGATTACCTTATTAACAGTAACCATAATATCTTGAAATTATTCACAAAAATGTTAGTCGTCATTTTCCTGCCCTGTTCCCAGTTTATCTGAGGTCTATGCAGTATGCTTCCTCTTCCATTATTCTCGGTCAGACGTCATTAAGTCACTCGCACACATCCACTCCCTATTTTATTCATAAATCATCCATCATACCAGAAAGGGTGGTAGTGGTAATAGAAAAGTGACAATGGTTAGGTTATTTATTAGAGATTAAGGAGGATTTTTATTAAATGCAAACAAGTATTTGTGTAACTATAACAGTAGGTCTGAGTCAGGGTTGGTTACATTAAAGAGTAGTGCAATTTTATAATTTGGATTATATTCTGCTTATCACTCCTTTTTATGCCAAAATCAGACCAATAATTATCATATGGGATAATTTTATCCGTGTTTATATTTCTACAGTATACTTTTATACCTTGTGAGAAAGTGGCAGCACCAAGTAAGGTATGTATAACCAGTTTATAAATGTGAAGAAATTAATCTCAGACACAATACACAAGCATGGTCTGCATAGGCCCTAACAATTGATCTATAAATGGGACAAGAAGTTCCTTATCTAGAATTGCTCAATGTCACAGAGTCATACTAATGGCGAAGGTTGCTTGCTATATTAGGATACAAAACATACACCATTGTGATTTTTAAAGCATTGGAAGTGGCTTTATAATTATAAGTTAGCACTTTTAAGTCACCAAAACTTATAATGGAAACCTGAACTTTTTCTTTGTCTACTTGTCTGCATTGCATACATGATTTTAAGAATATTTGAAATAAAAATGATAATAGATAGTTTTCATTCTATTATACCAAATGAATTGATTTCATTTAGCGATTCTTTTTTGATAATAATTTTGTAAATTAAGCATGTAGCAGAAAAAAATTAAATCTTTAATAACATTTTATCTGTTTATATCTGTTGTATAAGAATTTCACCATCTGTATATAATGTATAGAAGGTATTCAGAATATTTATCATATATCCTCATACTAAATATTAAATACAAGAAACTGATAAATTTTTATAAGAGCTAATTTGCTAAAACACAAAATATCACTATAACTGTACAACTATGACTAAAGGACTGGAGAAATCTTAAAAGCCAGCATCTGCTTATTTTAATAAGGCTAATAAATAGTCCTTTTGATAAAACAGTTTTGGAATAAATTTTGTCATTATCATCATCCAATGGATTTTATGAGATATACTACAATAAAATCACTATTGTATGTTGGCATTGAAAATGTTGTATAGATATGTGGTACATAGGCATTAGATATATTATCCAATGACATTGATATTGGTCACACACCATGCGATTCAATGAAGAGGATAAAATTGTCAGTCAGAGTAGGTACTAATCTAAGAATAGATAAGCAAATAGTATCTACTCATAGATACATGCTTATGAATATGTGAGCACTAGTTATCACTGTTAATAATACATGGGTTTAAGGGTTATTCACATAGTTGTAAACTTGTGTATGGTAATTGTATTCACTATTTAAGTATAAAGTTAAAAATTAGTTATAATTTTTTGTAAGAGAGTATAATAATTTCATACCTGCACTAGTGTCCTGGTGTAAGGTAACTTTCTCCTTTGCTAAAACATCATTGAAAGCTGGCCAGCCACAGCCCGAGTCATATTTGGTTTTGGAACTAAACAATTCTTGTTTGCAAACTACACAGACATACATGCCCTCTTCATAAAATTTATTGTAACAGCCTGAAATTATGAATATACAGTAAAATACAACTAAGAAAAAATATTTAATTTTATTGACAATGAAATATGTGTCAAATTAAAGTACCTATGTTATGTGTAATAAGAGATTATTATTTATCTTAAACAGGGAAGCTCTTGACCTTCATCTCACTTGATGGTAAGTGGTGATAAGGCCCAAAGATGGAATTGAGTTTCACCTCAAACCCTCAACCACAGAAGGGTTGGGTATCTTATCATTAATTGTCTTAACACAATAATGCTGTTAACATTATTATTACAGATTACCGATTTTGATAAGATGATTCCACAAAACTGTCTATTTGAACATTTAAAAAAATGCCACTCATAGAATTTAAATTTTATTTTGTACACTATTCTAAACATAACTTGATTATAATTTTATTGTTACCTGTGAAAGGCCTTTCGGTACCCGCTTCTTGAGTCACATGATATTGGGTAGGTGTAAGGCGCTTCTTTAGAGAATCTTTATCCTCCATGGCTCTCCAAACCAATGCTAAACGTACAAATGAATGATGTTACAATGATGAATAAACTGCTGGCACTGGTCCAAGAAAACTACGCGAGCGAGATGTTTCCGTGTAGAACGATACACACACATGCGTTAATTTCTTTCACAGATATGTAGAGAATCCGCTTTGATAAAGTCGGGTTATCATACCTGTTGTAAATGGATGCTTCAGCTGGATAACTCTCTTGGGGTGAAAAAGTTTTAGCAGTTTCGCCGATTTGAATATAAAACTCATAACTTACATTGCTTGTACAGTGATTATTAGTTAATTTTGTTGCTTTTATCGAGAAAATCACAGATTTCACAGAAAGAAAATGACACAGATTAAGACAGATTGTCATGTCAGTGTCAGACAGAAACTCGATTCTATTTTTTTAATTTTATCTTCTCAGGAAAGGTAAATGTATCTCGCCCATAGAGCCATGTCTAGTTTTTTCACGAATTACAGACTTCATAATGGCGTGGTGACTGACGAGGTGGTAAAAACCACTATAAAATTTTCAAAGTCAAACACACCAATCACTTGTATTTCAATGATTATCACAAGCTGTTTAATTTCGCCACTGCTGGGGCACAGGCTATGGATGGAAGAATTCATGGCCCAGTGCCGATTCAGCCGGGACCAACGGCTTAACGTGCCTTCCGAAGCATGGAGGCACTCGAGACAATGTATTTTTGGTTATCCATCCAATAACCGACCTTAGCGAACATTGCTTATTTTTACGCAATCGCCGGCCACCCATTTAAGATCACCCATCTTTACGCTTGTATTGGAAGAAGTGACGTCCACGAGCTGAGTGACGTCATTGAACAAGTTCAACAACTCGACAAAATTTAAAATTGGTTTTGAGTAAAATACATAATTATTATTAAAAAACACTTTCTTTTTAATAATATATTTTTGTGATAAAAATAAATCGACCCTAATGTTTTAACCCGCTTTCTAAATTTTGTCAAATAGCCTTAATAGGCTCCGATTTAATAATCGGAGTAGGTAATATTAGGTATCTACATTGAAAATATATTACATATACATACCTACTTACAAACATTTAAACCAATATTTTAACAACACTTACGATGAAAAAAGGCCAGAAAGATTCCGAGCAATTTTGACTCGATGCGACTTAATCAAACCCGCGTCTTCCACAACCACACCCTAGGCGGCGGGGTTCTTTTAAAATGTACAGTCAACAGCACATCAGTTTACTACAAAGTGTCAAATATTTCCAATCAATTTAGAACTTTATAATAAGGATGTTATGGTTGAACATTTTTTGGAGAAATTTGACAGATTGTAGTAACCGGATGTGCTGTTGACTGTACTCATAAAGAAAATAAAACAAAATTAATTGACAAGAAACACATTGAATCGAAAACTGAAACAAGTATACCTATTAAAATAATAATCATTCAATACGTATTAAGTTGAGTTTCTTTCTTAACGTTTCGGTGAAGATTCTAGATCCATCATATTTCGTTGACTTATCTGAAACAATGGAATTGTAAACACATAGTTATTACAGAAGTGGGCGCCAAGGGCCGTAGTACCAAATCTCAAATAAAAGTTCTAATAAAAATGTAGAAGCCATTATAATAGGGGTTAAAGTATGAAATTGCCGTTTTATTGTAGGTAATAATATATAGTGTAATAGGTTTTTTGAATTGACATAGAATTTTCATGGTTTGAGGTTTTCGAATGAAGTACTTTTTTCACGTGGTTTCTATGTTCTTTTTTTTTTAAATGTGAAACATTTGAATATCGACTTTCAATTGTTTTTGTTATTCAACTTAGACAAGAAAGATGGATTTTTTTAGAGTGATTTTTGAATACGAGTTCCGGCGCGGAAGTAACGCGGCAGAAACAGCCCGCAATATCAATGTTGCGTTTGGTGAGGGGTCTGCTAATTAACGCACCGTTCCCTATAGTTTTCTCCGATCTGGTAAAGCAATAACGGCAGATGTCTATTGTGCCGAACTCCAAACAATGTTGGCAAAACTAGCAGTAAAACAGCCCGGACTCGTGAATCGATTTTCACCATTATTGTTCCATGACAACGCGAGACCTCATACAGCACGAGAAACCGTTTTGACCCTTCAGGAACTGCAGTTAGAATCCATTCGGCATCCTCCGTATTCGCCAGACCTAGCTCCAACGGACTACCATTTTTTTCTTGATTTGGACCATTTATGACCATTATCTACGCGACAAGAAATTTTCTTCCCAGGAGCCAGTACAAAAGGCTTTCACACAGTTTGTGCAGTCTAGATCCTAAGAGTTCTATCGCAAAGGCATAAATGACCTTCCTATTAGATAGCAGCAATGTATAGATAATATGGTAACTATTTAGATTAAATAAATTTGTTATAAACTAAAAAATAAACAATTTAGATTTTTAGTAAAAGAGTAGTCTATAAGTTTAGAATTAACGAAAAGCACACACTAAAGGAACCCTTTAATTTAAAGACACGTCTCTGAGTACAAGTTAAAATTGTGTTAACTTACAGCCAGCGACTCTTTGCTCTTTCGCATCTCAGTGAGGACAAACACGGTGTCGTCTTGCTCGGAGTCTACGCCCGAGGAGACCATCTCTCCAGTTCTTAGGCGCTGCTCGTGGAGGAGCGGGCGCATCTGCAATAGTGTCTTCATCTTCAATTTACCTATTATATCAATCATCATCCCCACTAACCTCCCCAACCCACCAATCCATCAAACCCCCGTAGCACGGTACGTGGACAAAATCTCCTCGGGGGAAAAGAGAATTCCATTTCCTCTCGCTCTAAGGCCCTTTTCATTCTTCGGCGTGTAGGATATCCCGTAAGATTACAAATAAATCTTGGTCTTCCGGAACGTGGGCCTCGGGGATCGGGATAGGTACTTGGGGAATAACCCAATAAATTGGGGTACTCCGGAACGGGGGCCTCGGCAATCGGGATACTCAGGGAATTACCCCGCGCATTTTGTATGAAGCTACGCAACCGGCCGCACGCGGAACAAATGAAAGCTACCTACTATGAAGCTTCATACAAATGTGACGGTCGCGTTCGCACGCAACCGGCGACACGCCGAACAATGAAAGGGGCCTAACTCCCACTAAATCCCGAAACAAAACGCTGTCAAGTGGTGAAGAGGAAATAATTAATCTGATAGGAAATAGATAATTCAGTAGAATGATAAAACAAAAATCACAAGCAAAAAAAATTGATTTTCAGTTACCGGTTATTAGCTTATTACAGTAGGTAGGTAGACCTATAGTTCGCGTTTGTTTTCCAAGAGGTAAGCTATGACTATTAGATTTCTTACAAATTCACACTGGAGCGACGGCTGTGCAGGCAGGCCCTTACGCCAAATGTCGGTGGTGACCTCCTCGGCGTCGGGAGTCATCCACCGGCGCAAGGCGTCGCCGCACCGCCTGCGCACCCGCTGTTGTCTACCCTACCGACAGCAAGGGATTGCACTTCTCAATTGATAAATTAAAATTGAGATACGTGGATATTTATTTTGTCTGAGTGGAATGTATTTACGCACCATTCAGACGCCAGCAAGGCAACTGGCAGTGTGGAACTCGCTCGGCGCCGGTATCACAAAACCACAAACTACCCACAAAACCACTCCAGTGTCCCTCTAGCCCTTTAGTGGGGGAAAGAGTCTGAGATCTGCCGCGAGGCAATTCACCAGTCCAGACACTTGACACTTGGACTACGAACTCAATTATTACGAATTATTATGAAGTGTATATTTATTATTTAGTGGAAAACAAGTGCAATTCCTAACTGAAATAGCTGTTTTATATAACTCGAATGACGCGAGATCCCATACGAGATCCTAAATATTATGAAGATTTGGTTTTCAGTTAAATATGACTTGTGTCTTTAAACTTAATTAGTATTCATCTATACCAGACATTATTAACCGGGAGACAAAATGTAAACAATCATGATGTGTCTTTGAATATTATATGCGGATTAAAACTATCTTCAGCGTTCGAGATGTAAAGATTTAATAGTAGATTTTCCAACAAGTGCACAAAACGAATCATTTTTATTCGAGACTTTTAGCAGCCCGAGCCGAAAGTGAGGGAGGGCTGATGGTAATGTCGAAGATAAAAATGGTTTTGTGGACGAGTTAGAAACTCTGCTCCTCACTTCGATTGCGAGGAAATAAAACAGTAGTATATCATAACATTTCTTAAAATTCAAACTAAAATTAGTACAGTTTTGAATATTGAAGGAAATTGTTTTTCACATTGATATTAGGCTAGGCACACCTATACATTACAGCCTAGTATTAAATTACTTTTAGTAATCATTTTCTTAAATTAATTAAATAGCCTACTGTACTTGAATTTAAATTTTAATATCCATTATGTGTTAAAAAAACACATAAGGCAATTATATTAAAGTAAATATTATAAAATAACAAATTCTATCTCTGAACTTCTTATTGTGTTTGGCTGCATGGCTCATTTTCTTTGCTTTAATGTGGATACATTTATGAAAAATCGAATTTTGTGCTCTAGAGCATTAACAAAATTCGATTTTGTGCAGCCTATATCCTGCACAAATGAGCATTTTCAGAGCATGAGAAGTGAAAACTATTTTAAACTGTCCGTCTCTAGATACCTACTACTAATTACCTATTATAATAGCTCGATAGGTATTAAAAAGCAACCTGCATATCATGTTCGTGGGTGCTAAAACATTTCTTCGCATCAACAGTCCGCTTCAAAACAGGAGCGTTTACTGTTGCTCGACAAAATATGTGTTTCATGGCGTCCCACAAAATCATACATGGCGCCGTGATAAAAAGTATTACGTTCAGAGCAAACTCCATCTCCCTAGGACAAAATTAAAAAGGTTATACAACATACATAGGCCTAGTCATCCAAATCCATCTATTAAACTTTATATCCACAAACCCAGTAGATATTGCAAGTTCTACTTATACCTTTGTTCATAATATCTTACTTTGGTAAAGATTTAGTTAGGTTGAAGTTTGGTATAGTACCTACCTACCCATGGTTAAGTTAACTTACTGACTGGTAATATTAAGGAAAGTTTCGTGTAATCTATAAATAGTTTTTATAAAGTAAGATTTAAACGAAATCTGGGCCTCATTTGATTAACATGCATTTTCCCTATTGTAATTCTGCTCTGTAGGCCTATTCCCTAACTTTTTTTGACAGTTTAAAGTGATTATCACCGAACGATTTACTAATACATTGCTGTTATCACAGGACAAGTGTCACAATAGCATTATAGTAAAGTAGTAATGGAAACGTAAATAGTTCGGTGATCATCGCTTTCAACTGTCAAAAAAAGTTAGGGGATAGGCTTACTGCCGTCCATCACCACACGGCATGGTAGGTTCTTATTACATCTTACTAAACTAAGTAAATGGTTAGTTTACCTGCTAACGAGACGAACGGTGCGCTGCTTTGTGTCCGGATGGACGGGCCAGCCCTCCTCGTCGTACACGACACACCGATTCTTCAAATTGAATTCATAATATTGGTCCAACTTCCTCGGCGTCTGAATGATGTAATCCAAGCCCCAGGTCGCAACACAACGACAGAACAGGCCAGCCATTGCTTTAACTAGGCCTGTAATTATATCAATTATAGAATTATGTTTACAATAGGACTAAGGACTCACGGAGCGGTATCTACCCGCGCCTGAAGCAGTTGCGAAGCCACAAGACTTGTAGGATCACGTAGATGATATGAAAAATAGCCACTGCACCGACGGGCAACTTGTGGAAAACACACACAGCCACTTCGTAAACTCGGGAATCACTAACTGCTGTACGTGCCGCCGGCAAAGGTAATCCCGTCTTACAATGTTTTAATGAGCCTAGCCTGGCCGTCACCAACCCATCGGCCACGCCGCCCGTCGGGCCGGGGGATTTGGTGTGTACCTTTTACCCTTACTAAGGATTCGTATCACGAATGGTTTAGTGAATACTTTATATTAAAATCAAGTACGCAGTTTCGAAAATAATGCAATTACAGACGAAAAACAGTAGTAATCTCTAAATAACGTATATTTATCCCCGAAGGGGTAGGCAGAGGTGACTTCGGCAACAACGTACGTACGTACGTACATACATACATAAATCACGCCTATATAGAAGGCAGAAGTGAACTAGCACCCACGTTTCGCCAATTTATTAGGTTAGGTCCCATGTAATAGGTAGCAAGTCTATTGCCATTTATCGGGCACAAAAGTCGCAGTACATTGCTATTGCTAGGTGGTATATGCTAGGAGGAACGCTGCTGCCCATTCCTTTAATTGATTTATCCTTAGTCGCCTTGTACGACACCCACGGGAGAGATTTGGGGCGGTGACAATTGTATTCTACTCTGCTGTCACCACACGGCATTGACAAATTGTTGTCAGAAATTCGAAAACCAGGTTTTTGTTGAATAAATTGGAGTCCACTGTCTTCTGTATGTAATGTTTATGTATTTGTCGCAGTCAACTAGCTTAATTAGCCGTTCAATCAACTGCCTAGCCCCTTTACTAAACAGCACATTTGAACTATCAGCCTGAATTATATGCAGCAGCCAGAAAGGCAAAATCTTACTATTTAACAACATGGGTTAGTAAGTTGGTTAGGTTAGTTACTACACACAGCTTGAAATAACGTACGTCCCTTGTAATAATAAATGAAAATACCAATGATCAGCAGTGCAATGATGACCCCGACGGTAACGACAAACAAATTGATCGTCAATACGTCGGGGTAGCACGCCGAACGTGCGCGACGAGCTCGCTCCTTCGGGGAGAGGCCGGCCGTCGCCTGCCGCGATTCCGTCATTTCACGGCATTGCAACTTCGGGTCATCGTCTGAATAGTAATATTACAAAATAAAAAAGAAAATAATTGTATGTATTTTCAGTAGGAAAGAAACGGCCTGTAACAGCGTTAACAAACTGACAACGTTTGGGATGACGAGTACAAGCTAGCAAATAAGTTTTTTATTACAGATCTCTGCTTCTCCCTGCCCTTATCCTACTCTAAGTAGGGTCGGCACAGTTTTTAATTAAACCTCTAATTAGATATCTTGAAAACAATTTGAAACACAATCAAATGCACTTAATATAAAACAAATATTAAAAAAATTAAACATATTATTCTTAATATGAAACAAATTATTTACCCAAGCATACGCATTCACAGTGCCAAACGCAGAAACATCGATCGCCTTTCTTTATAGCGACTTCCCTAACTGCCACTGATTCTTGATCGTCATTTATTAATTCAACTGCAATTACAAAGCTTTAAACTTTAAAACTTTAAATAATAAACACACAAATATAAATTACACTTTATTATGCCCAAAGGGGTGAATTACACCCACGTCTCGCTAATAGTACGTCGTTACGTCCCATACAACAAAGGGCCTAATTGAGATCTAACGGGCACGCAAAGCGCAGTATATTGCCAGGTGATATAATAGGAACGCTGCTGCGCATCACTCATCGCTGTGTATTAGTGTATGTATCGCCAAGGCTACTAAGGGCCGATTTCACCGTCTCTCATAGAAACTGAGTTTAATAAAACTTGGTTTTGATTAATGCAAACTTGGTAGGGGAACTCAGTTTAGAGCATAAACCGAGTACAACTTTAACTGATCGCGTTTAATTCTGCGGTGAAATCGGCCCTTCGGCTAAGTAAGTAAGGAGACCCTTGATAGCCGTGTAAGACACCCGCTGGAGAGATGGGGAGTGGTGACAATTGAATTTTAGGTATTTAAACTTATACGGATATTAATAAACCAACTAGAGCACAAAAACTAACTAGAGCAGCGTGCCACATCCATAGGTATCTCTATAGGGAGTTGAAGGCGAAAATGGTGCGTGTGCCTCGGGGCTATTTGGACCGGCCCGTCCACCAATGCTTCGTCTGTCGTGTCGATCATCCCCGCCAGTTCTGGTCCGCAGTCTCGGGTTTTGATTCTATATATTTTTATTTTATTATATTTTTAAATAGTAAGAAACACTCCAACACGATGACTTAAAGTGGAAACCTTTACAAAATTCAACACAATTAATATTACTAGTCTCAATATTTTTCACTTTATCAGAGACTCCGTTTTTTTACTCTGTTATTTGTTCATTTGGAAAAGAGTCTAGTATGTAGTCTATGGCATATTCTGATCGCATAGACACCGAGGGACATAGGGTAATAATGTTCAATAAATACTCACTTAAATCTTGCAGAAGCTAATCCGTTATTCATAGCTATAGCCGTTATAGTCGAACGTGTACGGCGCGTATTGTCAGCAACTATTGTAATCAAACTCCCCGACGATCTGATGGTAGCAAAAATACTTCTATGAACTCAACACCAATGCCTATTTTCACCAACCCCCATAAAGGGTACCCTTAAAGGGTTAAGGGCCGGTTAGCACCCCGTTAGCAACGGCCTTTACTTTAGGGTCCCCCTGCGGTCCTTAACTGAAGAGAAATAATGCACAGATAAACTGACAACAGGGCAAGAAACATTAATGTAATACGTACCCGACGCGTACGAGTTCATTTTGGTCGGCACGCGCCTCCAAGTCGATTTGTGCGCTATGTGGATTCTGGTGGGGCATTACCAGGAATCTGTCAGGACCGTGGGACGAGATCTTCATTTCCTCAACGCTTCCACTGAATAGCGCCCTCGAGACGCGAACTAGCACTCTTCGATAGACCTACGGCGGGTTTGAAGATTCTGTTATCTATCGTTATATGTATAACAAAAAATGCCAGGCAACTAAACTTTAGTAAGCTTACTTTTACCTGTAAATAGAATATTGGGACCCGCCCCTAGTAAAGAACGGTTAACGGCACTAACCAAAAGTGTCAAACTTCTTCAATTTATTGTCAACCTTAATTGTTGTTATTAAAACACAAAGTTGATTGAGAAAATTCGACGTTTTCTCAGTAGCTCCATCATGCCTGTTTTTTGCTAAAGGAATTGATTGAACACGCGTAATATCCGATTAGAAGCGAGCCTATTGGCATCCATCTCCCATGTCCCAGGTGAATCGTAGCATTTGTAGTATTTCGTAGGTCTCAGGAAAACTCTCCGCTCGTGTGGGGGCTGCGGGGTTATGCTTTCGTCTACCCGTCACTCTCACATAGAGAATAAAATAGCAAAATGTGAGAGCGACGGGTAGCCTAAAGCAATAGCCAGGAAGACTTGCTCGCCAAATTAGAACAATATGCTTTTTAGATGAATTGAAATAGCGACTTACGCGATCATCACGCGACCATTCAGTGCTGAAATCGGAATAATTCCCATCGCCCGCATGCTGAACTTTGGTGTTTTCTTCTATACTAATAATATCATCCTTTGGGACCACTATATACTTTTCCATTTGATCTACATTAAAAAAAAAACGTTAAATAATCCAAAATGAAAACAAAGTTTTCGAAAAGTAACAATAACTAATATTTTACGCTTAAATTTTTTACCTAATGCTTAATGCATTCCTGAAGACTTACCAACATCTTTGTTGAGGCTGTTGTAACTGTTTTCTGCACTAGAAGGTACCAAAAGACATAAGTTGTCAGTATCAGGCAAAGAAAATTGGTCCTTCGACATCCATTCAGTGGGTCTGTACTTGACATTCATGTCCTGGCTCACCCACTCAGGCTCAATAGAAGTGACACTGAAAAGATAGGTCATTTCAATAAGTTTGATTTGAAAGGTAAACAAATATAGCCCATTGGTGCAAAAGAGTTAAACGAGCAAACAGCAATTTTGCACAAATTAACAGACTACTTATAAAATAAACTAAAATTTATAAATATTAATGACTTTCACAATTATTTAGAGACATCAACGCTATGCATGTAGGTAGTAAAAGCTAGAAAGTAGATCTATAAAAACAAACAAACCTTGCCACTTCTCCCTTAGTTATGTCATTCCAGACAGTCTTTCCTTCATAAGTGCTCATTTTTTCGAATAGCTGCGCGTGCACTGTGTACCAAAGCTCCGGCTTGCCAATAGTGTACATAGCGAATTTCTTCTCTGTTAAATCAGAACTAGCAAAACGGCCATCTTTTTCGATTCTATTACCCTGTTTTTGATCCTTCTGCGCTTTGAAAGGACGCTGGCCTTTATTAGTCTTCTCATTACCTGTTGTCGCATGATTTTCTTTTGAAACATTCTGACTTGCCTTGGGTAAATAATTTATATTAGGTGTTACTTCGTGTGGAACGGCGGGTTTTTCGTTTTCACCCATATTATTCTGGTCTTCGTTTTGATAGTAACGGTCTTTCCCGAGCCATAACATTTTGTCTTCACCGATATTGTCTTCTATTATAATGTTATGCTCGTGTCTCTTATCTCGCCTCCAAACTGGACTATCGAGAGGACATTGTTGCCTACTGTCTGAAATTAAAATGATCAGATTAAAATTGTCATTATGTATAAACAATCTAGGGATTGTTTGACATCCATGGTTCTTTAATTACTACCCACTCTAAAAATAAGATGAATAAATAAAACTTCCAATCGATTAAATATTTATTGTCTTTATAGTAAATTCGTTCGACACCGTCTTCTTGGTTATAGGTTTATTTGTCAGGGGCAAGAAGTATAATGCGACTTGATGTGGTATTTAAGTCTCTTTATTAAAGATACAAATATGAGCTTATATAGTAATTTGGTGCGTACTACAAATGTGATGAATCTAACTACGTGTATTAATGTACGACATGCTGTGATGTCGCTACATATACACCCCCCTTTGGAAAAAAATTTTGAACTATTTCTATCTGAAATTAAAATATACAGAAATATTGAAAAAAAGTTTCTAATTATAATCTTAATAAATTTAAAAAGAATTGAGATACTTACGCTTAATATTTTAGCGACTTTCTATACCTTACAAAAGAGTTAACCATATGTGGCATAGCCCAGTAGATAGATAATTATTATTAAGTAAACTCTCCGATACAACAAAGATCACCGGAAAGGTGTTAATTAAAAAAAAGTGCTTATTAACTAATAAACATGTACATTCATGCGCTACATAAAGAAATGGTTGATTAGCAAAAAGTAAGACAGCTCACGATAACAATGGAGTCTAACCAACAGTAGAGACTGTTGCGATAAGGCGGAACGTGAGAAGGAATCACGATTACAAAGTTTCAAACAGATCTCCGATTATATTATACAAAATCCGACGAAGTATAGTCCCCGAGCGCACACCTGGCTCGGACGAAAATCTTCCCTTTTCGCTGAGAATTCGCCGTACGTTCCGCATTCCCACAAACCACAGACATATAAATTGATATATCTGTGCCACAAACATAATGCAGCGGTTAGACTTATTTAAAATTCCCGCGTCCATTTCTCACAATACAGGTTTATTAGTTACTGTGATCGTGCGAGCTGTGGCAGTGGTAAAAACCGGTTTGCTTGTAAAGGGACAGAGCCGTCTGCCAATCCGTCCGTCATTATACGGTTACGAGGGCTCCGCGTTGCATTGCTGTAGCAAGGTCAGGCGCAAGTGGCTGGCGAATCTTTAGTTCAATTTGTTATACATATTTCCAACTTCAACACTCTTACGGTCGGCGGGTCCCAATATTCTATCTACACTTAAAAGTGAACTTACTAAAGTTTAATAACCTGGCATTTTTTGTTATATTATGATAAATAACAGAAGTCGCTGTGGTACGTAAGCTGTGGTACGTTTATCTTCAACTGTTGATAAAATATTGAAACGGGCCTTTAGTGAATATACCAAATACCGTTTGCGGGCCAGTTCTATTTGAATTTAATAAAAATAAAATATATTTACATGGATATTGTATCAACAATGGAAAAGTTCATAGGCAAGGTTCGTGATAACCGTTGCTTGTGGGACCCCGGCCATCACTGGTATCGAAGAGGCGATAAAAAGGACGAGGTGTGGGCCAGCGTGGTGATCGACTGCAATGACAGCTCCATACCAAACAGTAAGAGACTATGCCGTTCATCAACTTTATTTCATTTTGATGGCTTAATTAATATGCTGACCGTACCTAAGTAGGTAGGTACTTAGGTAGTTGATGAACATTTTAATATAATGCTGACCGTACTTATAAAATTATTATATTACTCAGAGACTTCAAATAACGTTAATGAGTACTTAAAGTCAAAAAATTCAAAACTAGCCGCTATTCTTGCCGGGTCTATGGTCTAGATTTGAATGAAAATTTTTGACATTAAATACTCATTAAAGTTAATTGACGTCTCTGAGTGCGGCAGTAAGAGCCAATAATTTATATGGACTATCCAACACGAAACGAATTTCTCAATTTGAACCAGTAGATTCTTAAATTAACGCGCTTTTAACCAACCAACCAAACAAACTCTTCAGCTTTTTATTATTAGTATAGATAGGCTGGTAATATTTTGTTATTCGGGTAGTTTGAGTATTCCAAGTCATGTCAAAAAAAAAGATATTGGGTACGGACACCCACGGATATTCGTTAGTTCTACAACACTCAGTTCGTTTTGTTTGTATTGATTGTGATTTAATAAAATCAGGTATTTATTAATGTTAAAATATTAGTGAATAATTTGTGCTTAATAATTCTACGCGCTTGGCCTACGATTGCGTAAATTAAGCAATGTTCGCTAAGGCCGGTCAATGGATGGGTGACCAAAAATTTATGATCTCGAGTTCCTCCGTGCTTCGGAATGCACGTTAAGCCGATGGTCCCGGCTGCATCTGCAATCGTTAAAACCCACCAACCCGCACTGGGCCAGCGTGGTGGGTTAAGGCCCAATCTCCCTAAATTCTTCCATCCATAGGGAAGGCCCGTAACGTGCCCCAGCAGTGGGGACATTAAAGGCCTGGTGATGATGATGAATTCAACGGACGGTTTGGTCGAATGCTCAGATGGCTGGATATATAACGGCCAAGAGGTGCCGGGTTCGAATCCTGGTAGGGCAAATGTTTGTGATAAACATAAGACATTGTTCTCGAATCATGGTTGTTTATGTAAAGTCAAATTTATTACAAATTATGTACAGTCAAAAGTCAAAGGACAGTTTTGGTTAGTTTTAAAGTCTGAAGTGTGACTTCAGACTTTACTACTACTGACTTTTTAATAGGTATACCTACCTACTTTAAAATTTGTCCGTCATCTAGTATCCATACAACACAATAAGTACCTACCTACTTGCTTTGGGCTAGCAAGTCGTTAGGAGTGAGCGTAATAAATATTAACTATCTAATGTAACCTATATGCCATTTCAGTCAAAGTGGCCAAAGAGAAATGGCGCACGCTTCGAGAAAACCACAGGGTCGCACTGAAGAGGGCAAAACTGGGACGCAACAAGCTGCTCCCGCCGCTCATCACCACGTGGAAATACGCGAGGTTTATGCAGTTCCTCGAACCGCACATGAAACACCGAATAACTGACGAAGTCGAACCCAAAGACGAACAGAAATCTCCCAAATCAGACACCGCTAATGATACCGTAGATGACACAGTCAACAGAGTAACTGACCCACAGGAGGGGGAAGCGCTTAGATCATTTTTCGATTGCATCTACAAGTCCACCAAAGAAATGCCGCCTTGGTTGCAGACGCAGGTGAAGAAGAGAACGTTCGCGATAATCATAGAGGCAGAAGAACAGCTGTCGCGACTCAAGAGAGAGCAGAGCGGCAACGACGCGGATTCTTGCTCCAGTATTACGGTCATAAAAACTGAGTCGTTTGCCGAAGAAAGTTGTGATTGTAGTATGTAAAATGTTGTTTTTATTTGAGTATAATGACTGATGTTAACGAATGGTCCGTACCACTTGATTCGGGTATCGTATTTATAAGCATATCCCCCGAATACAGAAACGCTACTCAAATTTAGGGGACTGCTTAAAAAGTAAAGTGGACATTACCTGTCAGTATTTGTATGGGAAAACGTCAATTTTGACAATCCTTAAATGTTAAGCAGGACTCAAACTTTGAATAGTGTTTCTGTATTCGGGGGTAAGTCTCCCAATAAACATACTCTTACAAATACTTCAACATCATCTTTCTTGCCTTAACTACTGGGCCTTTCCTGACAGTATATGGTGCAGTAATAGACCAGAATACAATTATCCCCACTCCCAAATCTCTCCCGCAGGTGTCGTATAACGTACCTACGAACATAAGTACGTTAAAATTATTATATCTACTAACCATAATATCCCTTCGTGTTTGGAACAGCAAGAAGAGTTCTGTTTAGTTCGTTAATTACAACGTAGTCGTTCGCGTCCAAGTCATCGGAATTACGCTGAACACGAATCTAAATGATAAAAAAATGGAATCATAAGTTAGCTATGTAACAGACACATTACTATCCTGACTGTTTACACCTCTTTATTGTTCTGTGGTTTATACTTCTCCTATATGCTGGCCAGGGAGCGAAAAAATAACGTAGAATAGGCCCCGACTCATCCCATTGGTATCGTAAAGTCGACTAAGGGAGATTGCCCGGTGTAGACCAATTAGCACCTTGGGGCACCCGAATGATGGAGGGCACACCACCAACCACAGCATACCCAAAGAGGGTTAGTGTCAGGCAGGCGGCCGACTGTAAAACCTAAGCCAAAACTTTGAGCAGTATGGATTGGAATGTTGTCATTCCAATCACTCTCACCGTTCATCGATACTCGACATGGTCCGTTCCGTCTCTTTTCTATGCATTCATTCATCACTAGCACCATTACGATGTGATGGATGATATGATTCAAAAGGGAGTAGATGGCTTTGATGACGTCTAAACGATATGAATGGAAGAGGAAACATACTGCGCCGACCCCAGTTAGACTGGGAACAGGGCAGGGAGAAGGTTTACACTTCTCATATTTCCTAATTTATTCTCAATATCCTGCCCGGATGTAGGTACACCGAAACACGATATGATAAAGCCATTTATCACGATATTATAAAGCGATAAATGGCTTTATCATATCGTGTTTCGGTGGTCATGCTAGCCGGGCTCGGACCTAATTCTGCTATATAATGTTAACGTAACAATCGCTTCCAAATTGTGTTACATACTCGTGCAAAAGTATTGCTTTTCGAGATCCTAAAACAGTAAATAGCAAACGGATAGACACTAAACAGGAGGTCTACTCTGAAACTCCGAACGATTAACTCACATCTATCCGTCTTTCTCACGCCACTGCGTGTTAAAATAAGAGCGACAAAGAGGCAAAGACCCGATCGAACGAAATAAACTTCCCTCTTAGCCTCCGTTTTAAAGCAATACTATTGAAACACCACTGCGATATGATTCTTACGTTAACGTTAGCTGAATCAGACCCCGGTTTTCAGCTAAGTACTTTCATTCCTGTTGAACAAACGAACTCTTACTTACTTTCTTGTTCTTGCTAAATGGTCGTTCTTTTGCTCTTGTTATAACGCCTACGACGCTCTGTAAGTACAACAGAACTCGAAATGTGATTAAGCAGATATTTATTACATACTTACCAATTTAATTATCAAAAAGTTGCTATCGAAACAGCTTCAACATCTTATACTGTCCTCACTTTAACAGTTAGTGTGGGACATGGATGAAAGATATTGGAAAAAGAAAAGTAACCCAATATTTGGGCGAAGGCCATTTATTACCTTAAGTGACTAAAAATGTATTACGTCGAATTAGTTCTTATATCTGCGCTTCAGTAGGCACGTTAAGCGTTGTAACACAGTAGTAGAAAGGAATGACTCTACAACATAAACGATACTAACATCAATTCGACGTAATTTATAAGCTTGAACCGGAGACTCCCGTCTTAGTCGGAGAATGTACGGATTCAATAGTCGTACTCGTTTTTTGTTGGGTCCATCGAAAACGTGCTCAATCGGAATGTATTCATCGCCGGAATTTTTCTGAATAGGGATGAAAATACAGATGCAATTTTTTTTTTGTAAGTAGAGAAAAAGAATCAGTAGGTAGGTACTCTTCAAGTCAGCTATACCTATACCTAAAACACTTATGTTACTCATAACCAGAAAATGGAATTTTCATAATAGGTACTTCCTTCATAAATCTCACTTCCTGCTGGGCAGGGTGTCGGGCGTCAAATACTTGCGTCTATAGATATTTGACAGCATTGTATAATCTAATGTGCCGTTGACTGTACAAGTGAATTACTATTGCACTAAAGCGTTCATCAAATTACGATGCTGGCCGTACAATCATAATGGTACTTGTTACCTCAGGTTCGCTGACGAGTCTCAGTGTGAGAGCCAGTTTCTTCCTACAGCCCTGTAACGCACCGTGCTTGTACAACTCCTCCCTTTGGAAGCGCGTCGCTTCATTGTCAGGATAGCCTCCTTGATCCTGTCGCTATAGAATCGTCATAAATAGATAAGTAGCTATTACATAGAACAGCGCATGATGATCACCCGCAGGCTGACCACGTGACTCTGTTGCAAACATTTCTTGATTGATTTTTAATGCTTTTGAGATTATGTTGACAGTCATCTACGTCGCACTTTGTAAACCCGTAAATACGATCGCAAAAGCAACAATTTCCGTCAAGAATTATTTATCCGATTTCTCTGATTGGCGTAGCGCCGTCTCCCTTTTATAGTCGACTTTTACGATGTTTCTAAGTATTTTTATGATTAGTAACAATTTTAGTTAGGTACTGATGTTACAAATTGTTAAATATCAGTTTGATATTTGAAGATTAGTAAAAATTTTTAACAATTGGTTAAGTTAACTATGCATCAAAAAACCGGCCCGAACTGCCGCACTCAGAGACGTCAATGAACTTTAATGAGTATTTAATGTCAAAAATTTTCATTCAAATCTAGACCATGGACCCGGCAAAAATAGCGACTAGTTTTGAATTGTCATTTTTTGACGTTAATTACTCATTAACGTTATTTGACGTCTGTGAGTGCGGCAGTTAGTAAATTGCAGGAATCCAATTTATAGCTGTCTTCTGTCTCTCGTGTATTTACAGTAGATCTCCTGCGGATCTCATCATTTCTGATATGATCACGCAGGGAAACACTGAGCATAGCCATCCCCATTGCCCTTCGAGTGACTGAGCCTTCTTATAAGGCCCATTGTAAGCTCTATCATAACATAATGACGAAACTTAAAAACTCCTTACATTCGACTCGCAATTGATAAACACTGCCCTGACAACTACTTGATCTTCTTGTTTCTGTTCAACGTTGGAGCCTAGTATTAATTGGAATTGAAGAGCAAATACTAAACCTATGAGATCTGAAACAGACAATATGTTTGGATAAGTTAGTCCCATTACCGGTAAGTTGTACATGTTTAGAGCATACGGAAATAAGATTTATTAAAATGTGAAATGGACTTGCGCATCTTGCGCTATCCTGACGATTCAGTACTTATTTTTTTTTATAAAAATAAAAATAACAACAGTAGGTATCATCACGCCTATTTCTGCCTGAAGGGATAGATAAAGATGAAATGTTAGGTCCCATGTAATAGGGTGCGATGCGAGCGGCGGCGTCACCTTCGGAGCATAATGCCATCTTACCACTTTACAATAAATTGCTATGTGGTTTATGCAATGCACTGTTGCCCAGTGTCGTCTTTACCCTTAATCACCTTGTGCGACACCCACGGGTGAGATATGGGGATGGTGACAAAAAATTCTGCTCTGTCTCGAGACACATTAGGTATATCTACCTACCTACACAAGATATTAAATCAATGTAAGAAAAGCCACTTACTATTTCTAGAAATAACATGTGTAGCTCGAACCATAGTAACGATTAATTGTATATGTTTGTTTTTAAAAATATCATCTTATTCATCATTCATGTATAACTGACATTTCGTGAATTCTCCACAGAATACTCTAAATAAAGCTAACGTAGAAAAATGAGGTTGAAGACAGTTGATGCACTTTGTCTTTGGTTTGAGTTCTATTCAAAACGGACGAAATGGAAAAAAAAGTTTTCAGTATCTTGACCAATCTTGACGTCAATAATCTATGATGATGTGCTTTCAATAAAAATTAATACTGTTTAATTTAGTACATAAATATTCAATAGAGCTTTTAAGGTACAAGTATGTATCTTTCAATATTGTAATATAAAAGAGGAATGGACAGCAGATCGTTCCTAGTGCACTATCTAGGTTATTACTGCGATTAACATTCTTGGGGAATGGCAATAACCTAACATAGATACATAAAACACGCACACATTCATCCCCGAAGGGTTAGGCAGAAGTGAATCCCACGGCTCGACCCATACTTCTTATTTTTGCCATAAAATATAAGTTTCAAATATACAACTACAACAATATATCGAATATCAAGCTCACTGAGAATGAGCATTCTCTGAAAATCCTTCAATATGTAAGACTAGTTGGTTCCTTGTAAGTTAGTAAAAAAATCTAACATAGATTTTTTTGTTATATCAGCACAGCTGTTGACTGTATTTTTCGTAGGAACTGTGAATATGTGGAGCCTATGTATAGAACAAAAAATAAACAGCTTACTACACAACTACGTTTTATTCACTGATTCAGATTTTTTTTCACATGTCAGAATTCAAATGAGAAATGAAAACCTTTTACATTTATTTACTTTTTAAGTAAGAATTATTACAATATAAACAATAAAAACCGCAAGGTCATAACAAACAGCAACAACTTCATTTCTCATTTCAATTTCACAATTTAAATGTTATATATATTCATTATTACTATTGTATTCCGTTGGCAAAATTCACAATGGTTACGCAAATGACATTTTACTCAATTAATTATTACAACGTATGTATTCAATCACAACACAGAGTAGAAATAGGTAAATATCCTAACCATTAATGAATTCCGAAAAGGACTTGCCAAATTATTTTATAAATTATAAATTCCGAAAAGGACTTGCCAAATTATTTTATAAATTATAATAAAGCCACGAGTGACTAACTTAACATTATTAATCAGTCGTAGCTTTGTGAACGATACACGCGCCCAAAAGCAAAAAGACCTAACCAACTAGGAACATTTTTGTCGTTCTAAAATACCTTCACAAGAGATAGCGGGAATAGTAGATATCTTAAATACACGTGACTTCATATATACATGTTGTGCACATGTTTAGTCAGAATCATAAGTAGATTAACACTTAAGTACCTTGTCACAATAGTTGTTCGTACAAATTTGTGGCAGTTATTACTGCGCATGCGCTGTCTTTGGTATAACGGAGGGATAAAGTGGTAATCGACTTATGATGCTGACTGTACAGGCGACAGCACGTCAGGCTACCACAAAATGTCAAATTTTCTTAATCGACTTTGTGCCTCACTACAAACAAGGTAAGGTTGACAATCGATTGAAGAAATTTGACAGTTTTGGGTAGTCTGAAGGCTGTTGTCCTTGCCAAACAGAGAAAACCCTTATACCATATTTGTTTCATTGAGAATTACCTTCAGTTAAATAAATATGGTACTAATTAATAGAGGTTTATTGATAAAAAAATGATTCTGTCAATTTGGCATATTCCCGCCACCTTTCGGTTCATTAAATCACATGAACCACTCCAAAATCTAAAAAAACAAGTATAGTTTGGTTAGAACTTTTTTACGTAATACAGTAAAAGCAATAATCATGATAGCAATTTAAGCCTTAATGGGCTATACTAGACCAATATTCAACATGATAACAATGATTCACAAAGAAGTAAGAGTGTGTCAAACTAAGTTACATACCAAGTCTAGAAAATTTAAATTTTTATATTTTATCGCTTACAAGCAGGATGGTTCTAAAGACATATAAAGGCGTTAATAAAAATATTTTTAATTTAATTATTTCCTATTCTGTGTTACTGAAATATAAAAAGAAACAACTAATAAATTATAAAATGTATGTAGGGTACACCACATGACACAAGGTGGTGTCAAATTGACTTTAAGCCCAAGCTGTACGACAACCCTTAAAGGGAAGCAAAAGTATGTTCAAAATTATAAAATATATATTAAACTACTGATTAGACAAGTTTAATTTTAAGTAAACTAGAGGTGACCACGTTTCGTAACATTTATTTACAATTTATCTGAACAATTTCTACTACAACACTTTAATATCGATTTTCAGTAATGTCGTCTAGTATGAATAGGTAAAATTAGTACTATTATAATGTCCAATGAAATTCTCCCTTCTAAAACCTACGCAATGTATTTTCAATGTATTTTTTTAAGAGATCTGTCTCGATTGTGTAACATAAAAAATGAATCAAACAAAATAACTTCTCAACATTTTAAGTCCAGCTTGCTGCACCTTATAAATAACAAACATAATATAAATCGCAATAATTAAATGTACACGCTTAACAACTATGCAGATTGAAAAATTACATACTAGCTCACTTCGGTTGGCTGGGCGAATGCCAGCTTTCACATCATGTTAATGTTTTCAACTATTATTACATTCATCAATACTTAGTCAATACTTATGGTGTTTAAGAATCGGGATCTGTAGAGGAGTACGTGGCCGCTTTGCTTGTCTGCAACAATATGGTGTTGTTTATAGTACGGCCTAAGGACTAAGGATTACGTCACTTAAACCGAATTTTAGAGGCTATACGTTTGCTTAGAATGAACGGCTAGTTTTCGCCCCAAGTTCTGAAAAGTTCGAGTCCCGCTTAACATTGAAGTATTGTCAAAATAGATGTTTATGCCATACAAATTCTGACAGGTATTTTACACTTCACTTTATAAGCAGTGCTCAAAATTTGCGTTTGGGTATTCGGGGGTTACTGATCCAAACAGAGCGGAACTTATCAGTTTTGTAGAAGGGGTGCAGCATAATTCTAAGCTAAAGCACCCCTATCCCCAAACTAACTATTTTCCATAATAGGCTACTTTGGGCTAGCTAGATGATAGGTGTGAATGTAAAAAAAAATATCGTAGAACTTACCTCACAACTGTCATAAAACTGCATGGCAGTATCACTGTCGTGGAAGTTGATCGTGACAGCCTTATCGACGGGCATATTGCTCGTGTAGTCTACGCCCGACCACGAACACGAATCTCCACACATCTATCGAATAATAAAATTCAGTTGTTAAGAATGTGAATCTACTGGGGCGTTACTATTGTTTGAATAGTATATTTAACACTATAGAAACATTCTCTCTTTAATAAAATCGGACGACTAGCTAATAGTGATTTTCCTTAATCCATGAATATTTTCACAAAATCCATGTGAATTTCCATCACAAATACGGAAAATATAGCATTGATATTCCTCTTTGATTTTTAGCTGGAGAACTAGTAAAACCTCAGAGTAACAGTTTTCCTGTAAGGCTAGAAATTTGTAGAATGATGAATTATAACACCCTAAGGGCAATAACTAAGACCTGGAAGGCATCAGCCCTGCACGACATCATAATTTTTATTATTAAAATTGTAAAAAAAAATTACATGTTCCTGTATGCTTAAAAATTTAATATGATTTAGTATATTTACTGCAATGACAACATTCCAATCCAATTAGTAAGGTTTTGGCTTAGGTTTTACAGCTGGCCGCCTGCCTGACACCAACTTTCTTTGGGTATTGGTATTGGAATAATATAGCTATTATACATACCTGGAACTCCGTGTCAGTGTGTATGAGCATGTCAGCCAGTATCTCTCCCGTGCCTGCGTCCGTCACGAGAATCTTAGGCGAGCATATCTCTTGGTCGTATAGCACTTGTATGTGCGCTAGTTCGTATTTTGTTGACGATGCTCCTTGTCGCACTATGGCTTCGCCTTCGCACGTATAGTACGCGGCTGAATCATCTTCTTCCTAATTAAATCAAAACAATAGTTTTTAGTATTTTGTCGTATCTCATTTCGCTATAATATAAAACCCGTAACATATTACAAAATACAAAGATTTTGGTGGTTAAAAAAGGATTTCGAAAAATTATGGTCTTGATGCGGGAATCGAACCCGCGTCCGCTGTCTGCGTAGCAGCGGACGCGGGTTCGATTCCCGATTACAATTTTTTTTAACATTTGTATAATGTTGAAATTAAAATCGAATAGTTTATATTACAAAATAGTTCAATAAGCGTTAATAAATAATTGGCTACTGAACTGATTTCTATCATTTTTAAAATACAACTAGTGGTCGCCCGTGCCTTCCGCAATAAATGTACTATCCAACACAAAAAGAATTTTTCAATTTGAACCAGTCGTTTCTGAGATTAACGCGTTTAAGCAACCAACCAACCAAACAAACAAACAAACTCTTCATCTTTATAATATTAGTAAAGATGTCACCACGACCCACATTAATACCAACCAATCCGCACTGGGCCAGTGTGGTAACCACCATGCTGGCCCAGTGCGGATTTGTGGCTCATTCTCCCTATATGCTTCCATCCATAGAGAAGGCTGGCTTTTGCCCCAGCAGTGGGGATGTTAAAGCTATGCATATTACCCTTAAATAGTGTAAACATAAAAAGTATTAACAACAATCCTTACCTCGTTATAATATCCGTCGTAATCTTCTTCATTCTGTTCATAATCATGTTCGTAGCCATCCTCATCGTCGTCCTCTTGTTGTACCTCTTCTACGACTGTCTCTTTGAAGACAACTTGTCTAAACACTTCTGACGGGTCTATAGTCTTTTTCACTTCGCCATTAGGTTTAGTTTCAGTCTTCGGAAAGCTCTGCGCTTGGCTAGAGGATTGTGTGTGTTCTTCAGCCTTTGCGGAGATCGCGTTGTCTGCGCGAGCGTTATCTTGTAGATGCTTCGGGAGTCTCAGAGGCGTTATAATACTGGAGGGACTTTCTACTGGCTGGATATTATCCTTCACTGTAACAGCTGCCGGTGCTTGTAATTTCTGTACAAAAAAATCACACTCACTCTCATTTTATTAGGGAAGTAAATAATTAAAGACACGTTATATCATGTAATTGGCGAAGGGTTTTTATACATGCATAAATCACGTATATTTGTCCCCGAAGAGTTAGGTGTTATCTATCACACATACACATTTTGATCCATCCATCCATATAATAAGTATTAGAATTTATTATGCACTTGAATTGTGCACAAGAACGCTGCCGCCCATTGCTCGTCGTTCTTAGTCGCCTTTTACGACATCCGTATAAGTATTCAATCCAATAATAAATGTTCAAAGCCTCACCTGAATGCATTCACTGACTTTCTCGTGAAAACTGTTGGCCAGCTCAGCAGATTTAAACTTAACCGATAAAGTTTCTTGATCACCAGTGCTGGATTCCGCATAGTTGCGGCCCACCCATACAAAGGCACTGTTAGATTTTTTCATGGGTAGCACTTGCAAGTCGGCGAATATTAACATGTTCAACACCGCTTTGTGGACCTAGATTTAATAAAATTTTGTATAATTATTCCATTTAATTTATGCAGCATGAGTTCCATGACTTATAACAATTTACCTGTTCTCTTCTGAGCAATAATCTGTAGGAATTTTTATTGGGATGGTGCAAAATTTTCAATTCACCTATACCCCGCTCTTTCCATTCTTGTGTATTGTCATCATAACGGTACAGCTTACACCTCTCACCGAAAATCTTTTCCTATTAACAGAAATTGTGATTATTGCCAATAAGTAATTATAATAAGTAAGCAAGCATTAACGCCCCTTCATTTAACATTACCTCATCTTCTTCGCCCGTTTTAACGACAATTTTGTCAGGCAGGGGAACTATAGGTTCGTAATGTGGATCGTATTCTTCATCAGCACCTGCTGTGTCATTACTATCATTGTTTGATTTATTATGGTCCTTTTGGGATTTAACGAAAAGCTGTTGACCGGCACCTTCCCATTTAAAGTCACTGTTTTCTGTAAAATACATTATTTATAAGTGCCGAATATGAAGTTATTAATTATTATAATATCACGTTACAACAAGTTAACTTACTCTGAACTGCAAAGGCGGGAGTACTTGAAGACAGCGCCGCGAATGATAAATCTTGATCCAACTTGAAAGGACTGTCCTTTGGTTCGTCACTAAAAGTGTTAGTTACATCGGGTTTCTTAGACATAGTTTCTACAGGTGTCACATCAGGCTTTTTTTGTTCAGTGCTCGAATCTAAAGTCCAACCAGGGGATTCCTTACTACCAAAGATTGAATTACCATTACCGAAACCTCCTGTCTTATTGAAGTTAGACCCAAAATTGTTGCCACCCCCAAATATTGAATTTGATTTGGCTAGCGATCCAGGACCAAACAAACTGTTCTGACCACTGCCACTGAACAAGTTAATTGGTTTTTGATTATCACCGCCAAATAAAGATTTCACTTCCGGCTTAGCAGAGTCTTCCGATTTCTTTTCGGTGGCAGAAAAACCAAATATTGACTTATTCATTGACGTTCCCGAATTTGAATTACCAAATAACGTATTTTTTTTTGGAAAATCTGGATTGTTATTAGCAGATTCAAATAAAGACTTTGGATCTGTAGGATTTTTTTCTTCTTGAGGCGCCCCAATTGAATTCAATTTTGGTGGTGCTAATATCAAACCTTTAGAGGTTGCAGTTGGAGCGGCAGTGGTACCTATAACATTCGTGGCCGTTTTGTTTTGGGGTGTTGCAAATAAAATCTTCTGTTCCGATTGGCCACCGAAAATATTGGCTGGCTTTGGAGTAAGCATGTTTTCTTTATTTGTAATGTTAATGAAACCAGCCCCATCATTATTTGCAGTAATAGGTGTGGCAGATTTTGTATTGGAGCCCAGTGATCCTAACGGTGTACGGAACATTGTAACATCAGCAGTCTTATCGAAGTTAGTAGGTGTGCCATAAAAGGAATTTGTTGGACTTTGAAATGTAAATGTGGAAGTTTTAACTGGGGTTGAAATGGAAGCCACATTTTTTGGGATATCCGCAAACGTCTTTGACTTCTGAATGTCTTCTGAGTCGCAGCCACGGCATCCTATGCATGGTTCCTTAACTTTATAAGTGAAAAAGTTTTCAGGTAACATGAGTTCTTTAGCCTTTTGTTTTTCTTCTGCAGATGACAGTATTTCACTGACAAAAGTAACATCATCACCGTCACTTTCTTTTTTAATTGTTGCCATTATATTACCTCTAGCATTTTCAACAGCATCTTTAAATTCTGTTGCAATTTCTTTAGTTTTGAATCTAATACAGAATTGTTGTAAACTAAGTTCACCTTCACTAAAATCATTAGCAGCAAATAACCAGGTTTTATCGTCCTTAGGATTATATATTACTTCTTGAGTTAAAGCATGATTTAAACAAATCTTTAATACTTGTTCACGTCGCATTACAATTCTGTAAAACATTGATATCACGATTACTCAAATATCACATAAAAAAATTATTATCTTTTCCAAACCGAAAACGTTATTATGAGAAGAATTACTAAACAAAACCGAAGCATAACATTTACCTTAATTTTTCAGTGTCCTTGTGTTTTAAAATTTTTATGATACCAATACCGCGTTCTTTCCATTCACCTGAAATAAACCTGAACAATTTCGCCCTGTGTTCATATAATATATTTTCATTTTCTTCTCCAGTCACAACTTCAACCTAAAACGAACGTGATGTTTAGTGTTCAGACGGTTTCAATAAGAAAATAGTGTAACTGCCGCACTCAGAGACGTCAAATAACGTTGATGAGTACTTAACGTCAAAAAATGACAATTCAAAACTAGTCGCTATTCTTGCCGGGTCTATGGTCAAGATTTGAATGAAAATTTTTGACATTAAATACTCATTAAAGTTAATTGACGTCTCTGAGTGCGGCGGTAAGAGATTTAAAATAAATATAATCTTACCTTGTCTGGTAAAGGTATAACGGGACTAAAGTGAATATGATGTCCTTCATCTTCAGATGCATATTCATTTTCATCACTTTCGTCGCCTTTCTGATTTGGTGTTTTTGCGGGACTTTTACCTTTTGTAGGTGTCTTTGGTTTAAAAACAAAATCAAATGTTACTGCACCTTCTTTCACACCAAATGTAAGACTATTAGTTTTGTCATTAGGTGGAGTTTTAGGTGTTTCTACAGTCAATTCATCTTTTTTCTTCATGCTAAAGTTTAAAACAGTTTGGCTCTTAGGCTCTTGTGGAGTCGTTTGTTTACCAAAAGTTATTACATTTGTAGAATCAATTTGTGTCGTAGACGGAATACCAAAACTGAATGTATGTGCTCCGGTCCCATCAAAAATAGAACTGGTTTTATTGTTGTTTTCACTGTTTTTGTTATTACTCTCAGTTGGTATTCCAAATGTAAACTTAGGGCCTGCGCTAATAGAACTATTGTTTGATATTTCTTTTTGAATTGGATTTCTAGCATTTGCACAGGCACTACAGTTTTCGTTGACAGCTTCATTTCTAATATAGCATTGCTTGCATTCCCAAGTTCCTTCTGATGGCTTGAATCTATCTCCCCATGACGAAGCAATACTCTGTGCTTCTGGTGGCTTCACAGTTTGAGTATTAGTTGCAGGTTGTGCTGGTATTCCAAATTTAAATTTGAAAGATTCGCCAGATGCTACTTTTACAGTCGATTGAGAAGCAGCCGGGTTCTTCGGATTATTACATGCTGTACAATTTTCGACTGTAGATTCATTCCTAACAAAGCATTCTTTGCATTCCCAAGAACCGGGCTTTGGTTTAAAAGCATCGCCCCAATTAGGTAATGACGTTGGTGCAGTTTTAATATTTTCATTATTGGAATTAGTAGTACTTCCTACAGTATTTGAATTTTGAGGCTTTGTTTGCTCGCAACAAGCACATTTATCAAAGTTTTCCAAGTTATTTGTATAACAAGCATCACAGCACCATGCGCCTGGTTTAGGTTTAAATTTGTCTCCAAAACCTACCTCAGTAGATTGCTTACCGGCATCGTTGTCTTCTTTTGTAATTATAGAACCTTCTTTCATTTTTGTTTGCGCCTGTTTGATAGCATCTATAAAATCATCACAAATTTGTATAGTTTTGAATCTTAAACAGAATGTTTCAGCTACTAACTCTCCATCAGAGAAATCTTGAGCACACCAAGTAACTGCGTTATCCATTTTAGGCATTTTTTGTAAAGAAATGTCTTTCGTTAAGGCATGATTGCAGCATACTTTCATTATTTGTTCTCGTCTCATCAAAAGACGAACTTTATGAATATTATCTTTACGCACTAGCAGCTTTATATTGCCAAGTCCACGTTCTTTCCACTCTTTTGTGCCAGAATCAAATCTAAATAATTTAGCTCGATGTTCAAATAAAATATTTTCGTTTTCTTCGCCTGTAAGTTGTTCTACTAAAGCTGGTAATGGAACGACAGGCTTGAAATCCACATTAGGTTCAAATTCTTCAACAGTATCAGAAGAGTTCAATTTAGTTGTTGTTTCGGTGGCTGATGGATTGCTGTTAGCAGCAGCAGCATTTGTCTGTGTGTTAAATATGTTGTTGAAAGGAGAGCTGTTGTTTGTCTTAAAAGATAAACTACTAAAAATATTGACCTTGGGTGTTGAATTTTCTGTAGTTTTAATATCAGTCTTCACGTCATCAGTCACAGTCTTCAAAGTTGGTGTACTGGTAAAAGTCAATCCCCCAACTGAAAATCCAGATTTATTCGTTTGCAGAGTATTATTCGTATTGAAGGTGAGTTTTACTGGAGTGTTAAGCTGTTCCGCCAATTTTCCTGTTGTAGTATTGTTTTTATTACTTTTATCAGTTTTTGGAGTTTCAATTTTATCAACCGTAGGTGCAGTTCTTGCATTCTCAAATATATCATAAAATTCTTTAGCGATATCAGCGGTTTTGAATCTAATACAGAACTTTTCGAGGATTAACTTTTCTTCAGCAAAGTCGTTAGCAACCCAAAAGTAAGCTTTTGTTTCATTCTTCATAGGAGATATTTCCATATCAGAAGTAATAATATGATTGGCACAAATTTTATGTATTTGTTCGCGCCGCATTAACACTCTTACTCTCCCAGTAACATTGTGTTTTAAGAGTTTCATTTCTCCCAAGCCTCTTTCTTTCCACTGTTTGTCAATAAATCGGAACAATTTCGCTCTAGAACGGAATATAATAGTTTCATTTTCTTCTCCTGTTGTTACTTTAACCTCCGCAGGCAATGGTATAATGGGCTTAAAATCTGGACAGGGATCGTACTCAACTGAGGTGTTGCTTTTTTCAGATAAGGTCCTTGATTTGTTGCCACTTGTGTTAAATGAGTTACTGTTTAGAATTCCATCAACAACAGATTTAGAATTATCAAATATTCTTTGAGTCTGTGGGGAACTAAAAATAGAATCATTAGCAGTGTTTACTAGAGTAGATCCATTAGATGTTGGAGCATTTTTAAAAACTGAAGTTTGATCCCAGCTTGTTATGGATGCGCCAGTGTTTAAAGCCGATTTACTGTCAGACGTCGGAATACAAAACGCAGGTGGTGAGATGGTTTTCGTTTCACTGGTCACTGGCATAGGTATTTGATAATTATGAGGTGTACCTTTAATATTGGTAGACGGAATTGTACTACTGTGAATTGGCGGTGGATTCGAAGAAGTTGTAATGACATTCATGGGTAATGATCGTGGAATATCTTTAGATTCTGTTTTGGTAATGGTTTTGGGATTACTCACTGGAGCAGAAGTTGTCATTGAGGGAACTGTAGAAACAGAAGATACTGGAGGTAGCGTCGTAGCTACAGGAGTCGTACCTACAGCAGTCGCACTGGGGACAGTAGGCATAGGTGGAACCAAGTGAGCAACATCCAAATACATAGCTTCCGGTGTTGGAAAAACACCAGGGTAACTAATTTGACTCCGAGTCGGATCAAATATTGGTGGAGCTCCAGGTACTTGAGGCGTTTGTCCAAACTGGGCATATTGAGTATAAAGGTTATATAAGTTTTGCCCATATAATTGATATGGGTTCGGGGGCACAGTAAAAGGTGGTACAAGGCGCTGATTAAATGGTGGCATCATTTGGGGCGCAAAAGGTAATTGTGCAGGAAATGTTGAATTATTATCAGTTGCTCTATAGTCGTCTTCTATATTATATAAATCTGTTTCATTAATATTTTGTTCAGTGTTGCCTTTTTTCAACTTGTTAATTTCTTTCTTCATTTCAGCAATCTGTTTCTTTAATTCCCCAACATCTTTGGACTCACTTTTGGATTCGTCAATTTGGGCTTTAACCTGATCAACTGATATTTTTAAGAGCTTAAATTGATCTGCTGTGCTTTGTATGTTAGAATGAATGGTGGTAATTATTTCGTTACCTAACTTTCGATTTTCTTCGAACCATGTCTTGGTTTGATTCATGAAATCATTGACAACAGATTCTCTCTTTTGTAAATTTTTTATTTCAGTTTCTATTCTTTCTAAATAACGTTGATCTATACGAGTGTTTTCAAGAATTTGAGAATCAATAGCTGAACGATAGTTAGTTCTGTCTGTAACAGTTGCTTTAGGAGTAGAACTTACGTTACGAAAGATGTGACTATTGCGCATATGTTCATTACCAAGAACAGAAATATTTTCATCAGAAGAATATTTATCAACAATATCCAAGGCAGCTGAGCTAGACAAATCTGGATCTATTTTATTTATCACTGTGACCAACTCTTCTATTAATTCTTGAGTATCTGAATATAATGGGCTATGTTTATTAATTTCCGAATTTTTGAAAGCTTCCATAGCTTTATAAGCAATATTCCTCGATTTCAACAACATAGTTACATATTTATCTGTTTGGTTATTTTCTTCTAATGCTATCTTCCTATAAGTCTGACTAAGATGAAAAAGTGCCTCTGGTGACTTTAAATTAGAAAGCATTTGAATTGCATTATCATATTCATAATCATTTATATGTGACATAGCGATATATAATTTGCTCTCTTCTAATAAAGAATACAGTTCTTTTGTTGAAAGTTCTTTATGGGGACAATCAAATAGTCTTCTCTCGGGTATTTTGATGACTATTTTGCTTTTTAGTTTCTCTAATAAGGGTATAGCAGATAAATAGTATAATTTAGCTCGTGATTCCAAATTATTTTTTTCCTCGACTACAGTTGTCAATTTTCCTTTTTCATTAAAAATTTTACCAAGTTTGCAAAGCAACTCTGGGTCTAAACCATGATGATCCATACACCGCACTACTTCTATACCTTTGCTCAATGTTGTACGAATGTCTGTCAAATCTGTACCTAGTTCATTCTGACTGAATTTGTAAGCACAATCCCACCACTTCATTTGAGGTAGGGAACATAGCAAATCAGTTATATTAGCTGGAAGGATAGTTGGATTCTCAACGAAAGTATGAGTAATATCTTTTAACTTTTGTTGTCTACAAGTTAAAGCGGCGCTATAGAGAAAAGCTTGCACATCTATTTTGTTCATAGATTCGGGGCCATTGTTGGATGCATTTGGAGTTAAAGTTTCAAAAATATGAAGTCGAAACTGGGCATAATTTTTATAATTTAGTAATATCCACACATAATGGTGAAGTGAATTGGCATATTCCATTTGAGCATCATTATCAAATGCTTCAACTTCCATCTTTCTAGGTAATCGCAAATTGGGTTCGCTAAACATTTTTGATGATGCAAAATAAGACGATTTAATCTTTGCCAAGTGATTTCTAGATGTAAAAATCTTTTCATAAAGTTTGTCCCTCCAATGTGTTCCGGAACAACACTGGGAGGTACGATCTATAAATTGCTGAGTTTTATCTTGACTATTTGAAATCAAATAATGTCCAGTTTGTGAACATCTATAAGCTGCTTCTATACGCCAACGACGAGCTGCTTGCTGTTGTTTGTCTGGAGCATTAGTAAGCCAACTCATTTTAATATCGATGGGTAAAGTGTGCCATGCAGTTAACATTAAGGGCGCAGCAAACTGTGAAGCGTCTCGCCAACTCATTTGACCTTTCTTTGCTTTTTTAAGTAGGAATGTCGCTAGATGAAAAGCTAACTGTCCCTTATGGTGATTTAGCAAGCTAGCATGAAATTCCCCAAAGCCAGGAGCTGCTCCAGCTTTATTTACTTTCTCAATATCTTGATCATACAAAAAGAGTAATTCATTGCTTTCAACTAAACTTTTAGATAAACTTGGTGTTTCTGTTATACTTAGAACGCACATGCGCTCACGAACTGTTAATAAGAGTAGTTGATAAAGCCAATCATTATGGTTATGGGAGTTATGTTTGAGAAGCTCGGTGAGAGTTTCATACCAAGCATAATTATTCCGGAATGTTGTGCTGCCAAATTCCACATTACAGCTGTGAGTTACAGCTTCATTGATTTGATTAGAGTGAAGATAGTGTTTCAAAAGTCTTGCATGAATTAAAGCATCCTTTGGCCTAACTGTCAATTCAGCTGTTAACAACTCAACTAGTGCTTCGGGATTTGGATTGGTTATCGTTACTAGTTTTTCTCGTAGTCTAAATGATACTGGATGTTTCGGAAATATAGCTTCCGCCTTATCACACCAGTATCTTGCTCGTCCAGGATCAATGGTGATGTCATCATCAATAAGAAGCTCACAAACTGTAACAATTAAAATAGAAGTAGTTTTTTTTATACATGTGGGTACGATTACACAGGAATAAAATAAAATATTTAGGTATTTTAAAATTTTATCATAACCTTAACCAGGCGAGCGTAAGGTTAGGTGTGACACACCCAGGCCAACATAAATCGACCAATATTTTAATAGCGAATTATTATTATGTTCTGTGCGCCTGAGTAGCTGTTCGGGAGAAGGTAAGACAGCATCTAATGCCACCGCTAAGTCAACCACCTCCCGGGAAACTATTTGCTGCTGAAGAATGAACAAACTGGTTTAAAGTACCAGAATGGTCTAATATTTTTACACAATATGAAAGGACAGTGAATGACAATTTTTATGCAGTTTTGAATATATCAGGTATAAAAAGCTTTAGTCTATAAAACCAGTAACTGCTCTTCAGTAAAGCATAGATATTTCATTAGATACTTACGAATAGGTTTGATTTCAGAACAAGAAGGAAAATTTTGTTTTACTAATGATGCTATGTAAAAGGATTCAAGATAATGTTGGTGAATCCTCAAAAGAAACACCACAAAAAGTAACCAGACCTATACGGAGATGTAAACTATTATGTACAACAATAAAAAATCACAAAACAATAATTTTTTTATCGATGCAACCGTATATTATGTATGGAACATGCCATTTTCGTCTGTGATAACTCCTTAAGATCTCAATCGCCTAGGCCTTCCCCTTCCCATTTCTCCATTCACTTTCGCCATGTAAATCCTTTTTGTTATTCTCCTTTCATCCATTCTTTCGACGTGACCAAACCATGCGAGCATCCCTTTCTCAATCCTTGTCATTACATCTTCTTTCAAACCACACCTTTCTCTTATCACACTGTTATAAGATCGATCCCTCTGCCTTACCCAAACCATGCTCCTCAACGCTCTCATTTCTACTGCATTTATTCTACTTTCATGCTTCTTCTCCCATACCCAACTTTCACTTCCATATATTAATTCGGAACCCGCACTCCGTTATGAACAGCCATATGAGCCTTTCTGGACACGCTTTGGCTGTTCATAACCGTTTACCATATTCCGCTTTCACCCGCTTTTCAATATCACTATCACACTTTCCATCTCTCGTAAATACAGATCCCAAATACACAAACTCTTTCACTTGTTCAACATTCTCACTCACAATCTTAATTTCACACTTCGTCATTTGTTCATCCCTTCCAAAAACCATGACCTTTGTCTTGCTTACATTTACTTTCATACCTTTCTCTGTCAAAGCTTCATGCATAACTGTTACCATTTCCTGCAAATCTGTTTCTGATGACGCTTATATAACCTGGTCATCAGCGTACAGCAGGCATTTGATTAATAACTCGTCCATTCTTAACCCACAATCAAATTCTTTCAGTCGCATCAGACAGTTGTCCATGTATAAGTTGAACAGCCATAGTCATCCTTGTCTCACACCTGTACCGATGCGAAACGATTCTGTGTACGCGCCATTTATCCTAACACAAGCATTGGAATCTTCATAGAGAGATTTCAATGCTTGGATCGGGCTACTGCTCACCCCATTCATCGACAAAATCGACCATAGTTCATTCCTCACCACACGGTCATAAGCCTTTTCTAGATCTACAAAAGCGCAATATACTCATTGGCTTTTAGCCTAAGGTTTCTGAGTTATGCATTGTAGAGAGAATACTTGTTCCGTACAACCCATTCCCTTTGGAAATCCTGCTTGCACATTCCACATTCTGTCATAAGTCTCTTTCATAATCCTTTCAATCAGTATCTTTGCATACAGTTTGCCGACAAACACTGAGAAGGCTAATACCATGATAATTTTTATTTTGGTACATGGTAATTTAAATTTTTTATTTTGATAATTATATTAATAAAACCTATGATTTATTTATTTTCCATTTTATTCTTAAATTAATATCAGAATATAGGTAAACAACATTTTAATATTAAATAAAATTATAAATAACC
The DNA here is from genome assembly GCA_963931975.1 of Cataclysta lemnata. Taxonomy (NCBI): domain Eukaryota; kingdom Metazoa; phylum Arthropoda; class Insecta; order Lepidoptera; family Crambidae; genus Cataclysta; species Cataclysta lemnata. The sequence continues at coordinate 13,347,302 of OZ008342.1, forward strand.
ATTAGATAAGATAAGATAAGTTTTTAATACAGATTGATATAAGTACATGTTTACTAATTAAATTTATTTCACAACTAATTGTTTTATCCATCTGTTTGTCCTCGGACATAGGCCTCCTCCAAGAATCTCCACTCCCCTCTATCCCCCACCTTCCGGGTCCAACAATTTCCTGCTACTTTCTTTATACTGTCTTCCCAGCGAAGAAACTGTCTCCCTCTTCTCCTTTTTTCTTCTCTAGGGTACCAATTTGTAACTTTTTTAGTCCATTTATTATTTTGTTCTTTCATCATATGCCCACTCCATGCCCATTTTAGTTTTCTTATAGTGTGTGAAATTGGAGCAATTTTTGTTCTTTTTCTAATGTTTTGTAGTGATATTCTATCTTTAAGGTTTATATTTAATATAGACCTTTGCATTCCGTTTTGACACACTTCTAATTTGCTCATATGTTTTTTAGTTAAGGCCCATGTCTGACAACCATATGATAAGCATGGTGTTATACATGTGTTGACTATTTTACTTTTACAAGCTAATGGCAAGTCCTTGTTTTTTAGTACTTCTTTCAGTGACCAGAACCTTTTCCAGGAGGCGCATATTCTTTTGTTTATTTCTTTTCCCATCTGGTCATCTGGTGATATAGTTTGCCTTCTTCTTCTTTTCTTGACCGACTGTCTGAAGTTTTATTTTGGCTTTGCTATTTGCAATGCTATGTACTTCAATCTCTATTCCTTGTTTTTCTAATGCTTCCCAAATACTTTTATATTTTATTGAATCAAATCCCTTATTGTAATCAACAAATGCTATGTAGTAGGACTTTCCATATTCTTTAAATTTCTCTAAAACTTGCTTTAGAGTGTGAATATGGTCTAACATAGAAAAGTTCTTCCGAAAACTAGTTTGTTCAGGTGGTTGATTCTCATCTAGAGATTTGGTTATTCGGGCCAGTATTATTTTTGAAAATATTTTGTAAATATTCGTCATTAGGCTAATTGGTCGATAGTTATTGATTTCTTCCTTGTTTCCTTTTTTGTGGAGTAGAGTGATTACTGTTTGTTTCCATTGGTATGGTATTTCTTCTTTGTTTATTATCTCATTGAAGAACTTGGTGATGGAGTCTATAATTGTTTATCCTACCTAATCTTTTTGTTTATTTGTTTACTATTTTCCTATCTAAAAGCAAGTCCTTTCTCTTTTTAATAAATTTCTGGCATCTAGACCAATTCTATCACTACTTTTTGATGTTGTTTGTATTTTATCATTTATTGTACTTAGTTGTTCTATTATGTAGTAGTATTTGTCTGGAATAGTTTTCTTGTTTTTGGTGGTTAGAAAAAGAATTTCGAAAAATTATGATCTTGAGGCGGGAATAGAACCCGCGTCCGCTGCTATCCAGGCAGGTGCCTTACCGCTCGGTCACCCAAGACACTAATTAACTTGCCGAAATTCTTCCTACCTTTACACTTCACGTTGTAAGCCAACGGGTACCCTCGCAATGTAGAAATAAATTTCAAACATTCCAAAGCAGATATTTTTACAAATACCGTGCGTTCGGTTAAGCTTGGGTTTACTACATTAACTATTCGATTTAAATTTTAACATTATATAAATGTTAGAAAAATTAGTCCAAAGATTGCCGCCACCACCGTCCACCTGCCCGGATAGCAGCGGACGCGGGTTCGATTCCCGCCTCAAGATCATAATTTTTCGAAATTCTTTTTCTAACCACCAAAATCTTTGGACTAATTTTTCTAACATTTATATAATGTTAAAATTTTAATCGAATAGTTTTCTTGTTGTAAACTTGTTTTAGGTTTTCCTTGAGTTCTTTAAGAAATACATTCGGTATTGGATATGGCGGGAAGTGTCTACTTTTAGTTAAATGTTTCCTAGACTTTTTTGTGAACTTTTCATATAATTCGCCTCTGACCATTCTGTGGTTTGTATTAAAATTAAGTTGGTTTACTGTCTCTACATTTTTGAAGTATTTTGGTTGATTTGTAAGAATAAAGTCTATTTTATTTTTTATTTTTCCACAAGGTGATATCCATGTCCATTTTCTTGTTTTTTTTTTGTAGAAGCTGTTCATTATTTTAAGGTTATGTTGGTGTGCGAAGTTGATCAATCTTTCCCCATTATCATTCCTTCTTCCTGTACTGTATGATCCAATTACAGATTCCTCACCTTGGTTTCTATGTCCAATTTGACTATTAAAATCACCCATTACTATGATATTTTTATGCGCTTTGAATAGGGCTATTTCAAGATCTAAGTAGAACATTTCTTTATTTTCAGCTGTAACCTGTTTTGTCGGAGCATATACTTTACGATTGTCCATAATTTTGTTTTTATCCATATTTATATTTAAAATGGCAACTCTTTCTGATATCCCAATAAATTCTTCAATTTTTTCTTTATGCTCATATTTAACCATGAATCCTACTCCATATTGTCCCGGTGTTTCTCCTTTATAATACATAATATATTTTTTATAGTTTATTATTTCTTCTCCCATTCTTCTTACTTCAGAGAGTCCTAAAATGTCCCATTTTATATTCTCCAGGGATATTTCTAGTTCTGATAATGTTTCTTCTGTTCTTAGAGTACGAGTGTTTAATGTTGCTATATAGGTATTGTGTGTTTTAAGATCTTGAAGGGTTATGGTCTAATTCCCCATGGAGACCAGCCAGGTTGGGGAATGTGTTGTATTTTGTTGTGATACATTCTTAAATAAATATAAATTTCCTGTTTCTGTCCGATTACTGATGTGTGTTAGTTGCTACTTTTGCATATTTTGCTCCTTATTTACACTGTTTTGTATTATTGATGTTTGGAAATGACTCTGATCTTGGTCTTGTAAAAGTAAAGGGAATTGTTTTATTTATTTTTGCGTGGCTTTTGGTTTCATCATATGTTGTGGCCGGGGATATAGTGGGCGATCTTTTCCTTTTTTCAGAGAGATTTTCTTTTATTATTAATCGGTTATATTTTATAATTGCGAAATTACCCTTTTCTCGTCCTTCATTTAATTGTGTCTTTAGTTCCTTCCTTTTGGCCACTACATCTTTTGGATAGTCTTCTGTAATGTATATTTTATTTGGCAGAGCCTTTTTATTTTTTAAGATGTCTATTTTCCGCCAGGTGGTTGTTAATGTAATCAGTATCGGTCTTTTCTTCTTTTCGTCTTTTTTCCCAATCCTATATTATGAATTAATTTCACTGGCTAGGCAGGTGGCAGGCTAATACCACGATAATTTTTATTTTGGTACATGGTAATTTAATTTTTTTATTTTGGTTTTTATTTTATTAATAAAACCTATGATTTATTAATTTTTCCATTTTATTCTTAAATTAATATCAGAATATAAGTAAACAACATTTTAATATTAAATAAAATTATAAATAACCATTATATTGTATTAAAGTTACAAAATTATTATCAGGGTGTGCTACACCCACCTAGCGCTCCGTGTCACACATTCTAACCTGACGCTCGCCGGGTTAATATTTGCAGTAAGTATAGGTTAAGGGTAAAAACATTGAAAGCATTAAGACTATGCTAAATAATAAATATATGATAAAACTTCTTTTTCCCAGTCTAACTAGGGTTGGAATCACACTGGCACAATGCTCGTAATTAATAAATGTATAGAAAAGAGATGTAACTGACCATTTTGAGAGATCAATGAATGGAGAAAGTGATTGGTATTACAACATTCCAATCCATACTGCTCAAGGACAACATTAACTTTGTCAAATGCTTCTATTGCTTATACCAAACATTTCTTACAAAACAACAGAGTAATACATTAGAAAGCTTTGCATGAATAGTTGATTTAGTTGTACAGTGTAAAAATGTCAGTGCAATCATTTAAATTACCATTTCAGCCCCCCATTGCATGGAAAATATTTTCCACTCTCTAACTCCCACTAAATTCCGATACAGAACACTGCCAAGTTGTGGAAAGAGATTTTGTCCATGTTCTATGCTAGGCCTACACTGGCTTTATTGCTCCATAGAGCATACAGGTAACTCCCAATATTTGATGTTGGGAGTTACCTGTATGATAGATTACAGCTTAGTGCACATTATTTAATTGAGTTTAAGCAATAACATTTATTTTGTATGAACAATAAAAATCTGCAATTGTATTCACAGAGATAAAAATTATGAATCTAATGTTGTGATGAAAGGCTCAGGTAATACAGGCTCAGTATATTATTTTATCCCATGAATTTATTTAAAATAATTTTCCGGATTTCATGTCATTGCACCATTGGAAGGCCCCATAACCCATACACACAACAGTCTTATTAGGGAAAATTTCTCAGTTTTCCCTAGGGCGGTTAGTATCAAACAATACCAAAACTAATCTGATACTTGACTATTTTGACAATATACTAGTGAATCTTTATCTTTTCAATAAGTATACAATCATCACAATAAAGAATACAAAATTATTTGATAGAAGATTGATTGTCAGTGAATTATGGTTAGTGTCTGTATGGTTGATTTGATATGAAATATAGCTTAAACCACACATAAAAGCACATAATATGAAACCCACTGAACTCTCCTTAAATTAAATCAAACAAAGAACTAGAGATTCTTGATGCACAGGCAACACAACAGATAGCTAGTCTAATGTAAATCTTTTTTATGCAATGTATTGAATTTCATACTCACTCTCTAATATTGTGCTCGTCTGCGCCGGGTCTATGTCAAGTGAAGTTTTGTACTGCTCAAAAGCTTTTTCTTTTTGTCCCAATTTCTGTAACGCCTGCCCGAGGAGTTTGTACGCCGCTGCATTGTTATCCTTCTGAGTAAGATATTGCTCAACATACTTTTGGCAGCTAGCATAGTCGCCAGTTTCGAAATAGAGCCGCGCTATAGAATAAGCACGCGTTTTGAACTAAAATAAATAATTAATTTGAAAACAACAGCCCTAGCCATAACCCTTCAAAATGACCGTCATAATCAAAAAACAATTTTACCTCTTTTACAGATAGTTTGGACATCAACTTCTCCACATGTTTATCCACGTCCTTTTTATTTTTATACATCTTTGCTATATGTAAAACACCAAACTAGTTAAAAATTAAAATACTAACGAATTTTAACACAAGCACAAGATGAAATCGCGTGGGGTGAAAGATCGGTATTCCATTTTTAGTGGTAGGTAGTAGCAAAGAGTATATAATACACTACGTTTATGTTATGTTCGTTTCGTTCAGTTTCGCTTTCGTTGAATGAACAGAATGAATGAATAGTAGATTGACCAAAACTAGGGACGCTCGATATTATTCGATGTTCAGCTAACAACATCGATTTTTGACATCGATGTATTTACTCTGTTATCATCATTTATTATTCAAAACATCGATGTGTTGACTTCGATAATAATCATTTATAGATAAAAGAATATGTTACTAATACTAAATACATTTCATAAATATGCAAACAGATAATTAAATTTGTTACCAAAAACATAAATATTTTATTAATATTGATTTTTTCCAATTGATTTTTATCGTAAATCGATACTTTTGGTTCGAAATTAATTTCGATGTATTTTTTATTTCATTCTCCCTATATTTTAGCGAAGACAAATATTCTAGCCCATGCAGCCATGTCTTTAGTATAATATTTTATCTGTATTCATAGAATTAATGAGTGGATGAAATGTATGAATGGAATGAATTCTACGTTAAAATATGGGTAGAGTACGCGCCTCGTGGTCGAAATTGGAACTAAAATTTCGTCTGGTATTTTGTTTGCTTAGGAGTATCAATGTTAGCGGGCAGCGCCACCCATCGCGCGTAGGCTTATCTGGCGCACACTTAATCACATATTTTAACGCATCTAGGGAGCGCTGTCGATCATCAAATACAAATTATATATATATATATTTTTTTTTATTATTGAATCTGTGTAACGACCCTGTTAACGATTCGCTAACTTATTGGACACTTCACAGTGATAATCACTGAACTATTTAGTGATCCATTACTACGTTGCTATAACGTTATTGTGACACTTGTCCTGTAAAAACAGTAATGGATAAGTAAATAGTTCGGTGATCATCATTTTCAGCTGTCAAAAAAGTTATCGAATAGGCCTACTGGAAACAAGAACTTTTGGAACTTTCTTTAATACATTTTCAATTACTTTTCATAATTTTAAATGAATTTTAAAATAAATGAATGAAAATTAATGCATGACATGAATTTTACATTAAAATATGGGTAAAACACATTTTAATGCATCTAGGGAGTGCTTGGCGCGAGTTATAACAGAGTTCGAATGATGAGGTGGTGAAAACCACTATAAAATTCTCAACGTCAAAAACGTCACAACATTTTTATTTCAAATTTTCAATGGTTCCTCATAAATGAACATCAACACGTATCCTTATAAGTCCACTCAGAAAAATTTTTTGAATAATTGTAACAAAAATTTGACTGACGCCATAAAAACTAAAGCCCGCGGGGAGTTTGGCGAGTTTCATGGTGTCAGTCACATTTTTTTTTGATAATTCTTTAATTGATTCAGAGTGGATTTTGTGCAGTGAAAGTGGTGTTATTTTGATGCACAAGCATCCGCGTTGATGTGCAATTATACAGAATCATTGAAAACGAGTCTTGTGATGTATTTGATGTTGTAGTGAAAACCACTTGAAAAGTGGTTTTGTCCACTTCATCAGACACCATCATGAACTCTGTTACCATTAAATTCGCTCCAAGCACTCCCTAGATGCGTTAAAATGTGTGACACATATATTTTAACGTAAAATTTATTTCATTCATACATTTCACCCACTCATTATTTTATAAGACTACAGATAAAATATACACTAAAGACTTGGCTGTATGAGCTAGACCCTTTGCCTTTCCTAAAATATAGGAAGAATTAAAAAACTAAATCCCGCGAAGCACTCCTGTCGGAGTGTTTGGCGCGTTTCGTGGTGTCAGTCAAAATTATTTTCACTAATTCAAAAATTGTTACAGAGTGGATTTTGTGCAGTGAAAGTGGTGTTATTTTGATGCACAAGCATCCGTGTTGATGTGTAATTATGCAGAATCATCGAAAATAAATCTCATGATGTGTTTGATGTTGTGGTGAAGATCACTATAAAAAGTGGTTTTATCCATTTCATCAAGCACCATCATGAACTCTGTTACCATTAAATTCGCTCCAAGCACTCCCTAGATGCGTTAAAATGTGTGACACCCATATTTTAACATAGAATTCATTTCATTCATACATTTCACCCATTCATAAGCCTACAGATAAAATATACACTAAACACTTGGCTGTATGGGCTAGGCCCTTTGCCTTCCCTAAAATATAGGGAGAATTAAAAAACAAAACAAAAAAAAAGCACTCTTGTCAGTGTCAATCTTTTTTCCTCGCTCACCACCGCTCTTACGTAGTATTGTAATTGTATTCTCTTTGCTCACCCTCGGAGTAAATTTACTCTGAGGGTAAAACACTATTTATGTCCATAACTTATTGAAAAAAAATATTCTAACTCTTCTACATCGGTTATTGAATCTTCACTATCTTCATCTTCACTGTCATCTGATGACACATCATCGCACAGATGATGTAGCGCTCCGTATAACCATCAATAGCGGCGTCGCGACCATCAAATGCTTTTTCTTCTTTTACTGCATGGTCAAAATTGCCCATGTATTTTCAATGGGATTTAAATTTTCACTAATATAATACCTAATTAAAACAGCTAAATATTATTAATACGTGTAGCTGCTAGCGGTACAAATGAAAGTGCAAGACAAGAGTATTGGCAGTTGACGGACGCACCGAGCAGTAGGCCTAGCACGGGACGTGAAAAAAATGACAGTGTTTTCTTTCAGGATTTAGTGGGAGTTAGAGCGAGATTTTCTTTCCCCTGAAAGAGATGTGTCCACGTCTCGTGCTACGGGGGGTGCAGTATTGACAGCTATCAATTTAGCTAGCAGTCATCTTGAATTTCAAAAGCTATAGCTCATAGTGACAGCATGACGTCATAAACTATAGCTTTTTCTTTAGCAATAGAGTTAGGCGGTAGGCCCGCTGATCCGATGGATTAAATCCTCGGAGTAAATAGTCCTATTTACTCTGAGATTAAATCCTATGTTGAAGATAGAAGTCAAGCAGTTGTTCTTGCTGGTTACTCATCTGATTTCAAGAGCATTAGTTCTGGAGTTCCTCAGGGCTCGCTTTTGGGACCGCTGTTATTTACTCTCTATATTAATGACATGTCAAATAACTTTTTACACTCAAATTCTCTATTTTATGCTGATGATACTAAAATTTATAGACTTTATACGTAATTCGAATAATTGTAACTTACTGCAACAAGATATGGCAAGGTTTGAACTATTTTGTATAAAAAATAAATTATACTTAAATCTAGATATATGTTTATATATAACATTTTTACAAGAAAAAGAAATATCATATCATACAAATATACGCTTAATAGCAAAGAAATAAAAAGAGTACATCAAATACGTGACTTGGGAGTGTTGCTAGATACTAAACTTTAATTTATACCTCACATTGATTATATTTTGAATAAGTCATATCGTCAATTAGGTTTCATTCTTCGTATTTCTAATTCATTCAAAAATCCATTAGTATATAAAATTTTATTTAACAGTTTTGTTCGGAGTGGGCTTCAATTTGCGTGTTCAATATGGAAATCATATCATAGCTGCCATATAGAGAGAATTGAGAGAATACAGAGAAAGTTTTTGAAATCACTTGAATATAGAGTAGTAAACGTATTTAGTGAATATTCGCTATCAGCGGAACGCCATCGGATCCAATCCCTCGATATTCGAAGAGACTGTGTTGACGCTCTTCTTTGATACAAAATTTTAAATAATAACCTCGATGCTCCTTCACTCCTGTCTAATATTAACCTGTATTAACCTAAGAGTACCTCGCAGACGTGAACGTCAATGTCGCCGCAAGAATTTGTTTCTTGTTACCAAAAGCAGAACGTGCTATGCTAGCAATGCCTTCATTAAGCGTGCATGTAAATTATATAATGAAAGCGAGATATTATCTGATGTTGATATATTTAATTGTTCTATTGCTAAGATAAAAAGTAAGTTTTGTACTTTGTAAGAGATTTTTATGTATGTAATTATCACATAAATATTTGTTTTTGTATGTTTTGGTCTTACTCGTTAGTTTCATTGGTAACGTTACTTCTTTATTAAGTTGCAATTAATAAAACTGTAATTGCCGCACTCAGAGACGTCAAATAACGTTAACGAGTACTTAACGTCAAAAAATGACAATTCAAAACTAGTCGCTATTCTTGCCGGGTCTATGGTCTAGATTTGAATGAAATTTTTTGACATTAAATACTCATTAAAGTTAATAGACGTCTCTGAGTGCGGCAGTTAGTCTTTATAAAAAATGTAACTTAACAATAACTGTAAATGACTGTTTGTTTTCCAAATAAATAAAATATACACTGAAGACATGGCTGTACGGGCTAGACCCTTTGCCTTCCCTACAATATAGGGAAAATAAAAAATATATATAATAAAAGAATTATAAAAAAAACGAGGATAAAATAAAATCTCTCTCCTTTCCCTCCACCAACCTTTCTTTAATTAAAGCGAGAGAAAAATATTTTTTTTCTCCAGCCAGAGGAGATTTTATCTATGTCCCCGTGCTACAGTGCGTTTCATCCTGTTTCATCCTATGCCGTGATGGTGGCTACAATGTTTGTCAACAACATCAACGCGTAAGTCCTCAGAACATTAACTAAAGCATAGAAACCTAGCTAAAATAGCAACTGAACTCAATATATTTGTCTCACATTGACATTTGGAGCTGCTTATAAGTTAGAAAGAGACTCGCATAAACAAGATGTTTCGAAAGTTTGTAGGTTGTCACTACTTCTTATTTTACTAGTGATGCATGACTTACCTAGGTTCAACGTCGATGAACGATACATACTAAAATAATTTTATTGACGTTTTAAGTTAAGGTTTGCCATCTGTACATATGCCTGCAAATCAATTAAAACACATTGTTTTTTGACCATAATTTGTTGTTGACTTTTAAATGACGTGTTATGCTTGATGTGCGGAAGTTTATTTACATTATTTTGAAGATTAAACATTTAAACAAAGTCTACATACATAAATCACGCCTGTATCCCCGAAGGGGTAGGCTGAGGTGAACTAGCACTAACCTTTCGCCAATTATGTTATATCCCATGTAATAAGTGGCGAGCCTATTGCCATTTATCGGGCACAAAAGTCGCAGTACATTGCTATTGGGTATAAGAGGAACGCTACTGCCCATCCCTGATAATTGATTTATCCTTAGTCGCCTTGTACGACACACACTCACGGTAGAGAATTGGGATGATGACCATTATATTCTCCTCTGCCGTCACCACACGGCAAATAAAGGTAACGGTAATACAAAGTCTACATTTCAGAAATTTGTAGGGAAATTGTTTTTCAAATAAAACAACATAATTAGGTATAATTTTTTTATTAATATGTATTTTTATGACAATAATGCTAAGAATTATCTTAATTACTAAGCTTTCATTGGTTTATTTTAGGCAGATTTAATCCTACGCAGTTAGATCATTTATAAAATATTTATGAATATTTTTAATGAAATTAAATGTATATAGTATGTATATACAATTAGTATGTACCATTTCATGTGCTTTACCTCAATAAATAACGTAAGAACTGATTCTTCCTTAAGACGTCTCCATTTCATATTTTCACTACATACAAATGAATCTGGTGAAAAATGTCTGGAGCAAATGTGACTGTGTTTTTTGGAAGTCCAATTTCATCTGCCAATGCGATTTACCCATTCCATTTTTTTAAATCGTCTTTAGGAAATGTATAAAATAAACATATCGACTAATTTTAACATCATTATGCATGATTAAGATAACCTCAAAACATTTTTCGAATTATGGCTATAACACCAAATTAAAAAAATATTACGTATCTTTTTAACTACAAAATGATTCTTCAATATTTCATATGCATTTATATTCACTTAAAAGTTCACATTTAAGTTACAATTTAACAAAACATACCGATGAAAGGTCAAAATATTTTCATTATTTTCCTTTCGCGACAAAAGAGACTTGCAGCCCCAAACCACACAAGACATTGTACTTCGAAGTACACCAACACACACTATTTGTAATTACACAAAGAATTAATGCAATTTATTGTACTTCGAAGTACACCAACACACACTATTTGTAATTACACAAAGAATTAATAGCAGCGTTTTACCTGAAATAAAACGCATATTAAAATACTTACCTCACTGGAAGCTTTATATTGAGAGAGCATTTCCGTTTCCCGTCGAATTTCTGTCAGTTTCCATACCTTTTTGTGCTTTGCATCCGGTCCAGTGGCGACACCTGGCGGGTGCGCGCCTTTTTTGTGTTACTTAAGTTTTCGAGCGCGCCATTTTACCTCATTGGCTCAATGTCACCAGGCAGGATTAAAAAGGAAAGCTTCCAGTGAGGTAAGTATTTTAATATGCGTTTTATTTCAGGTAAAACGCTGCTATTAAACTACTTGACCGTCACTGGAAGCTTTATATTGAGACCTGTTTGTTATCGCCTGGTGATCGCCACTGATTGTTAAATATACGCCAATGTGATCCACTAAAAAGGTTAGGTTGAAACATGAAATAAAAACACGAATTTTAAGAAAAGATAAAAGTATTTTACATATTACATTTTCATAAATGAACAGAAAAAGATAAATGTATTTTCAACATTATGAGAACGAAAGATAAGCATTATAATTTCTAATTGATAGGATTAAATAATCGAATTACATTATTAGGCCCGCTATATCACCTCACGTTTATAAAATCGCTGAAAAGTATTAGCTGACCGCCAATTTCCACGAGCTAATATTTCATCAAGTGAATGATTTTAAAGCCAGCTTTTAGAAGCTACTGCTGACCGGACGCTTCCTGGGGTAGCTTTAATTTCAGCTACTTTAAACAATGTTTTTACCCAACTCGCTATTACAGTGCGCGAAGCAGGTTTAGCCCCGCCTCTAAGAGTAACAAAAAGATTAAACGAGTTTGCAGCACTACGCCTTTCATTAAACAATGTTATTATGTTATTAATTTTTCTAACCAAAAAACAGGGTCAAGGTTACGATCATTGGGGTTGGAAAGGACTTTCCAGCCGGATTGCCTATAATTACTACAGTCCGTTTTTGGCCCAAACTGAGGCCAAAAAATTATACTATCGTTACACCTTATGCAATGATTGGGGTCAATTTGCAGTAAGGTCAGGTCATGTATACGACGTCCCGAGCAAAGCAGTAATAATATTGCAGTATGGCGTGATACATGAAACGGATTATTATCGTTTACCGTGTATTTACTTAAAAATGTTGTTAATTTATCGACATTCCAAACTGGCGGCTTAGCGGATTTTGGTTTCTTTAAACCTATAGATTTTAATATATGTTTTACAAGAACATGTGAACTCAAATTACTAGACTTATCAGCGCTACATAACGTGGAAGCTACGGATTTGTATAAAATTAAGGTATTATATGATAAATTATGAACTAAATATTAATTAGACAAAAATTGTGCTAACTGGGAGCCTGTGGGATTTTTCGGATCAATATCATTCTTTTCTGACCACACCAGCCAGCGTCTCCATGCAACTTCGTACGTTTTCAATGTAGATTTTCGCCATGAGTTCTTGAGTAGGGACAATTGGTCATTGTTCCATTCTTTTGTGGCCTCTGTCCACCCCCACATTTCCAGACCTCTAGGGTGATATTCTCTACTTGCGGTGGTGAGAGTCCCGTTGATGTGTCGATTAGATACTTCTTTAGGTTTCTCAAGGTCAAGGGTGGTGCTAGTCCTCGAGATTTCAGGTCTGCACGCCAAAACACCTTCTCCCACCGAGGTGTTACAACTAGGAATATTCCCGACGATTGTATTAAGTGTGTCAGCACTTTGGGGATGAGAAATGGAGGTGGGAATACCCAAGCTAGGTTGTAGTGCCATGGAATACTGAACGCATCGTAAAACAGGGCTTGAGGGTCTCTCAAATCCTGTGTCACATAATTGTGTACTACGTGAGCCGAGGCTGAGGCGAACAGATCTATCACTGGAATTCCCCATTTGGAAAATATAATTTGCAGAAGATGCCACTCCGGTGGTTTGCGGTGACGTGATAAGTGGTCTGCCTGACTGTTGTATTTTCCCGGGATATGGCGTATATTGAGGTTTATCTGATATTTGTCCACTAGATTCAAAATTTTTCGGGTTGTTTCTGTCAATGCTGCAGATTTCGTCCCGCCTTCTCTCCGTAAATGTGCGACTGCAGTTTTGTTGTCGCATTGTATAAGGATCGAACTGTGGCTTAGTAAAGGAGCATGTGCTTGCAGTGCATATAATATGGCTAACATCTCCTTCTGGTTGGAGTGGAGCGTTTGTTCCTCTTGCGACCAGTTTCCTGACAGGGTTGTATTATTCAATTGTGCTCCCCAAGCCCGATCCGATGCATCTGTTACCAAGAATGTCGTTGGTGGAGCTTGATGCAGTGGAGTTAGTGACTGGTAATTCAGACTCCACCAAGTTAATTCGTTTATGGCATTTTGTGGTAGTTTGTAAGTTATCGATGGCAGGTCTGGTAGAGACTGCATGAAAATTAGGAGTTGGCGGTAATTGAGACGACCTCTTGGGACTACAAAACTTGCAAAATTTAATAACCCTATTAACCTCTGCAGTTCTTTTAGAGTTGCCTTTCTTTGATATAGAAACTGTCTTATTGTTGCGAGTATTTTGATAGTCTTTTCTTCTGGTAGGGCTTTTAGATTGTCCCAAGGCTGCCACACTATTCCTAAATAAGTGAGACATTTTTGGGGACACAGAACCGATTTTTCGAAGTTCACTAGCCAGCCCAGTTTCTGTAACGTTTGGACAACCAGTTTGATGTGAATGCGCAGTGTATCTGCATTTTGATGTACAATTAAGAAATCGTCTAAATACACCACAATCCTCATGTTCCATGTTTCTCTTAGCCCTTGAGCGATCCAGTTGGTCAGGATAGAAAAGGTTTTGGGAACTGTGCTTAAGCCGAATGGTAGACATGTCATTTCCAACAATTCCCGATTGTAAATGATGCGTAGGAACCGCATGTGTGCCTTTATTATTTTTAAATGAAAATAAGCCTGGGATAGATCGACTTTGCACATCCAGTCTTTGGGTTGAAGAAAGTTTGGGATACGATGCATAATTATCAACCGAAACAGTTTGGTTCTTACATAGCGATTTAACGCTTTGAGATTGAATATTGGTCGGGCAGTTCCATCGACCTTTGGCACCGGTAACAATGGGGACACAAAACTTGGTGCAAAATAAGCTGTTTTTAAAATACCCTTCATATTCTTTATGATGATTGACATTTGTTCTGAGACAGGTGTTTGGCATGGATTTTGCGTCATATTTGGACAAACAAGTGGGGGTTTTTGTAAAAACGGTATGCGATACCCTTGGATTAATTTTTGAATTATTTTGGGTGCTCCCAATTCCTTCCAATATGATTGGTAGTTTACTAGCTGACCGGCTCGGAATTGATTCGAGTCATTGCTTAAACTTTCTTGGATTTCCCCTTGAAGTAGTATTAGAGCGTCCTTGGTAATTTCCACGGTTGGGCCGCGAGCCTCTATTGTGAAATGTACCTTCATGTGGACCATTTGATGAATGTACTTTATGGGAGCTTACGTGCTGATATCCACCCCGCGAGGGTGGGTTGTCATAAGTACTTATGTATGTAGGCTGGCCTTGCGTAGGCACATTATACATAAATTGAGTTCCACGCGATGGAACTACCAGATGTCGTTCGCCTTTCCCCCGCGAGGGGCGGCTATTACCGAGGGCGGGGAGAGGGTCAATCAAAATTTTATATTGGTTGGTTGATATCCACCCCGCGAGGGTGGGTTGTCATAAGTACTTATGTATGTAGGCTGGCCTTGCGTAGGCACATTATACATAAATTGAGTTCCACGCGATGGAACTACCAGATGTCGTTCGCCTTTCCCCCGCGAGGGGCGGCTATTACCATGTTGGTGTCTCGATTGAGAAGACATCTCATTTTTAGGAGGCCAGAATACTTTGCGAACCCCTCCAGCTTTGTCAAGGAAAGCCGTTAAAAGCTCTGAATCAACTATGTGGGTCTGTGAAGGTGGTATCTTATTTAATGATATTTTTAAGTAGGGCTCACGAACTTGAAGGTCACGGATGCCTTCTTGCAAAGATTCTTTTTGTTTTAAAATGCCATACGTAATGGCTGCATATGACTTGTCTGCATGAGCATGATAGCGCATAGTAGCATAGATTATAACCTCGTCATTTGTTTCCCGGTCTATAAAGCCTGGACTATGATTGTACTGTTTTTGTGTATCGGCATATCTGACTTCTGACCAAGATGAACTGCCAAGACGTTGCACGTCTGTTAACATTTTTAAATGATTATTGGATGTCTTTGGAACAGAAGGTTCCTTCAACTTTGTTTCTATGTCGAAAGTGAAACCTAAATTATTTGTTCTTCAGATAAATTTTGTTCGTAAAGTTCATGACTAATTCCAGAAATTATTGATAACCGGTCATGCTCATGACTAGGAACATCGACATTTGAATTCATAACTTGTTTACGAAGTTCCCCGATTTCCTGAACTAACTGTTGTAACAGGTGGTTGGAATGCCGAGAGCGCTTACTTTTCTTATGACTGCGTTGCCGCTTCCGTTTGCCGTCAGAAGACGAGCTTGAAGGGGTGCTAGCGCTGCTTGACGAGCTATTCCGGTTGCGGCTGCCTCGAACTCCCTTCGCCACTAGTGCCAGCCACCGCCCACGGCTCAGACGTCGGAACAAACGCTTGCTCCATTTCTATAAAAATTAATCGTTTGAATATTCTGTTTACCTAATCAGAATACATTTAGTTACTATACCGGTAAAAACAAAATGTAGGTACATCGGAAAAATAAAATATTAACCGTTATTCTATTTGGCTAAGCAAGCCACATGTAATTATTGTACTAGTATGGACCGATTAATACGAAAAATTACAGCAATAAATAAAAAAAAAAAAAAATTCTATAAAACTTCTTACACGAACGGCAAAAACCGTTAAAAACATCCATTCAATTTGATAAATGTAAATTTACAACACAAACAGTCAAACCGTTACAATTGACTTGTTTAAATAAAAAAGGTAATGAAAACACTAACTTACTGTAAAAGATTTGTTAACTTTTTCACTTTTTAATATTCACTCTTTTTATATCACTGTTTTAAGTACTCACGGTTGTGTAGACGGATCGTTATGAGCACAAGTTACTTCGACGGGATTCAGAACGCCAATGTGGTAAAATGGCGCGCTCGAAAACTTAAGTAACACAAAAATGGCGCGCACCCGCCAGGTGTCGCCACTGGACCGGATGCAAAGCACAAAAAGGTATGGAAACTGACAGAAATTCGACGGGAAACGGAAATGCTCTCTCAATATAAAGCTTCCAGTGACGGTCAAGTAGTTTAATTTGTTGTTTGTGAGTGTTTGGCGCGTTTCGTGGTGTCAGTCAGATTTATTTTCAATGATTCAGAGTGGATTTTGTGCAGTGAAAGTGGTGTTATGTTGATGCACAAGCATCCGTGTTGATGTGCAATTATGCAGAATCATCGAAAATAAGTCTTTGATGTTGTGGTGAAGATCACTATAAAAAGTGGTTTTATCCATTTCATCAAGCACCATCATGAACTCTGTTACCATTAAATTCGTTCCAAGCTCTCCCTAGATGATGCGTTAAAATGTGTGACACCCATATTTTAACGTAAAATTCATTTCATTCATTCATTTCACCCACTTATTATTTCATGGCTACAGATAAAATATATACTAAAGACTTGGCTGTATGGGCTAGTCCCTTTGCCTTCCCTAAAATATAAGGAGAATTTAAAACTAACTTGTTGTCTGTTTTTATCTGTCTAGGTTGACTGCTGCGAGAGTTTGGCGCGTTTCGTGGCGTCAGTCAAATTTTTATTTCAATCATTCAAAAATTGTTTCAGAGGGGATTTTGTTTAGTAAAAGTGGTTATTTTGATGCATAAGAATCCACATCACATTTCACCCACTCATTATTTCATAAGGCTACAGATAAAATATATACTTAAGACATGGCTGTATGGGCTAGACCCTTTGCCTTCCCTAAAATATAGGGAGAATTAAAAAAACAATTTTATCTGTCTATTGCAAGTAAATAGTGTATTATATACTCTGGTATTTTGTTGACCTTATTTTGGTATTCATATAATTTGTATTTATTTTAGCCGCTGTGCAGTGCAAATTTTTATCTCAACATGATAAACAAATTAGTAGTATTCTTAGCTATAGCAATATTTGCAACTTCAGTGCTATGTGAAAATAAATATTCTAAGGATGCTAATGAAAAGAAAAACAAAGGGGGAGTTGACTTTAGAAAATTAGAAAAACCTTTTAGAATGAATAAACTAAATCTTTTATGGACGAAAGCACAACAGGTAGTTAATTTGTTCTAAATACTTTTTGTTCATCAAACAATATTATAAACATAAACATCCTCTTGTTTACAGCGTTTAACCGAGCCCAAATTGAAATCTTTATACAGTGATCTTATGATTCATGATAAAGAAGAAATTACATACAAGAGGTTTAAAAGTGACGGTGGAGATAAGGAAGGTTTGAAAGAGGCAGATTTACGCCGCAAACTAACCAATATTATGACTGCATACGGGCTCCGTGAACATTTTGGAGATAATTCTGCTCCTCCTAAAGAACATCCGGTAATTGTTTCATACAAATTTTGATTACTATTAAATTAATATAGAATTTTTGTAGCATTATTTCAGGCAATTTATCTTACAATTTATACAGGCTTTCAATTCAGCTATGGATGATCACATCAACAGAAGCCTATTCAAGGACAAAAAATTAAACATGTTGTGGTCGAAGGCTGAGTCATCAGGGTTTACTAGTGAAGAACTTGCTGCTTTAAAGGAAGAGTTCAATCATCATCAAGATAAGATTGATCAATATTACGAATTACTCAACAATGTGGATAGTGGCCCCAAAGATGGTTTTAAAAGTATGATTTGAGATATTTTGTTTTGAAAAACTTATTTTAAATGTCTCTATAATATATTAAAGCACATTACTTTACAGATATTGTAGATGAGGAGGAAAATGATAGGCATAATGAGATCAATCCCCAGTTGGAGACAAATGAGATCAATAAAGACTTCATTGATAAGGCCAATTTAGTTAGAGAAAAACACAGAGGATTAAGGGATGGTTATGACAGACTGCATAGAATTACTGCCAAAGGTTATCTGATTATATCATACCTTTATAGTTTAACTAGATTAAATTAATTTGAAAAAGTCTCATAAAATCTTTGCATACTAATTTAAATTTTTTTGTGTGGTAAATAATGGTTATCTCATAAATGACATTTTTTTCAACTATTGCTATAATTTTCAGGACCTAATAATAGAGAGTTTATTGAACCTAAAGTTCAAGGATTGTGGAAAATAGCAGCTGCATCTAATTTTACTGTTGATGAATTAGCTTCTATTAAGGTAAATTGACAAAATATTTTGGATTGTATGAATAATATTAAAATAAGTCTAAAGCAGAATGAAAGTTAAAATGTAGCAAAGAAGAACCAAAAAGGCATCATAGAATATGAATAGTTGTTTTATACACAAGTTCTGTGTAGTGCTTAGTAGAACTGAATTTAATGATGGTCAATTTTATTTATAATGAACTAAACAGAAAATAAATTCCGTATTATTATACTACTTTGATAAATATTATATATAACAAAGTTGACAAAAAACAAAAGATTTTTCCATCCTACACTTGTTCCTACAAATGTGTGACGTGTGTGTCAGGCGGGTAAGTGTAAGTGCTTTGTATGTAAAAGGAATCTATGAATGTTTTAAATGTACGCAAAATATCTTGAAAAGTAATTAAGCAAAGAAAGCGAGTTATTAATCTACAAGAATGTATATCTGGATTTACACACATTTTCTGCTGCACTCAGAGACGTCAAATAACTCTAATGAGTACTTAACGTCAAAAAATGACAATTCAAAACTAGCCGCTATTCTTGCCGGGTCTATGGTCTAGATTTTAATGAAAATTTTTGACATTAAATACTCATTAAAGTTAATTGACGTCTCTGAGTGCGGCAGTTGATCCTACATTTCTTCTCTAGTTAGGTTGCATATAGAGTATCTTCTTCTTCCAGCCCTATTCCCAGTCTATCTGGGGTTGGCACAGTATGTTTCCTCTTCCATTCATATCGGTCAGACGTCATCAAGTCATCTACTCCCTTTTGATTCATATCATCCATGAGACAGAACGGACCATGTCGAGACCAATGAATGGAGAGAGTGATTGGAATGACAACATTCCAATCCATACTGCTCAAAGTTTTGGCTTAGATTTTACAGCTGGCTGCCTGCCTGATACTAACCCTCTTTGGGTATGCTGTTGTTGGTGGTTTGCTCTCCACCATTCGGGTGGCACAAGGTGCTTATTGGTCTACACCGGGCAATCTCTCTTAGTAGACTTTTACGACACCCATGGGATGAGTCAGGGCTGGCCTATTCTACGTTATTTATTCGTTCTCAGGCCAGCATAGAAGCATATTATTATAGAGTATACCAAACATATTTATTTAAATGTATACTTATTGACTATATTAGACATTTTCAATTATCTAGTATCAATAACACAAGTGCTTATGCTACTTATTTTAGGATAGATGTAAGTGTAAGAATTGTTTATTTTTTACCATAAAAGTGTTGGTCAATATGTAATGTGGAATGATCAGTATTTTCCTCTCACTGACTGTCATCATGTTTCCTGACCCTCACAGTAACTTTATTTATCATTATCAGCATATCATAAAAAAAATGTGAAAAACTACAAAATTTAATGCATTACGTTGTTTTATTAGGTGGAATTGCAGCATTATGAACAACGTCTACTAAAACTGCGTCACTTGCAAGCAGATTATGTAAGCAATCTAGAAAAGCATCATAGCAAGGTTATATTTATTTTTATTTTTTACTAACATCAACCAAGTCACAATATTTGATAAAATCAGATCTTGGAAAGGTGGTTAAGTGATGAAAGATTATAATAACCCTTATGTTTTAAAGTGAGAGATTAATGATCTTTAGCATTAAAAAAAAACACATCCAGCAAAGAATCTGGGGCATGTTAAATAACATACCCTCAATAAAATAAATAAGAAGTTGGAATAACTTCCAAACAATATCAATTCATAAAGTCAATATAGTGTGAAATATTTTAGTGGATACTCTCATGTACTCTTAAATGGTACTGAAACAAAACTTCAAACATTTATATTTGGTTTCTGTTTATTTTCAGGTTTTAGTTTTTATTTCTTTGTGGTATAAATTAACATTAACACTTCGGTAGTTTATAGTTGCTAATGTATATACAAACAAATATAAATATTTTATAAAAAAGTCCAAAAAAGGATTAAATGATTTACATACATAAATCATTCCCACATCCCCGAAGGGGTACCCAGAGGTGATCAAAGCCATATTGTCAACCCTAGTAAGCTGTCATGTCAGTCAATCTTATTTTTTATGATTCATGATTGTCTCTGGAAATTGGGTAAGAATGTAGACAGTTTGGTTGGTGGTTGGACTTCTTTCAAGTCCGCCTGGCTAGCTACCACCATCTTATCAAAATCTGTCGCCATAATAATAATGTTGACAGCATTATTATGTTCTGACAATGTGTGATAAGATAGCCAGCCACTCTGTGGTTGAGGGTCCAGATGAAGCTCGATTCCATCATAGACCCTTATTTAGGCCACTTTCAGTGTGATGAAGGCCAAGAGCTTCCCTGTCTAACATAAAAAAATACTTTCAACATTGTTTGGTCTTTGGATTTACTAAAATAGGATTGCAATTTAATTATTATTATTTTATTCCTTTTTTGGGTATTTTTGCAACACGTCGTGTATTAGTAAATACTAATGGTGACTTAAATGTTTAATTCAATTATTAAGACAAGGGGGGATTGGCTCGGGATCGCTCGAGATGGAGGGCTGCGGGGGAGGCCCAGCAGTCGGATCTTATAGGTTAATAAAAACAAAATAAAAAAAAATTAAGACAAGGCTATAATATTTGCAGATAGCAGCCACCGGTGATAAACTTGACCATTTCGATCACGAGCAGCAGATGATCAAGAAACACACCCGCAAAGTGGAGAAAATGCACGCCGATCTCGAAGGCAGGATTCTAGGCAAACACTCTGAGCTGTGAAACTATTACTTACGTACACCTTAGGGCAGACGTCAGATTAAGTTTAAAAAATATTTTAAATGCCAGAAACACATTTTTAAAACACGACGCGACCCGATGTAACGCGACGCATGTTGAGTCGAATCAAATGTATTGGTTTTCTATGACCAGAGTCAGACTATGAATATCCGACGCCACGCCGGATTGTTCGGTGTCTTCACATGGAATCGCGTCGCGTTTCATTAATGTGTCGGGGTCATAATGCGCTATTGTATGTCAAACTTAATGGCGTCTCACTCTAAATAAACATATTACTAACCAAAAACTAAAACCGAAACCAAAAAGCCAGGTTTTAAAACTGGTCATTTTAACAAATTCGCAAAGTATACTTTACATTTTAATACAGTATCTTTTAAGATGTATGTATAAGATTTTTATTGTTGATTGAATGATTATGAATATTGTAAAGATTTGGCTAGAAGAAGTCAGTTAATTTTACCTGCGATTGCAGTAATTTGTTTGAAATCAAATTAGGAAAGAGTGCCCTAAAATAGTGTGGTTTTTGTAGTTTTTGGTTGGTACGCACAATGTAGTTCTTGATAGTAGTTTTTTTGTTATTTAAGTGTAATAAGTTTAAAAAATACGTAGCAAGTAATTAATTATGTTGTATGAAATTTATAAATTTTATAGTTTTTTTTATGATTTTGAAAAGGATCTATGAAGAATTGGAAATGGATTTATAATGTATTTTTATTATTGTTGGTAGCTTTACACTACGCAATTATTATTCCAGTGTGCATTTGAATGTTAAGACTAATTATCTATAGATTTTTGTATAATTTCTATTCTTACGTCATTATGTGAATCTCTTTGATTTATGTTAAATTACAAAAATGAAGCTGTATATGAACTGAGTGGGTTTCAATTAAATTATTCCACTAATGCATATCTAATCAAGAACACACGCAAATTATTTGTCAACGGTTTATTTGCCTAGAACTTACCGCATATCCTGCATGAATAATATTCGAGACAAAGTCTTCAATAATAATAATTTACTTATAAATATACAAATTACCCAAATAAATCTAATAAAAAAGAACTTTTTGAAAAACAGGTGGTATTATTAAAAAACACCAGTGGATACAGTGCATCAGTATATGATATTTAATCTTCATGTACAAGCAAATTTATTAATACACGTTTAATAATCCGCCTCGGTCTGCGAGCATATCGTTAACCGAAATAATATCGTATTATGCCATAATATAGTGTAAAATATGTATAACAAGGGGCGGCGCGGTCACCCCCGCTCAAGGCAACGCAAAACACTGACCGGCACATTGGAATTACATTCCAAGCTACCTACTGTTACACATTCGTTTACGCGTATATCTACATCAGATGAGAACGGCGACGCCGACTAACATAACTATAATTTGCCTAAGAGTAAAGTCGCGGCGGCGAGCGGCAGTAACAAATAAAACTACATCCGGCTCCCCTCACGAGTTTCATTATAATGAATCGTTTAATGCTCACTTCAGTCGATCGTACAGTATAAGTAGTTCTCTTCTCGATAGGACATTTTCTCTATTATGTATATAGATAATCTGTATAATATAATTCTTTCTCACTAATATCTACACCGCTTCCAAGGGTTACAATTAATATATAATCCTTGTCGGATAGGCGAGACGCGCGGTCGGCAATACGAGGTTAACGCTAGAGTATCGGCCGAGCACTGAGTGTCGAGGCGCGCGTCTTCTTTAAGGCAGTAGTCGTCTGTGCCGGGTTGGACTCTTAGTGGGTCCATTTGCTCCAAGTCTGCTGCAAAACAAACAAAATATATTATTAAAGACATTGTATCATACTGCACTTATAAGAAAACGATATGAATATTAACTAAATGTCAATCATAACTGTTGACCACGTTCCTTGGTTGTGTAAAGCATGCCGACATTTGTTAAGGACAAGATCCCGGGTTTGAACGGTATAATGGTGTAATCATGGTTGTTTACATGTTTGTCATATATTAAAATAAATATATAATATACTCATTATATATATTAAAAATTTGTCCGTCATCTAGTATCCATAGTACATCGTGTTATTTATGCTGCTGACTATAGGCCAAATGACAGGTGTGAGCGAAAGAAATATTTATTTTGTTTATTTCGACGATTTGCCTGCTTACGATATAATGTAGTGCAAAGAATGAATATTGTGCACTTAGTCACGGGCCATTCGTATTGAAATATTGATCATCACCATCCGAGTGGCGGTCTGCGGTCATCGAGCCATGGCGCATGGCCGCCCTAGCATGAACTCGGGGAACTTAAGCCCCCTAATGGTCAAAGCTGCCCTTTACCCCCTGTGCTCAACCCCGGTCCAGAGGGAGGCTCGCATCACCGAGTACATGTTTTCTCTCTCTCTTTTTATTTAGGGACTTTTATACATATGTATATGACAGTCCTAAGCGCTGACACATGACCGGAGAATGAACTTGGGGAACTTTAGCCAAATGGTCTAAGCTCCCCTAAGCGCCCCTGTGCTCAACCCCAGTCTGGAGGCTGGAGCATCATCGAGTACCTGCTTTTTTTCTTCTTTATTTAGGGCCTTTTATACATATGTTAAGCTTATCTGCTACACTATTTAATATAAGAAATAAAATATATTAAGTACCTGCTTGTCGGGGTGGTGCGGCGCGTGGTCCCAGTGGTGGTGCTCGGGCGGCGGCGCCGGCGGCATGTACTGCAGCGGCAGCGCGTGCATCAGCGAGAGCGCCGCCGCCGCCGCGCCGCCCGCGTTCGCGCCCGCCCCACCGGCCACGCCGGCGCCCCCGTACCCGTCGAGCGTGTGCACGCCCATGCCGCTCACGCCCTGCGGGGGGCCGCAACCATCGATTACTTTGTGAATGGACCACGGACACCACTCGTTTAAATAGGGACAACTTCTTTATCAGCCTATAATAGTTGCGTTCGGTAATTGCTTCGCAGATTAATCGGAAAGGCGACGGATTTTTTGTCACGTGATCACAGATTAATCCGAGCAAATTGCAATTCCCGAACGGCCCGATCAGTAGGCTTCCAATGAAAACGTAAAACTTCTAACCTTAATTTTCTGTCTTTCATTTCGATTTTTGTGGTTTGGTTAGGTACCTACTGCTTTACCACCACCAATACCAATATCAATTAAACCTAAACGTAACCTCACAATATGAAATAAACAGATTAATCTTTCTCACCCTATAGAGCGGCATGGGTACTAAATTTGACGTTTGTTGCTTGTATTTGACATTACAAATGCATCTCTTATATCAGTTCCGTGGACGTTCACCTTAACACACCAGTGCTGCCATCAGCGCCAAGATGGCGATAATCAAAATCGCTTCATTTTTTGGATGACAACCTACAGTCCAGCGTACTAGTATAATAGATGTCAGTGGCAGTATCCCGAGATCTTGGCGTGGTGGCCGTGCACGCACCTGGTATCGGTCGTGGTCGTGGTGCATCATGGGCGGCGCGTGGTGGTGCCAGTCGTCGGCGGCGGTCAGCTTCCAGGCGCGCTCGGTGCCGATGGGCCGCGGCTTGCGCTCCTCCTCCTCCGCCCACGCCGCACCGCCTACGCCCACGCCCACTCCTCGGTCCAACAGCGACTGCAATATACACAAGACACATAAGAACAACACTACATAATGAGGGAAGTTATGGCTAAACTTCCGAGTGTTAAAGTAAGCTTGAGTAGCAGTTTAAAGTACCACTTTTGGTGTAACACTGTACATCAAACATTATAACGTATTTATTAAGGTGCTTGTTTATAATTTATGTACTTGGGTAGTCGGATTAATAGGGAAGAGACACAGCATTTCAACGGTCAGGCTGTCATTCTGGTTAGACTTTGAACGTCGCCAGAATTACATATGAGTTGACCGGTAAAATTTAATAGACTATTATGTATAAATATAGTCAAGTTATTACTACCAAATTATTGATAAAGTTGCTTATTTTCCTTAATTCAGTATAGTAAACCACTTTATAATATCAATATCAAATGTTATTTTCACTTCTCATGCTCTGAAAGTGCTCATTTGTGCAGGATATAGGCTGCACAAAATCAAATTTTGTGCTCTAGAACATTAACATATCTACTCATAAATGTGTCTATATTAAGGCAAAGAAAATGAGCCATGCAGCCAAACACAATAAAAAATTCAGAGATAGAATTTTTTATTTTATTATTTACTTGAATTTATTTGCCAAATGTGTTTTTTAAGACAAAAGATATTAACTTTTTTATTCAAGTAGGTACGGTAGGTTATTAAATTAATTTAAGAAAATTATTATTTCAAAATGAATTTAATACTTGGCTGTATAGGTCTGCAGCCTAAGCCTAATATCAATGGGAAAAACAATTTCCTTCAGTAGGCCTAGCACGGGACGACGACAAAATCTCTCTCCACCACTTGACAGTGTTTTGTCTCGGGATTTAGTGTGGTGAGTTAGAGCGAGTGGAAAATATTTTCTTTTCCCCAAGGAGAATTTCTCCTCGTCCCGTGCTGTATACAAAACCGTACTAATTTTAGTTTGAATTTTAAGAAATGTTATGATAAACTACTGTTTTATTTCCTCGCAATCGAAGTGAAAAGCAGTTTCTAACTCGTCCACAAAACCATTTTTATCCTCGACATTACTATCAGCCCTCGCCTTCGGCTCGGGCTGCTAAAAGTCTCGGACAAAAATGATTCGTTTTGTGCACTTGATGGAAAATCTACTATTATTTCTCCAAATAAATTCAGTACAAAATACATTGACAACACATTACTAAGATTTTTACACATCAATCACAATTTAAATATGAAAGCTGTAGATTACAAAACTATGACATTGAATATGGCCAGTATCTCTGACACCAACCTCTAATACTCCTCCTTAATCACAGCTTCCATGAATCTCAGTTACACCCAAACCCTTCACGCACCATTCAAACTTTGTTCGCAACAGTGGCTTGGTGAGAACATCTGCAACCATTCGCTCAGTATTCAAATACTTCAGCTCTACTACACTATTTGCTGCAGCTTCTCTCACATAGTGGTACTTAACATCAATATGCTTTGTGTGAACCGGGTTATGTGCTATTGCAATAGCTGACTGACTGTCAGAGTAAACATTAATAGCACTCATAGGGTTACCTTTTAATTCTCCAACAAGCCTACGTAGGAACACCGCTTCCTTAGTAGTTTCGGATAGCGCTACGTATTCTGCTTCTGCAGTAGATAGCGCTATTGTACGCTGCTTAGTAGATTGCCATGATATGGCTCCTCCTTGACATAGGAATGCATATCCAGAATAAGACTTCCTATCCAAATCCCCAGCGTAATCAGCATCTGCGTAGCCTTCAATAATCGTCTTGGTTTCTTTGGAAGAAAATTTTAAACCACGACCTTTTGTACCTTTAAGGTACCTCAGTACTCTTTTAGCTGCCACCCAATGATTTTCTGTATAACAGCTGTTGTATTGGCTGAGGTAGCTAGTCACATGTGCTATATCCGGTCGCGTATACACGGCCAAGTACATGAGTGACCCAATCAGCTCTCGGTACGGGATCCTTTTATCTGGCGTGTGTTCAGGACCCGGTCTCTCCAGACGTTGCCCAGGTACACTAGGAGTCACTACGGTTCTGCATTCTTCCATATTGAACCGCTTTAGAAGTTTTTCTACATACGTTTCTTGATCTAGTGAGATAAAGCTTTGCTTTATCTTCATCCCAAGGAACAAGTCTGCTCTCCCAAGATCTCGCATCTCAAAAGAATCGTTTAACTCCTTCTTAACCTTCTCCATTTCAATCTTATTATTCCAAAAAATCAGCAAGTCATCTACATAGACGGCTATTATAATCAGCCTGTGCTGACTCCTTCTCACATACACGCAAGGCTCACTATCTAGCGCTCTAAAATTCAGAACCTTTAATGCAGCATCTAGCCTCTGATTCCATGCTCGAGGAGCTTGCTTTAGCCCATAAAGCGATCTTTTCAGCAGGCATACGTGGTTCTCTTTTCCTTTTTCGCGGAAACCTTCTGGCTGACTCATATACACCGTTTCTGATAGATTTCCTTTTAGAAACGCTGTTTTGACATCCATTTGATCAATGGTTAGTCCTTCTCTCTTTGCCAGAGCCAGTAAAAGCCTCAAAGAAGAGTGTCGCACTACTGGACTATACGTATCTGCATAGTCCACTCCTTCTCTCTGCTTAAAGCCTCTAGCAACAAGTCGTGCCTTGAATCTCTTATTGTTCCCCCCTTCTGTTTTGATTCTAAGAATCCATTTAGAATCTATAACATTCTGGCCGCTTGTTGGCTCGACGAGAGTCCACGTCTTATTTTTCTTTAAAGCATCTAACTCTTCCTGGATTGCTTTCCGCCATTGATCAGTATTTTTACCCTTCAATGCTGCTTCAATAGACAGAGGCTCCTCTTCTTCCGCATTGTCTATAGCTGTCTGGTAAAGATAGTGGTCTGCATACTCCTTTGGTTTTCTATTCCGCAAAGGATATCTCCTTTCTACTGCTGGTTCGTCAAGAACAACGGCGTTCTCCGGCATAGATCGTTGCTTATCTTCCTTAATTCAGTATAGTAAACCACTTTATAATATCAATATCAAATGTTATTTATTTCTCCAAATAAATTCAGTACAAAATACATTGACAACACATTACTGTTGGTCATGTGATTTGAAGCACCCGAGTGAATGATCCAATCTTCATCAATTAGCTTCTCACTCGTTCCAAATGCAAAGTTGCCCATAGCTTCGTTCTTCTTCTTGGGATTATTTCGACAGTCTAAAGCTTTATGTAGTCCTTCGCAAATGTAACATTTCAGTTTCTTCTTCTGATTTGTGTTTCGAACAAACTTCTTTGTTTTCTTTGCTGCCAAAGCCGAAGTAGAAGTCGAGGCTTCTTGAGAGTCATCTAACTGTAATAGTTTCATTTTAACAAAGTCAGTAGTAATAGGTTCGTTTCTAGCTTCTAATGCCAGTTTCAAAGGTTGGTATTTCTCCGTAAGTCCTTGTAACAACAATGTTGCGACTAGTTCATCATCGATCTCTTTTCCTATGTCTCTGAGTTGCTGGACAACTGTTAGAGTCTCTGTCACGTATTCTCGCATCGTTTTGAAGTTCTCTAACTTCAGGCTCACTAATCTCGATAAAAGTCTACATCTGTTGTTGAGACCTTTATCTTCAAAAGCATTTTTCAAAGCATCCCATGCTTCTTTAGCCGTTTTTGCTTGCTGAACATGTACTAAGCAATGAGGTTTTACCATAAGACATATACGTGCTCGTGCCTTCTGATCTCGTCTTACTTGTGCTGCGTCACTAGTAGGTGGAGATCTCTCTGTGTATTCCCATAGATCATCGTGGATAAGTTGCAATTCCATGAGAAACTTCCATGTGGTTGTGGATAGTTTGAGCTGCCATCAAGCTTTTCAATTGTGGGCAAACTCATACTGCTCGTGATTGTACTTTCCAACGTTCCACTCGTTATTTCGGATGTTTGGTTAATTCGAGTATCCGATCCAATTTGTAGTAACGGATTTGACATTTTGATATACAGAGTTTACTTACTGTAGGAGGCCCATAACCTGATAAAGTTGCTTATCTTCCTTAATTCAGTATAGTAAACCACTTTATAATATCAATATCAAATGTTATTTATTTCTCCAAATAAATTCAGTACAAAATACATTGACAACACATTACTGAGATTTTTACACATCAATCACAATTTAAATATGAAAGCTGTAGATTACAAAACTATGACATTGAATATGGCCAGTATCTCTGACACCAACCTCTAACAATTATCCCAATCTGTTTGAAACTTAGATCAAACACGTTACGGTTGAAAAACAATAGGTGTGGTAACCGACGTGCTGTGTTGGTTGTACAATAAATACATACATACATACATAAATCACGCTTATATCCCCGAAGGGGTAGGCAGAGGTGAACTAGCACCCACGTTTCGCCAAATATGTTAGGTCCCATGTAATGGGAAGGGTGGCGAGCCTATTGCCATTTATCGGGCACAAAAGTCGCAGTACATCGCTGGGTGGTATAAGCGGAACTCTGCTGCCCATTCCTTGTCACTGATTTATCCTAATTCGCCTTGTACGATACCCGCGGGAGAGATTTGTGGTGGTGACAATTGTATTCTATTCTGCACCACACGGCTAAGTACAATAAAACTTACCTGATAGGGATGATGAGGCTGCGGCGTGTGTTGCATCGGTTTTGATGTCGGCTGCTGTTGGTATGACATCTGCAGTAGCGAACTGAGATTGCCAGCATTGTTCGCGCCGCCACTGAATAGCTACAACGATGTTTACTTTATTAGCCAACATATACACCAATTTAATTACTTTATTCAATTAAATTAAATATGTACCGTTAATAACGTATTTGATATAAATTTATGATACCACAAAAGAGATACTTAATTATAAGAATAAAAACAGAATACATATTATAATTTTGTGAATTCTGTTACATATCTCTCCGATTTTATGCGTCTGAATGAAGGAACTCTTACTGCCGCACTCAGAGACGTTAATTAACTTTAATGAGTATTTAATGTCCAAATTTTTCATTCAAATCTAGACCATAGACCCGGCAAGAACAGCGACTAGTTTTGAGTTGTATTTTTTGACATTAAGTACACATTAACGTTATTTGACGTCTCTGAGTGCGGCAGTAAGTTACATTTATTGTAATAATGTTTAAAAAACGAGTATCAAATCACAACTTTTACTCTGTTTCGCAGTTGCAAAGCTTTTCACTATTTTGACGTTAAGTACTCATTAACGTTATTTGACGTCTCTGAGTGCGGCAGTTAGTATATTATTTATCCTCGAAAGTGTAGGCAGAGGTGTATATATCTACACCCACCTTTCGCCAGTTATGTTAGGTCCCATGAACTTCACCTACCCTGAATTAATTTAAATTATACTATATAAGTTTGATTTTAATGTTTATATCAATTTTTAAAAGAATACGGTACCGGTGCGTTGTGCTTGTGCTGCATGAGCGGGTGCCTCTGAGCGAAGTCCGGCGCGCGAGGGTTGAGCCTGGACACGGGCTCAACGCCCACGTAACCGAGCCCCAGAGAGCTGCCCCCCATGTTCACGCCGCCCGACATCTGCGACAAAGTCTACATTAACAAACCCATCATCAGCATCATAACCAGCCATTTAAGGTCCCCACTGTTGGGGCACGGGCCTTCCATATGGATAGAAGAATATAGGGAGAGTGGGCCATAACCCACGGTGGCTCAGTGCGTATTGGTGGGTATTAACGATTGCAGATCTTAGCATAGAATTAATTTTCCAAATTATGCGATTCTATTAGGCAACTTAAATTACCATCATGTTATGTCCATTCCGAGAGTTGTCTTGGTAGATTGTTCCATTTCTTGATAAACCACCCATGTCCATTGAATTCACATTGTTTCCTGAAAAAACAAAATAAGTTATCCCTTTAGTCACGCTATATTTTCCAACAGTCAAAAAAAAAAGGTCTCGCGTAAACTCCTCGCAGGGCCAAATATTTGTTTATCCGTCCGCCATTCCTTTGCGCCATGGTGCTTCTTGGTGTACACCAGGCAATCTCCCTTAGTCAACTTCTACTACACCCCAGGGGTGTATATATATATTTTTCGCTCCGTAATGTCAGAGTGGAATAAATAAATAATTTTTGAAAAAAAATCTCACTATTTTCCTTATTACTAACAAGAAGAAGAACAATGAAATGTGATTAGATATCAAAATGTCAACTGTATTTTAAGATTATTTACCCGTATTAAGTTATCTTGAGAACTTAGTATCTAGACAAACTTAACATAAGCTTTAAGATAACACTAACAATATAAAATACTGTATCAATAATCGACTGCCGCACTCAGAGACGTCAATTAACTTTAATGAGTATTTAATGTCAAAAATTTTCATTTAAATCTAGACCATAGACCCGGCAAGAATAATGACTAGTTTTGAATGGTCACTTTTTGGCGTTCAGTACTAATTAATGTTATTTGACGTCTCCGAGTGCGGCAGTAAGATTAATAAATAAATAAACGAAATATATACGCACCCATGGGCAGCGGCTGGTGGTAGGCGGGCTGCGGCGCGTGGTGCGGCGCGTGCGGCGGCGGCGTGGAGCCGTGGCTGGACGCGCGCGAGCACGGGCTGCAGCCGCCGCCGCCGCCGCGGTACCCGGGCGCCTTGCTCGCGTCCACCTGCCGATCGACAGTCAATCATGCACTGCATTTCGCGCACACGGTGCGGCGAAACCAATTACATTATGAAAGTATTGGCGCATTACCTTTCACACTTACGCGCACACGGTGTGGTCCAACAACTTATATTAAAGTATTGGCGCGTGTTGACGGCAGAAAAGAATACAATAAAATTGTCACCACCCTCTTTATATTAATAATAGATTATATACCAAGGGCGATATGATCTGAGGCTCCTTTTTTATCGCCCGAGCTAAGATCATAGTGTTATGTCACCCCCTGACCAGGAAGTAGTGTTTTTCGTACGCGTAACGGGCGAAAAAGTCCACTTTATGGTCAGGTGTGACATCAATTTATAAATGGGAGTTCTAAATAGATAGGCCCTAAAATAGATGGCAAAACGTGGGTGTAAATATCACTATCCATCGGTTCAGGATAAACAGATACT
>OZ008342.1:13379618-13420675 GCA_963931975.1 Cataclysta lemnata
GGCAGACGGCCTAGTACAATCTAGTGATGGAACGAATGTAGATATTTGAACATTCGCGAATAAGAATATCTGCTACCGACATTCGCCATGCGAATGCGAATATTGTTTTTTTTTTATTTGGCGCCAATTATGTATGTTTAACTGCCGCACTCTAGAGAGGTTTTGTCAGACTATCTGACGCACTCAGAGGCATCGTCCTTATAGAACGCGATTGCGCGATCTTCGCAGGTTCGCGTGCGAATTTTACTCTTACGAACGCGCGATTGAACATATTGAACTCGAATATCTGTCCTAACTGACAATCGCACGACGCGGCCGCGCGACTCTAACGTTTGTACGCGTATACTGGATGGTCGACACGATGGTCGCATCGCTTACTCGCGCAATGATCGCTCAATCGCGTTCTATTAGAACGATGCCTGAGAACTTTAATGAGTACTTAAATTCATTTAAATCTACACCATACACCCCTATAAGAATAGCGACTAGTTTTAAATTGTTATTTTTTGACATTAATACTCATTAACGTTAATTGAAGTCTCTGAGTGCGTTAGTAAGTGTAGTAAATATTTATTTAAGTCAAGATTTTACACATTCCTTTCGTCAAACTATCCTGTAGATTATGCATGGTATGGCTCAAACGTCTCGGATACAAAGACAAAAACCCTCAACAAAAAAAAAAACAAATTTCTTAATGGTATGACACCAGAATGAGGTACCTGTTCAGAGTTCTCAGACTGGAATCTTTGTAGGCAAAATTGCTGGTTGTCAAGTCTCAAAAAGTTGCAACCATATTTTAAACTGGCAACACTACCAAGTCTATGCAGGAGTGCTTGGCGCGCTTTTAATGGCGTCAGTCAGATTTTTGTTACAATAATTAAAAAATGTTTCAATATGCTCTTTGTGTAGTGAAAGTGGTGTAATTCATTTAATTTATTAATTTAATTTCTAATTTTCATTTATCACTTTTAAAGATCTTAATGGCAAGTCGTTTATTTCTTGTCGTATCCATCCGATTTTATTTTATGTATGTATGGAAACTCCTTGTTCCTTTTTTTTGAAATTGCCTTATAAATTTAATTGTCCGCAAAAAAAGCCACGACCGTGCACTTTACCCATGTTACAGATTAAATTTTCAAATCATAATTGTAATTTCCGAAAGTACGCCATGTTGTAAAATTAACTTTATTCCATCTTGTTCAAAACAGAGACGATGGCGAATCGCAACCTAGTAATAAGCTCGCCCGCCCCCCAATCTCCGGCGCCTGCGACGCCGCCGCCTCAGAAGTTCGTCATCGTCTCCTCCCAGCAAAAGCCTCCTCAGGTACATGTTTTTTTTAGATAGGTTTAACGTTCCTGGATAGAAATCCTTTAGGAACTTTCTTCATTACATTTTAACTTTTCTTGAATATATGGTAAAGCCACCAAAGAGTACGAAATGTTTTTCATTCTGCCCCTCAATTACGGAGCTGTGATAAAATATAGTTGTCACGTGTACACGTCCTTGTCTAGCTCTTAGTTCTGCCCGAGGACAATTGTATATATAAATACAGTTTCAAAGCATTCATTATTAGGTAAATATTAAATGGCATAGCGTATTCTTTGGTAGTGCACACCAAAATAGTCGAGTGGTCAGATCGCTTGATTTTGCCTCAGAGGTCTGGGGTCCGAATCCTAGTAAGAGGAAATGTTTTTAATGAACACAGATATTTGTTCTCTGGTCATTGTTGTTTATTTATATGTTTATGTTGGTTATGCTGCTTATTATTATATTATTTTTTGAATATAATAAATAAAATTAATAATTTATCGCAGGTTCAATCCACTAGTGGTGCTGGCCACCTCGTAGTCCACGGATCGCAGCCGACGATCGTTCGTAGTCAGAATGTGCAGGTAAAAAAATTATTTTTAAATTGAAAAAGTTGTCACTGGCCTATTTATTTTTCTCAAATTTTTATAACCTTCCATTCGTTGCAATTTGGATGATTATTTTATACCAACTTTATTTATTTATGCAATCCACCACGCTTCTCGATTGACAAGTGCACGATTTTTGGCTGCGTTACTATGTTTTATGTAAATTGTGCATGTAGTTTTAATTCATAGTATTTCTGTGGAGATATTGTAGAGATTTGACATAAATTTCTTTTAAATATTGCCAGTAAATTAAGTAAAATAAAAAGGAGCTATAGATTAGTACCACGTTATAAATATATTTAAACTAGAGAAAAAGTTTGTAATTATTTTTTCATCCCACCATCTCGGAAAAAGCGTTTTTGCTCTTCGATATCTGAGTGCAAAAGCCGTTTTTATCCTCTAGAGGTTAAAGTAAATTTGAATTTAGAACATCGTGTGCAATGAGTTTGTGAATTCAAAACATCATTTATACCTATTTATTTCTACCTCTATGGTGCCGAAATTATCATGCAACCTATTTTAATTTGTTAAAAACTCAGACTCGGAACCTTCTTGGTGTACTTTTTTTGTAATTTGCTTTGCGCGCGCCATTTTCTTTTCACGTCATAAATTTGTTAAAACTTAGGAGTTCCGTGACGGTCAATCAGCTTTAAACATTTTGATCGTCTACAATACTTGCTTGATGCTTGAGTCAAGCATTTAAAAGTTTTTTAGGTTTGTTTGATTTGTTTACGCTAGCAATGGAACAAAAATATGCAGAAAATCAACGTGCTTGACTCAAGCTGATTGACCGTCTCGGAACTCCATTAGGGACGGTAATTTTTATTAGGTACTTACAGGTGTGTCAAGATAAATTTTGCGGGTGTGGCTGGGTGGATGGCTGGGTGTTGGAGGTGTCTGGGTGAATGGGTGTTTTGTAGGTGTGTCTAGGTGAATGGGTTTTTTGTGGGTGTGTCTAGATGAATGGGTGTTTTGTGGGTTTGTCTGAATGGATGGGTGAGTATTGTGGGCGTGACTGGGTGGAAGTTGTGGGTGTCTGAATGGATGTTGTGGGTGTGTCTGGGTGATTAGATATTTTGTGGGTGTTTCTGGGTGAATGGGTGTTTTTTGGGTGTTTCTGGGTGAATGGGTGTTTTGTGGGTGTGTCTGAGTGATTGGACATTTTGTGGGTGTTTCTGGTTGAATGGGTGTTTTGTGGGTGTTTCTGGGTGAATGGGTGTTTTGTGGGTGTTTCTGGGTGAATGGGTGGGTTGTGGATGTTTCTGGGTGAATGGGTGTTTTTTGGGTGTTTCTGGGTGAATGGATGTTTTGTGGTTGTTTCTGGGTGAATGGGTGTTTTGGGGGTGTTTCTGGGTGAATGGGTGTTTTGTAAGTGTTTCTGGGGGAATGGGTGTTTTGTGGGTGTTTCTGGGTGAATGGGTGTGTATTGCGGGTGTGAATGTTGTGGGTGTTTCTGGGTGGGTGTTGAGTGTGTTTGGGTTAATGGGAGGGTGTTGTGGAAGTTTCTGGGTGAAAACAGAAACTGTTGTGATTGTATTTTGCAATTTCCTCGTTGGGGGGATGAAAAGTTACGTGTTGCACTCGAGTGCAAAGATTTTTCACCTTGTGCTCTTTTGATTCCCTCGCTATCGCTCAGGATTCTAATTTTAGAATCCTTCGCTAGCTCGGTCATCAAAATTGAGCACGCGGTTAAAAAACAACTTTGCACTCACGTACAACAAATAACTATTCCCGATTACTAAAAAAACAGTAATAAAAACAAATTCGAATGATCATTTTGATTCACAATTTTTTTGTTCAATAATATTCTATTAGTATTAATCTTTTTTATACAAATAAATCAAAGGCCGACTCCTTATTGAATAATTAGTAGCCATTTAAGAAAGCATAGGGAAGTTTTGAATGTAATTATGCATAATTGACACGTGTGCAACTGCTTGTCGGCTTTATCTCAGTAATGACTTTATTGCACAAGGAAGCATGCGCCTGCGCATGACCACGGCTGAGTTTTTTTTCAAGAGGGCATGCATGGCCATTGGCCAAAACCGAAACTTTAAACATATTTAGGTTTATATAGCAAAAGTACTCACCGGTTTCTATAAAAACTTATAGTTTGCATCAATGGGTTTACCTATGTCAAATCAAAATATAATACATAGTTATTGAATCATTAGCTTCGTGAACTGAGTATTGTTACATGTAAGAATTGAATCACTGATACTGTGGCTTTACTCGGATGTCGATAGTATTCTGGCAGAATCAAAAAAGTGTAAGATTTAAGAAATTTTTGTTACATACATGGGCTATACTTAATTTTTCTGCTCTTTTTATCTGGCAATGGCAAACCCATATAACTGCAGGAACTTTATTTATGATTTTATTTTCCGTGCAAAAACTTTACCTAGCAGATTTACTATGATCACTTAACATTTTTATAAGGTGAATGATGAAAAGGAATTATATGGCGGAAGTGAATGGACAAATATGTAGAGGAAGCCTAGGCGATATTTCATAATAAAATTAAAAGTTTATTAAAAAGGGCCAGAGGGCCTAGCCAAGTGGTTTAACTAATCGAACACATATAAAAATATATAGAAAACAAAAGTATGAAACTGACGTTTTGTTTTCTCTGTAATACGTAAGTTTCCTACATTTGGTTTTCTATGCGTTCGATACCGACAGGCGTGCATGAAGAGATTAATGAGATTGGATGAAGCGAAAGAAGTATGTAAGGATCGTAGCAAGTGCAAAGAAGTGACCTCTACTCTTGTGGAAGAAAATGTTTAAATTCATTTTTCTCATAATAACATATTTGGCACTTCTTCGCTACGCCCAGAATATCCTCGATGTGTGAATCGAGCTTTAGTTAACAAGCCTATATGGTGACTGCTTTCTGCGGCTACATCCACGGTAATACTGTGTATCCAGTATTTTGACTTCATATAAACAAATGAAGCGCGAGCTATCTCAGCATGTGCTCGGCATGCAACAGTGTAGCGAATGTGCCGCAGCGCAGTGACGAACGAACGGTGTTTTGTTTTTTAAACATTAACTGCCGCACTCAGAGACGTCAAATAGCGTTAATGAGTACTTAACGTCAAAAAATAACAATTTAAAACTAGTCGCTGTTCTTGCCGGGTCTAGATTTGAATGAAAATTATTGACATTAAATACTCATTAAAGTTAATTGACGTCTCTAAGTGCGGCAGTAAGGGTGATTTTTGACACATCCCTATCACATTTTGACGTACCGCGCGGCTGGCGCGGTTGCGGCGGCTGTGGCTTTTGTTTTAAAGATACGGTCGAGTCACAATACTGCTTTATAGAATTACCGTGCTACAGCAGTGCATGTGATTGTAGTCGGTGGTGGTGACCAGCGGGCCGGCGCCGGGCGCTGGGGGTCAGAAGGTGGTAGTGGTGGGCATGCCTCAGACCGCGTCCTCCTCGCAACCCTCGCACGTTAGCCAGGTACCATACTGGTTCAAAATCATACTATTTGAAATAGTCCATATGAGTACTAGTTACATTTTGAACTCACTTGCAATAAATCACTAGAACATTAAGAATCATGCAACATAACACCTTAGAACCTTCTCACGAGTACACAATATTTATTATATCACACCTGACCAAAAAGTGACCACTTTTTCACTTCCTGGTCAGGGAATTTAATTTAATACGTCCGGGCGATAAAATAGAAAGCCTCAGATCGCATATTTATCAAATACATGCGATCTGGGGCATACTTTGTTTTATTGGCCTTGATAATCTTGGTATTATATTCTACTATGTATGTCGTGGTTGGTATTATGTAATAGTCCGTAAACAAAACCTGCATAATAAGGCCATGATTATTTTTCTGACGAGTACGTTTAGTCCGACAAGTTGGTGCGCGACCTTCCTGCGGGGTGAGAGACGATGGCAGGGACGCGGCACTCTACAGGGTGAAATCGAAATGAATCGACAAATTTTTATGGGGGGTTCTAGTGATATAAAACATTATATTTGTGAGGTTTAAAAACAAATCTAAGTCGACAAAGAAAGTATCAATAATTTCCTTTTCTTTTACTCGAAACTGGTAAATATACAGACTAAAAACATAAAACTTAATAAAAATTGTATTTTAGAAAAATATGAAATTAAATTTTTAATATTAAATAAATCGTTCGTAATTCACAAGTTGCTAAGCGGACGGGTGCGCGCGGCTAGGTTTCTACCTAGCCGCGCGCAAAATCGGTTCTTCTGAACCGATTTCAAATTCACCCTGTAGATGTTAGTGGGGGCGGTTGATGCGGGGAGGGAAAACTCGTGCAATAGAGTTTACAATACCTCAGCCCCCCACTAACGTGTCTCACCCCGCAGGAAGGTCGCGCACGGGTATGGCCGCCGGTTGACGTAGATACGATGTGTACGCAGGCCCCGGTGTCGGTGGTGGCGAAGCCCGTGTTCGCCCGCGGCGGCGCCCCCGCCCAGCCGCCGCAGCCGCAGCCGCCGCCCGAGCTGGACGACCTGTCGCACCTCGCCTGACAGCCTCGCCAGCCGCGCCCCTTCACATTCACCATCGTCAAGCAGTACACCAGGAAGAAAACGCCTTAGGACTCGTGACTCGAACATAGCTGCGACCCTAGCCAAGTGGCCAATCTATATATAATCTCTATTATATAAATACGCTGGACTGAATACTTCTACTAAAATGACAAATGATCCTTGTGGCAATTTGAGCGCCCTATCGAGCGGCATGGGTACTAAATTTGAAGTTTGTTGCTTGTGTTTGACATTACAAATGCATCTCGCAGTTCCGTGGACGTTCACCTTCGCACACCAGTGCCATCAGCGCCAAGATGGCGATAATCAAATATGCTTCATTTTTTGGATGACAACCTACAGTCCAGCGTACTAGTATAAAAAAACGCGCCGTTTTTGCAAGGGGTGGGGGGGCCGCCAGGTGACGTCAGCGCGAAATTAATAAATGGCGGCGTATCATTGGAGGGGATAATAGAGGTCAGTGATTCGATCGCATAGAATTCAAATGTATTAAACTGACGTGTTACAGAGAAAACAATACGTCACATTTATACTTTTGTTTTCTATACTTTCAAATAGATAAACCACTTGGCTAGGGCCCTTGTTTACCATTGCTTTAACTTATACATAAATAAATCACGCCTTTGTGTAGGGGGTAGGTAGAGGTGTTGTAACACCCGCGTTTCGCCAGCTTATTTCAGGTCCCATGTAATAAGGGGCCCAGCCTATAGCCATTGACCGAGAACTTTCTTTGCAGTTGTTTCCTAGATGGCGAGAGAGACAAGTGACAATTGTATTTGGCTCTGTCACCACACGGCTATGATATATTAATAATTATTTATTTAATTTACATACATACATAAATCACGCCTATATCCCCGAAGGGGTAGGCAGAGGTGAACTAGCACCCACGTTTCGCCAATTATGTTAGGTCCCATGTAATAGGTGGCGAGCCTATTGCCATTTATCGGGCACAAAAGTCGCAGTGCATTGCTATTGCTAAGTGGTATAAGAGGAACGCTGCTGCCCATTCTTCATAATTGATTTATCCTTAGTCGCCTTGTACGACACCCACGGGAAAGATTTGGGGTGGTGACAATTGTATTCTACTCTGCCGTCACCACACAGCATTTATTATTTATTTTTATTTAATTTAGATAACAAAAATCTATAGCTACAGTTTTCAATAACCATAATATATATTTTTCCGTCATCTAGTTTCTTAACACAAGCGGCTGAAGCTTATGATCAACTATAGATGTGAGTAAAAGAAATATTTCTTATACAAACTACAAACGTCTTGTTTTAAGACGCCCTAATAATTGTTGAATCCTTAATAATATTACAGTATATCAAAAATGTGAACCATCTCAATTTAATTTTAAACCCTAATGCGCTTTATGTAAATTGAATTTTAAATATGTCTGATGTGCTGTACATTGACACTATAGCGATAGTTTTAGAGATTTTAGTGAGCGGGAAAGATTTCCATTTCAAGTCTTGTCCCAAGCTTAAAATTCTCACTGCTTTTATTATTATTGTAAAATGTAAAAAGACAAATTAATGATATAGCAAGCGGTTTTATCGATTGCAGATCCTATCAAGTTCTAATTATTTTCTTCTTTGTTTGTTTATTGCTATAATATGACTGTTTCGTTGAGTATAGTACTCATAGATGGGGGAGTATAGGTATCTCCTTTGAAAAATTATAGCACCAATAATATGCACTGGCAGATCTATATCTCGGGACAAACAGCTGCCGGCGAATCTGTGCAGAACATAAATAAATAGAGTGATATTTAATTAAGTAATAACTCTTGTTAAGTGATTGAAACTAAAGTCAAATTAAATAACTTTCACTCTGGGATTAATTCTCGAATCACGAGAAAGGAGAATACAGCGGTTTCATGCATTTAGGTCGAGCAGGAATTATTGTTTTTTGAGGAGTAGCTGGTGGTTTTTCTCTCGATTTCAGTATAGAACGTTATTCAGTTTGACCTTAGAAGTTTGTTGGTGAGTTAAAATTACTCGGTGTAATATTTAACTTTGTTGGCTTAGGGCTCGCTGTTCCATCGTTGTTTAACTAAACTAATTGTTAACAATCATTACTAATGGTACAAATGGTTAAAGTTAACTACGATTGGAGTAACGGTTCCTTAGATTTTAAATGGTGTTGTTTGTTAGAGTCACTGAAATCGAATAGGTAGATATAATTATAATATTGTTGTTAATTCTTAAAATAAGTAATTTTGACAGCACGACAAACATCGGTGCAACAGAAAGTGACCATTCCATCTGCGTCACATATGATATAAAATAGATATGTATTATAAAATAATTTTACGAAATATTTAGGGTTAATTTAATTTTATTACTGACAATACTTTCTCAGCATTTACACTCATGTCACCCATACATAAATCACGCCTCTATCAACGAAGACCCCTTCAGCAGGCAGAGGTGAATTAACACCCAGGTTTCGCCAATTAGGTTAGCCTATTGCCATCTATCGGGAATATTAATCGCAGTATATGGCATTTACGCATTCGAAATACTTATATTTTTTCAAGGTATTGTGACTGTGCTTAGGGGTATTTACCACAAAGCACCTGAAGTATAGAAGTATCTGCCAGCTAAATGTTAGGCTTTTGGCTTGAGTTAGTTTATGATTGAGACTAACGGCGGGTCCCAACATTCTATCAACAGTTGAAGACAGTCGTACTACAGCTTAGCTTCTGTTATTTATCGTATTTTACCAAAAAATTCAAGGCAACTAAACTTTAGTAAGCTTACTTGTAGATAGGTTATCGGGACCCGACTTAAGTCATTATTGCAGTTATGCACATTTTGAAAAATTTAAATAGAGACTTGACAATAAGGTTGAAACTATTTATTTTCTGTAAAAACCCAACCATAAAATATATAATTATCATAAATAAATGACTGTATTATGTAAACGCCATTCCAAAAATAATAGTTTAATTTAATAACGCGATACAAAATAAAAAGCCCGTCAATTCAAGTATTGTCAATATTGCGTTCTGTACAGTCAACAGCTAGATTAAGCAGCGACGCATGAGTTTTTATGCAATCACATTATATAGATTTATGCAAGTGAAATCTAGCCAAAAACGAAGACAAATTAAACAAACGGTGCAGTTGTAGTCTCTCAGGTGACTAAATATACACTGATGATTGCGTAACAAACACACTTGTCCATTATCATAATAAGTTTTTAATGTTTATTTGTTAAGCTTAAGTTGGCTCTTTTTTGTTATACAACATAGATTATATAATTTATAGACTGTATCCTACAATGGATTATCTGCTATTTGCGAATTGTATTGAAGTGTACAGACATATTGCCTTATTTTTTGTAATACATACAAAAGCAATTGCAATAAAATTATACTTATACATATACCTACTATAATATAGCACAAAAATCGTAATCCGAATGTATTCAATATCGCATTTTTTTATGTAATTTAAAAAAAAAATTAAATAAAAACATCATCAAAATGTATCAACTCTTTTATTTCCACGTAGGTAAGCCCTTGTCAACGAATCAATTTGTCGATTTTTATGGGGATGAAAGTTCGCATAACAGTAACATCACAGTGAACGGGTAAATAAGCACCGAATCCGAATAATAGACATTAGACACAATGCTTCACAATGAATGAATGCCCACTCGAGTGAATTGATAAGTGGGTTGTACCGTTCGGCTCGCTCGCGTGGGGAGCGCGTGGCTCGCCTGTCCGGCGGGGGTTGGCAGACGCGGCGTGCACGTAGGTATTATACCTATAGCGTTGAAGCCTCCCAGAGGATATAAGTAGGTATATTGTTTATATTATTATAGGTAGTAATGGAAATGTTGAACTTTTGATATAATCTAACGACTGGATAGTGATTAGGAATAAAATATCGTTATTTTATTATTATCTGAACATTTTTATACATGTCTTCGTAATAAAAATGTCGGTTTACTTAGTAAGGTGTGGTTAATATTAGTC
This sequence comes from Cataclysta lemnata, assembly GCA_963931975.1. Lineage (NCBI taxonomy): Eukaryota > Metazoa > Arthropoda > Insecta > Lepidoptera > Crambidae > Cataclysta > Cataclysta lemnata. Next base: position 13,390,076 of record OZ008342.1, read on the forward strand.
AGTATTTTTTCATCAACTTGGTTATATTATGATATAATTATTGGATGCTAAGTTTATAAACTAATCTATTTCATATAGTCCATTACTTACGTCTTTATCGACTATCATAGAAATAATGATTATCCTAAAAATGGGAATAAGAATATTCATAAAAGCTCTTATTTCGAATCGCAAACAACCCTCTTTCAAAGATATTTTCAAACATTGGTTTTGGCGCTGATATGTATCTAAAGTTAAATGGAGACTTAAAAGCTCTTCATTGTAGAGTGTCTCGTCTGCGAGTAGTAAAGTATGTGACGGTCATCGTGAGTGGCGGCGGCGCGCTGTGCCCGCCTGACCGCTGGCCGCACCGGCGGCGGTGGTCGCAGCCATTCTGTCGCGAACGCAGCGCGGGTCTACTCACCCGCATCCGGACCTCGCACGCAGCATCTTTCCCGCCAAAATATTACGAGTGTTTATGTTTAGTTGTTTTTTTATTATTTATTTATTAGTACAGTGCTGTTGATTTGAATACATATGATTAATTAGTTACTGTGATGCGTTGTTTTGGTTTGTTTTGGATTTTGTTCTTTGTGTTTTTACCGGCGTCGACTAAGGGAATCCGATGGCTGTAAGTACATTTCAACTTTTTTAATTTTGTAATAGTTGGTTAAAGCTCCCTTTTTCAACCTTGAAAGTTAATTCGCGTATACGTTATTACTTGACAGTATTCTTTAGGGATGTTAATCTAACTAATAAATTACTTTAAAATGTTTTTCGGATAACTTGCTTAATTATGCCTACCTAGTAGTTACATACTTAAATATAATTGTCATGTACTAAATGGTCATTATATTTAAGTCCGAAGATAACTCTTTATCTTCTAAATTGCCTCTTCACTAGTATTCGGAAGTCCTCGTTTCTCGCTCCATTGAATATCACTTGGAAGCGAATCCCAATATTCTATACAATGTCTTGATTTATAATAAGTATAGGTATTTTATTCCTAGTACTTATTCAATATTTTTGAAACTAGTCCACGGCTTTTCCTAACAAAACAAAATTGGAATGTATTTTTTCCAGCGGCCTTAAATTTAACGATGACGTCAGAATGCTCTACACAATAACTTTATTAACAGACGGCCTTCAGTTTGTGAAGTAATAATTATTACTTACCCAAAAGTATAGTGAATTTCTCAAATAAAATCAAAACCTGCAAAATAATCAAATTACACGGCTATTTATTATATATAGTAACCATTATCAGTTCTTATAGTAGGTACATAAAGCGCTGTCTTTTCAGAACACCAAACATGACTGTATCTAAAACTTGGTTCCATTTAGTTTATTTATCTTACTCTAAGGTACCTAATGACTTAATAATCGGCCTTTAAACACGACATACCTATTACTGAGAAATGTTTGGTCATTCACACCATAATTAGTAATTTTGTTAAATTAAAAAAGGTTTTTGAATACAGAACAAAAAATAATATATCTGTCGCACATGAATTCTTCAATTTGTTTATAATATAGAAACTAGAGTATGAATAGAAGAAGACAGAGCAAGACGAAAGCAGGTAAGAGGAATATAAGTTATGTTATATTATTTCAAAAATTTTGCGATTTCTACATTGTGGCTTTATAAACGGAATCGTGAATTTTGCTGTGACAGTGCCGGTATAGGTTTTATGTGCTTTTACAGCATCTATCGCAAACCCGCGATAGATGCTGTAAAAGCACCACAACCAAAAGCTTCATCATCACCGGCCTTTTTAATGTCCCCGCTGGCCCAGTGCGGGTTGGTGGGTATTAACGACTGCAGATGTAGCCGGGACCGGCCAGCCAAGGCTTAGGCAACATTGCTTAGTTTGTGCAATCGCAGGCCGAGCGCTATGCTACTGCGCTAGCGAGCTCCTCCAAAAGCTTAGGTTCTTAAAAAAAAACCTAATAAATCCTCATTCTAGCAAACGAATCATCAGTGCCTACTTCTTGTTTGATGAGAACACATTAAACTGAATTGTTTGCTCAGTGTGTAGCGCAACTTCAAACAAACTGTCGTTGCGCCGGCGCAGCTTCTGTTCGCCGGCGACACTTTTATATTGACTCGCCCACGTCATTCGGCACATGAATTTTCTACTGTCAATGTCGGCGCGTGTGATCTTACGAATGTATTTCTATAACCTCTTCCTTTCACACGCTTGGTTTAGCAGGTATTACTAGTTTCCGCTTGCTTTGCTAGTTCAACTGTAGACTGTGTGGAATTAGGTTGTATTGTGCGTAGGAATGTATTTAAAAGTACACTTACCACTTTAACTAATAGATTCATTTTCGAAGGTTTTCTATTTCTATTAAGGGAAATTTTAGAGGTTAACTGTAAAGAAAAATGATGTTAACGATTCGTAGAGCTTATTGGCAAAGTTTCCTAAATTGTCCCCAAATTACCAAAGGTAATCGTACATTTTTTTTTAATCTGCTCTATTAAGTGATTTTCACAACACATTTATTGATATATGTAATTTCAAATGTTATCGTAACTCTACATCGTAAATGAAATTTATTCAAACTTCGTCTTTTCTTTTCGTAAGCTCTATATTTTTTGCTCATTTTTATGTAATTATTATCTGATCTAGGTTAGTCCTCGGTCCCTACCAAACAATGGAGGAAAAGCCAAGTAATCACATTAAGAATTCTTTCTTTACACAGTGCCTTTGAACTAAATAAGTCAACTCAGTTCTCTGTACTGAGTATTTTCCTTTTCATTAAATAAATCATTCTGTTGAAGATTCGTGGAACATGTTTTTATACCAGTCAATTCATATTGAGTAAAAATTAGCTTTTAAAAAATAAATAGGTATTGATTAATCAAATAAGAATAATCTATATTTACACCAAACTTTACTTCGCTTTAAGTGATTCTTGGTAACCAAATCTTCATATTTACAATGAGACGTGAAGAAAATCGTTCCTGATTGATTACGTTAGTCAAACCTGGGGGCTTACCGCCTAACTCGATTGCTAAAGCAAAAGCTATAGTTTATGACGTCATGCTGTCATTTCGCACTAAATGTACCTAAACTATTAGCGATAGCTTTGAACGAATGATAACCGAATGATTTTGTATCAATTTGGCACAAAATCCGTGTCGCCTAAAAAATCAGGATGGCTGCTATAGCCGTAAGCAGTGCATTGCAATATAGCTATCATCAGCGATCGAGTTAGGCGGTAGGCCCCCTGAACCTGAACAAAAATACTGCCTACATTTTACTAACCAAAATTGATCGAAAAGGCATTTATGGATGGAAAAATATAGAGAGAATGGGCGATAACTACCAAATAATTATACCTACAATAGTCTATGCCCACCACGCTCGCTGGTTCAGTGCGGATTGATGGGTGCAGCCCTCAGAGTAAATAGGACTATATACTCCGAGGTGCAGCCGGAACCGAGGCCAAGGCTCAACTTGCGTTCCGAAGCACGGAGGAACTCGAGATAAATTATTTTGGTTACCCATCCAATGACCGGCCCTAGCGAACATTGCTTTGTTTACGCAACCGCAGGCCGAGCGCGCTAAAAGCCACCGTGCTTTGAAGATCCTATTGACTGTTTAAATATACTATTGTAAAATAGCCGAGCGCTAATCCACCGCGCTATGAAGCTCCTTGACTGTATAATAGTAGGGGTTAAAGTATGAAATTGCCGATGTTCCCTCATTATTTAGTAGTAGTGTATAATTCCTTTAAAACAATAGTTATATCCATTATTCTTTTTTATTTTAAACTTCATTTCAAGGACTTATTTTATTATGTTTTTATTTCTTTCACTACCCAATAAATCTTCAAAAACAGCTCGTCCTTAGTACCATTTAGATCCACGGACACGGACACCAGTCCGTCTCCGTTATAAAAAAAAATCTCTAGGTATCCTATAGCTTAATAATGATGTCTAAATATACCCATAAAATTATATAAAATTTAGATTAGTGGTTCCTTAAAAAAATCGCAAATATGTTTGTATGAAGAAATTAATTTTCGTTAAATTCTCCATACAAAACGGCAATTTCATACTTAAACCCCTAATACCTACCTATTGTAAAATTACATTGTATCGGGACGTCAAAATGGAAAATAAGCCCATTGCAACAGCTCTGCGTGCCTACCCCGTCCCTAATTGCACTAATGAGCGCGTTGTTCGGATGCAACCCGCAATTATTCGCCCCCACATTACACCGGAAGCATCACGGGAAATCCGAGCTTTGTCCGTCCGGGAAATTCAGGCATCGAGTAGCCAACTCGATTTTCACCGATCGGACCATTAATTATTTAGGACAAAGGGAATATAAGCTGCCTCGTAAGATCAGTTGATGACTTTAATAGTGTTTAGGTAATTATAGTTTGAATAACAGGTTGGGGGAAGATGTTAAATTTTCTTAATAAAATCTCTTGAGTTATAACATTATATATTTGTATCTGGCTGGTGAGACATTCTCTATATATTCTTCCATCTATAGGGTAGGCCTGTGCCCCAGCAGTGCGGATAAATAATGCTTTTAACATTATTTTTTTTGGAATTGACGCAATTTCTGTGCGGTGCTACCTATTACCTAGTTAGTATTACTGTTATATTATACTTATTACTCAGGATTCCCTTTTCCGCGAAGTCTAATATTATTACAAGCTACATATTATTTCCGCACCGGTGCCATTTGCATTTATTTACGCCGACAAATCTGTCTGGGCGGGTGTTAAACACGAAACTCATATCTAACAAACCATAACGTTCCGGAGTCGTGGAGAAAACTTTAGAATTTAGAATAAACCAAAACGGCGGAAATTAATTGTCAAGAAACGCTTAAATTGCATTGACACAAAGACAAATTATCTATAAAAAAAACTGTAAACTTGTTTAATTTTAAATATCAGATTGTTTGTTCAAATATTCAACATGGTGGGACCTATTTGGTTTATAGCTTGTGCGTGAGAATTAGCAGCTGTATACAACTTGTACCTACAATACCACGTGAACGCAATGTTAGTAGGTAGGTACCGTTCACAGATAAACCACTTACGTTAAATAAATACCCTATCCGTAATAATTGTGTTGTCCTGGATAAATTAGGTTACTGTCAATATTTCACCAAGCAAGAGTCGGTTCTTATGTTGAAATCTCAACAAAGAAACTAGGGGCACAAGATTGATAAATAAACAATCAGGATGTATCTAACTGCCGCACTCAGAGACGTCAATTAACTTCAATGAGTATTTAATGTCAAAAATGTTCATTTAAATCTAGAACTAACTGCCGCACTCAGAGACGTCAATTAACTTTAATGAGTATTTAATGTCAAAAATTTTCATTCAAATCTAGACCATAGACCCGGCAAGAATAGCGACTAGTTTAGAATTGTCATTTTTTGACGTTAAGTACTCATTAACGTCATTTGACGTCTCTGAGTGCGGCACATAGACCCGGCAAGAATAGCGACTGGTCTTGAATTGTCATTTTTTGACGTTAAGTACTCATTAACGTCATTTGACGTCTCTGAGTGCGGCAGTTAGTATCAAATGTTACCCTACTTTGACAAATTATTATAGACCATAAATCTATTATCATATCGTCTGGTTAACACAAATATTCCCATCGGGATAATCTATCAATAATCGTTCCAACATATCATTCCTTTGGGCAGATCAATTAAGTACAGACGCAACCGTCTACTAACTTGCGATATTATACAGAATTATTAATCTAAGCTTTATGAATGTTACGATATAATTAAAGGTATCGTGTATAAAACCCAAATATTAGTGTCGTGAAAGATATAAGTCTATGAAGTAAGAATGGCAGTCCAGAAGATGAAAAAGCGGTTGAGCCCGACAATATACCAGTAGAGGTTTGGAAGAATTTGAAAGAGGATGGATGAAAGTGGCTGACTTTATTCTTCAATAAACTGTTGCAGGAAGAGGCGATCCTTGAAGAATGGTGCAATAGCATTCTTGTGCCAATCTTCAAAAATAAGGGTGATGTACAAGAGTGAAACAATTATCGGGCGATAAAGCTCACGTCATATTGTATAAAGATATGGGAAAAGGTGATTGAGAGACGAATGAGAGAGGTGAGCCAGAACCAATTTGGGTTTATGCCTGGACGAGGTACAATGGACGCCATATTTGCTCTTCTTCAGTTGTGCGAAAAATACCGCCGTGCAAATAAAAGCTTGGACATGGTGTTCATTGACCTTGAAAAGGCGTACGATAGGATACCCCGTATGGTTATATGGTGGGCTTTGAAAGTGAAACGAGTGCCAGAGAAGTACGTAGAGCTTGTGAAAGCTATGTATGACAGAGCGAGTACGCTAGTAAGGTCCGAAGCCGGAGTAACCGACAAGTTCGATGTGGCTGTAGGCCTGCACCAAGGATCGGCATTAAGCCCATATTTGTTCCTCTTGGTTATGGATGCTCTGACATCAGACATCCAGAAGGAGGCAACTTGGTGCATGTTGTTTGCCGATGACATGGTTCTTGTCCAGAGCAGACTGGGAAAATGGCAAAGTAGGCTAGAGAGTGTGGGGCTGAAGATCAGCAGAACAAAAACTGTGCATTTGGTCTGCGACTTCGGTGGCGCCTGGTCTTACTGATATTGCCTCAGATGGTGTATACCTACCAGTTTGTTCCGATTTCAGGTATCTCGGATCATTTATCCAAAATGATGGTGATATTGACCGCGGTGTGAATGGTAGAATAAATGCAGGATGGATGAAATGGCGGCAGGTCTCGGGGGCAACATATGACCCAAGATTGCCCCTTAAAATTAAGATTAAAATATACAAAACCACAATAAGACCTGTCGTATTGTCCACCAATAAGAAAAAACCACAATAAGAAAAATGCATGCTGCGGAAATGAGAATGTTGAGATGGATGTGTGGGGTGACTAGGAAAGACAGGATTAGAAATGAGCACGTTAGAGTCTGAAAGTAGCGCCGATGATCGAAAAATTGAGGAGTAACAGGTTAGCGTGGTACGGGCATGTGATGAGGAATGAATGTGATGAAGAATGTTACGTAACTAGAGGTATGTTAAGTAGGGATGTGAATGGATGGATTGTGTGAAAGATGATATGGAAAAAAGGGGAGTTCATGCTGAGCTCAAGTCTAATAGAGGAGAGTGGAAGAAGAAGATATGTTGTGCCGACCCTACTTACTGCCGCACTCAGAGACGTCAATTAACTTGAATGAGTATTTAATGTCAAACATTTTCATTCAAATCTAGACCATAGACCCGGCAAGAATAGCGACTAGTTTTGAATTGTCATTTTTTGACGTTAGTACTCATTAACGTTATTTGACGTCTCTGAGTGCGGCAGTTAAAGTAGGATAAGCGCAGGGAGAAGAAGAAGAAGAGTGTATAAAACGTAAAATATAATGGAAAACGTAAAGGTTAAATTGAAGTTGATGTTTTAATTAAATATTACTTACGCATCGTCTACCACTTGCCCTGAAACGAATGAATATATTACACATTAATTATTACATCTATAGGACCTTTAGAACCAATTAATAACTAAGAAGTATCACAAATTTCATGAAAACATTACGTATTCATATTTGCAGGGCCGGATTAGTGAAATCGGATAATTTGAATAGGTAGCTCTGCTATGTACCTACTTTTACCTTTATAAATTTATTCTAAATGAAAATGAACGCGATCGAAATAGTAGGGATTTATGAAAAGGAGAGTCTTATAAGAGGTCAATTAATTTTTTTTGTAAATAACGCAACCTTGGTAAGTAGGTACAAAATAATAAACAGGTACAATATGTAAGCTCATCATTAACTAAATCTGTTCAAAAAGCAAGAGAATATTAGGTATGTTAAATTATGTGTCAAGATGCAGATGTTTCCAAAACTAAAACGTAGGTAAACTAATAAATTTAGGTCCTCATCATCCTCAACAAAGTAAATACACCTCAAAATATCCCAGCATACAAATACATAACGAAAGATACCGATGAAAATATTATGGGAAATATAATTTCTATTTTCGCATACTTTTCCGTGGCCCAAGTAGGCATACCTATCCAACTTTATCATGGCGTTCGTGCCAGAAAAGCGAAGGTAAGTGATTCCCTTGAAGCGCTCAGTTTTCGCTGAGTGAGCGGGGCAGGCCAGGCCGTGTGTGGCAGACCGAAAAAAATAATTTCCCTCGGTCGAGTTCCCACTGTGACTTTTCCAGGCGGCCGTCCTGTGCATCTGTCGGACCTGTTATTAGGGGTCGACGGCTAATGCTTTCTCAGATTTTTTTTATATGGAGTCGGCCCGTCTTAGTTTTTACGATTGTGATTTTTATTGAGCTACCCCTGAGCTGTGGCTGCGAGTGAAGGTGAAATATGGGCCGATTCGGAAAATAAATTCGCTTTATTGCCATGTGTATAAGGGGAAATTGTTGAATTTCATATTTTTATGAGAGGCTTAATATAAAACTAGCCATTGCTACTACGTCTCGGTGGAACAAAGTTTTGCCTACATATGTAGATACAAAGACACGTCAGACTAGTAAAATTTTCGTAGTTGGCTTTACATCCATTTGCTCTTAATTTACGTCAAACGTCGATGGCAGTAGATTATAGCTAATAATATTTACATACTTACATAAATAATACGTTTTTTAATAATAAAAAACTTATTATTTACTAATAAAAAAATTAAATAAAGAGAAGAAATTTTAAGTTTTTTTCGAAAAATTATATCACCAAAATCTTTGTACTAATTTCTCTAACATTTATTTATTGTTAAAATTAAAATAGAATAGTTTATAAAGCAAACCCAAGCTTAACCGAACGCACGGTATTTGTAAAAATATCTGCTTTGGAATGTTTGAAATGATTTCTACATTGCGAGGGTACCCGTTGGCTTACAACGTGAAGTGTAAAGGTTAGAAGAATTTCGGAAAGTTAATTAACGTCTTGGGTGGCCGAGCGGTCAGGCACCTGCCCGGATAGCAGCGGACGCGGGTTCGATTCCCGCCTCAAGATCATAATTTTTCAAAATTCTTTTTCTAACCACCAAAATTTTTGTACTAATTTTTCTAACATTTATATAATATTAAAATTAAAATCTAATAGTTTAAGTTTTTTATTTAATAATAAAAAGCTTTTTTATTTATTTACATAAATCACGCATAGGTACCTCTATTTAACCCCGAGACAGAGGTGTATTAACACCCAATTATAGGTGGCAAAGCCCGTTGCCTCTATCGGGTTAGTATATAGCAGTACCTGCCTATGCTCGGGTGTATGAGAGAAACGCTGCTGCCCATTAGGCACTCATAGCGGTTTTAGCCCTTGCCTTGTAAAAAAGTTCGACCTCACTTTCTTCATATTTTATAGCTAGGTATACTTATTTTCACGTTTAAGAGGAGCGCAGACAGGTATTGGGATTGTCTTGTCTTGTCTTAATTACAGACGGCGTTGAAAGTGCCTCAATTTCAGTAAAACTAGAGTTTGTCGTCCGTCTACGGCTTCACAGAGGCAAAACTTTACGCGAGTTCTAATCAAGGTGCACTCTGGTGGATAAGATTACTGGTATATAAATTGTACTTGGAAGGAGTTTTCTCAATTTCGGAATCTTACAATACGTAAGAAGTAAGAAATAAATCTACAACACGTAGTTTTTACAATTCTTCGAAGGGATATTATCGGACATGTATGACGGAGTAACCTCCTTCAATGTTAATAATAAATGCCTTAATATTCCTTGAAGCGTTTTTTTAATAATTTATGTGTCATTAGCGTTTATAACATAAATCATTACGACACTTAAGAAATACTTAAAATAAAACAACAAAATTGTATACTGAGCTCAGTCATGGTTTATCTTTGAAACATTGTGATGAGCAGCGTCAATTTTTCCTTGTTTGTACGTAAAAGGCGTGTTTTGCACAAAACCCTACCGCATCAACCAACCACAGAGTCCATGTCGTTTTGCAAATGACCCTAGCCGGTCAATGTTTTCACCACAGACGCAGCAACAGATCGATCACCCGATATAAATAGAACGGAATGCCATCGACATCGACACGGCTCCGTCCTTTTCGCCATACATCCGAATCGTACTAACGAGCACATTGTCGCATGTCGACGTATCCCGTTCTTTTGCGCAATAAGTGCAACAAATCGCTGCGCACGATTCATTTGATCTGACACAAATTTATCCGCGCCTCGCAGCCCTTTATTTACGCCGACGCCCGATGCTCACTTGTCCCGACAAATTCATAAATCACCGACATCCTCGCTTGGTACAGTTTTTATTTCAGTCCGGGATTCTTGCTGGGCCGTATCGACAGCGGTCTTTGAAGTAACACCTCATTAATCGACTCCGCTGAATGGGCGAGCTTTTAATAATAATAATAATAAGAACTTTGTGTAGAAACATGAAGATAATATCGCTTCTTAAATACAAAAGGGACATAACTAAACATAGGATTCCTGTAACAGTGAATCTTGTTGTCAGCAATATAGAACACACAACGTTTCCCAATATTTTTATATCCTATATTGATGACTAGAGGTCGCCCGTGGTTTCGCTCGCGTTAATGTCGGTTATTTTATAGTCTATAGCCTTCCTCGTTAAATGGACGATGGACACAAAAAAAAAATGAGTCAGTAGTTCCTCAGATTAGCGCGTTCGACCAACCAAACAAACTCTTCCGCTTTATAATATTGGTATAGTTATACATACATACATAAATCACGCCTATATCCCCGAAGCGCTAGGCAGAGGTGAACTAGCACCCACATTTCGCCAATTATGTTAGGTCCCATGTAATAGGTATATATAGGTGGCGAGCCTATTGCCATTTATCGGGCACAAAAGTCGCAGTACTATTGCTAGGTGGTATAAGAGGAACGCTTCTGCCCATTCCTCATCGCTGATTTATCCTTAGTCGCCTTGTACGACACCCACGGGAGAGACTTGGGGTGGTGACAATTGTATTCTACTCTGCCGTCACCACACGGCTTATAGTGCTACCTACAAATAAAAAGCTGAAAGATTTTGCTCTCGAACTGCTAGTATTAGCTGAAGCTTAAATATCCACTTGTCCACCTCAAGCTTGAGTGAAGCCGGGGGGCGTCAAGCCGTCTGTCCGCCGCGTGAGTCACGCGCCCGCCCTCGACCGAAGCTCCCGCCGCTACACCCGCCCAACAATGACTCTTTACAGAAACAAAAAGTTCCGAACACATACCAACCTCCTTAGTAAAAACACCAATACCCATTTAACTGAATTAAGCGCCTCTCCTTTGTTTTCTGGTAAATCGAATAAGGAAAGTTTCTTTTTTATGTTCCTGTTGTTGCTGCTGAAGCCATAAATATTCCGGGGGATTTTTTATGTGTAGTACAAACTTGTTCACTGACGTACCTACGCCTGGTATAATAAGATTAATGTATTCACGTATTATATTTATACCGAAGACTTAAAGTTTTGTTTGGAACAAAGAGAACGGCGTCTTTGAACAAGCGTTAATTAGTAGGAGGGATTTGGAATAGTGCCCACGTAACGGAAAATAGCTGAAGCAACGGAGTTGAGTGCTATACGAGAATAGGGACAAGACAATGCTTTAAATTTCCCGTTCTCTCTACGACAAATATTGTTTGTTAATAATGTATAAAACGCGATGATTTTTTAGAGGTAGTAACTGTATGTGTATACAGTGTGGAAAGAAAGAGTGGGCCCTGGAGGAAAAGTACCTTATATCTTTAAAATAGCTCGATTTACTGAAAAGAAACATTCCTTTATTTTTAAAAAGAAACAACTGCTTTCACAGAATTCTCAAAAGATTACCTGAACCGGGAATTGAACCAAGTAAAAAATAAAAAAAATAACACTCGTCATTTTATTTTACTAATCGATGCAGTCGATGTTAACGATAATTTTATCTCTCAGAACCATAGGGACTTAGAAAAAAAATATTACGAAATCTTATATTTTACTCTAATTAGTTCAGAGTATTTTAATCTCAAATCAAATCAAAATTAGTTTAGCAATTTTGAAATTCGAACAAACTTCTTGTTAATTTTTATCGATTTTGTTTTGTTTTGCCACCATTTAGTAATACCTATGTAGGTATTTTGTTGTAAATAATGGTATCAAGTGCTATTCAATTTAATAGAAGCATACATTTTAAACTACAAAGATTACAATTTAGACCTTCAGTAGTATGTAGAATGAAAGGTATCCGAATTCACCATAGCACTGACACAATATTGTCGAGAAAAGTCTTGGCGGGAATGGTAAAAAACTTAGTAGGTAAATGTTGGAGGTTTAAAAAAACATTTATTACGAAGCTCACAAAAACATCGTAATCTGCAATTTTTCGATATGGAATTTATTAGTTAAATTAATACCCCAAAAACTATTAATTTAACTAGGTGATATTTTTCTTTCATGTAAGTTTATATGCGTCTTTCAATTTTAATAAAATAAAATTCTCGTAAATATTGAGAGTATTCCAGAGTAAAAGTAAAATAAACGTTAGATTTCATGTTTTTTTATTTTCTTAGACCCTATATTTCTCAAAGAAAATTATCGTTAACATTGAATTGATTGATTTTTTATTTTTTACTTGGTTCGATTCCTGGTTCGGGTAAGCTTTGTGAGAATTCTGTGAATGCAGTTATGTTACTTTTTAAAAATAAAGAAATGTTTCCTTTCAGTAAATTAAGCTATTTTAAAGATTTAAGGTACTTTCCCTCCAGGGCCCACTCTTTCTTTCCACGCTGTATACCTGACTACATCTTTAGTATCTCGCGTTCACGCACGCTGTAAAGTGATCGAAACTTCGAAACTTAGAAAATCAAATATTCACACGGTTTAAATCCGCTAAGTTGTTTTGTTTCAACTCTTACAGTGTATGCGGACTAAGACCAACAGGATACTGTTATCCGTCCCAGTTGTCGTCCATGTGCGTTTACTCTCGGACAGTACCTAGCTACGACTGGGTTTAAATGATATTCGCAATGCCATACTGATGTTCTTTTATTAAAACTGTTATAAGGGATGATAACTTATTATATGGAACTGTCTCCTGGAGAAAATGTCGCGCAGTCGCAAGGTGAAATTTCATGGTCATTTGATAGAGATTTTGTGTAGTACATAAATCACACCAGTTTAAACTGTAGTAGTAAGCTCAGGTAATCATTATCTACATCCATATGGCTACAACTATTTTACATCCCATGTAATAGAGGGCAAGTCGATTGCCATCTACCGGACTTGATTAGAATAAAAAAAAAATCGTAAAAGCCTAACTCTACTCTCGAATACAAAGAAATACGTTTAAACACCTTTGTCACAGCCGCTATTTAACGTATAAAGCTGCGCCATCCCTTCACGGACTACGGGTCTACGGCCCTTACATATTCTGAGAAGAACGGGTCAGATTTTTTTTGCAGGAAATTTTATAATATTTTAAGGCTTACGGGAGAACTATAAGGGGTAGAGACAATTGTATTCACCGTGCCACTAGAGATGAGAACATCAGCAGAACTTAGAGTATTTGGAAATCCTAACACCGGTCCATCTATCGGAACCTCTAGATTTTGTTATCCATCCATCAGAGATTCCAGATTTTTCGTGTGTATACGTGTAGTTTAAGCAGGTTAAAATCCTGAAAGGAGGTCTCTTAATAATTTGATTGTCTTTTGTTTTGTTTTCTATTTCGTAATACCTACGTGCGCGTAAATTGGTTCTTGAAAATGAAAATTAATTTTTAGCTACGGTTCGGAACACTCGCACCGCTGACCGGAGATAAGGCACGGTGTGTCGCTCCTAGCATCTCCCCTCAGTGCTCGCTAAAAAACGTAAATGTAATAAAAAATAATGCAAATCTGTAACACTCCGCGAACATGGGATTAATATGACAAGATTTATTGGCCAGTAAGCAGAGCGGTTCGAGACATCGAAAATAACTTTGATAGATGAGCTTTCGGTAACAAGTGCTATTGTTTTTCTTTTCAAATAAATCAAGAGCTTATGGATGCAGACTACACGCCGTAAATAAAGCAAAAGTGGGACATTGGTTTTAGATATCGCTCATCATAATACCAGAGAGACGCATGCAAAAAATAAACATTACTTATGTGTTCTAAATTTATGACAATAAAACTATTTTGAGATGCGAATAGCGAATATATCCCTGGTACTCGTTTCTTCTGTAGTAGTGGTAGTAGTGCTAAAAGGACCTACCTATACTTAATTATAATCTATTTTGAGACCTTTAACTTTTTATAATAACAATAGCGAGAGAGAAATTAATAGCGAAAGACGACTGTACTCGTATTATAACATTGTTTGTAGCCTTGAGGAGCTCGCTAGCGCAGTGGCATAAAGCGCTTGGCCTGCGATTGCATAAACTAAGCAATGTCGCTGAGGCCGGCCATTGGATGGGTGACCAAAAATTTATTATCTCGAGTTCCTCCGTGCTCCGGAAGGCACGTTAAGCCGTTGGTCCCGGCTTCGTTAATACCCACCAACCCGCACTGTTTTGTTTTTTTTTAAATGTTTTTTTGAGGTCTATATTTTTTATCAAAAATTTCTTTTGTCCTTTACTTGTCACTTGGCTTTCATCTATACTGTTTGTGTAATTTTCTATTAAACCCACTCTTTTATCGTTTACTTCACATTTTCATTAACTATCAGGAAACAGCCCCACTCCACTTGATCTGAGCTTCATTTTGGTCCTTCGAGCCGGATCGAAGGACCAAAATGAAGCTGAGATCAAGTGATATAAAGATATACATAGAAGAAAAAAATCATAGACTAACAGGTTTATTACTAAGAGGCAAACCCATCTTTTCATAAATGAAAGAGTATTTTCTATACAATTATAGCGTACACCAAAAACAAAACCTGGACACCGCTCACACCCACACACACCGTTAAAATTACTCCAATAAAATGTTACAATTGCTCGTCTCAACGTGACGACTTAGACAAATCGCCGTTGTATTGGACAATTTGTCGAATAATCCCTGCATTTGTTTCAATTATTGCGGCTCCCTATTCGGTGGCAGTTTGCCTACAACGAAGGGATTTGAGGACGCGTGTTCAGAATCCCCATTGAATATAATATGTAATTAAAGTAATAGGTATTCACGGTTTGTGCCCGTTTTACGTGCACGGGCAGCCGTTATGTTGAATTCTATTGTGATTGGCGAAGGTGGCTTTTATGGCACAATGTATATAGGTGGGTTCACGAATTACAGTTTGCGTTCGCTTTGTTTAATGTTGCTGTATGTACATATTTGCGAATCTGTTGAGCGCCCAGTCCCGATCGCAATCGCGGCCGAACATTTGTTGACTTTTAATTTTTAAATGGACAAAGGTTTAAACCTGCCTGTTCATATTTGCATACTTTGTGCACTTTGTGCGAATTTCAACAACGATAAATGTCGGTGTAGTTAAATCAATGTGAAAAGGTTATTAAGGATTTTCCCTAGAAAATCCACTTATGCAAACTAAAATATGTGAGAATATAAAGGGTGGTTAGTCAAATTATGGTGAAACCTTACTCTATGAGGGCTATTACTCTTAAAAACAATTTCTGTAACTAAATTCAGTAACAGACGAAATAAAGGCCCTAGGCACGACATTAATAATATCCACTGAAACTTTAATGAGGTTCTTTACATAAGCTTCGGTAATAACTTTTGCCTTTAATAAAATAAGCTTTCATAAAATATTTCGCTCATTAAGTGTGTACCTGAGTACAAATTCAATGAATAGTTTATAAACTTTCACAAGGCTTTGAAACTTTTTCAATTAGGTGCGTACCAAAGCCTCAGAGTAAATAGGACACCAAAGCAGATATCTTTAGACGTTCGCTGAATATGACTGTAGAATATTCATAATATTATGCAAATCATTTGGTATGTATATTTACATATGCGCGTACGGCGATAAAATAACAATTTATTTCCAAGTATTTGTAATGAAGGTACGCAATATCAAATTGGTATTCACCAAAACTCGCTATTAAAAGGTAATCGAAATTATTTATTTTAAAATACTTAATGGCTGATTCGAGTCTGTTCGGTCCGCCGTTTGCATTCTCATTAAGGGACTATATTGCATCTTGAGTGTTTGAAAGCGTGAGCCGTTAGTAAAAGTTCTCAATCAATTGTGAATTCAACCAAATATTTGCAAAAATGATAAAGCAATAAGATAAAACGCGTTGAAGGTGAAAGTTTTTTAGATACATTTTTCTTTGCAGATACATATAATATCGTATTCATAAATCACGCCATATTTATCCCCAAAGGAATAGACAGAAGTATATTGACGGCCACATTTAAAATTACTAAAACATGGCTCATTATAGTTCTTTCTCAAATGTTTCTTATTTTAATTTAGTATAGGTACCTGTCTATAGTAGCATAGAATTCTAACTTTGATTGTGTACTAACTCACTTAACAACTTTATTGAATAGAAATAAGCACTTTCACGAATTTCCAATCTATTGAAAAGATTTACGGCCTTTCTGAACTTTATGAAATGGTTATTCAAAAGTCTTAATTTGAATGTAGTCAACTTTACTTAATAGGCTACAATGGGCTGTAATGAAAATGAGTTATTAAGGAAACTTCAATATTACCTACATAATAACTTATTTAATATTAAAGAAGTTACTTAAATGTATCTAAAATAACTTAAGAAATCAACGTATATAAAAAAATAAAATAAATTAAAAAGTTTCAAAAATTGTTTGATCACCGTAAAATTTCGCATCGCTCGCATGATAGAGCAACCGATATATTCATATCTTATAAGATCGATGCCTCTTTTATTGTTATGGCTTGTACTTTTTTGTGGGATATTACAGAACAGTGCTGTTCTGTACTGTCCTGTGCGTTCAAACAGTACCTACAATTCTGCCTCACTCTTCTGCCCTCGTGTGAAACAGGCATTACTATATTTGCTGTGTGCTGTCGCGTAGTTAGCGTTAAGGCGAGATTCCACCAGTGTGCTGAACTGTGCGGCAAGACCAAACAAATAATTTGTACCGTATAGTTGAGCACACTGGTGGAATCCCGCCTTTAGGTGTTGATACACCTCTCACTACCCCTTCGGAGATAATTACAGGCGTAATTTATGTAAATGTATACGTATGCTGCCACAGGGCCCTCCTACAGCGCACGGACTCGAGTTTCAGTTGCCTATTTTCTTTGCCGCTGTTAGTGAGTTTTAAAAACTACAACGTTAATTGCTGCGTTGCGATTTGGTGCGGCAAGGAGATTGAAACTGAAGGAATGCGCGATGCGAATCAATTCGCAAGTTCTTACGATGCGGCCTGGGAGTGAGTAGATTTTTGCGGTGCGACGTCGCATCGCAGTTTTGTGAACAAGCCCTTAAGTGTTTAATTTTGATTAATAACCGCGATTAGTTGCATGCAGCTCCGACTGAGCATGTATGCCTGCAGGGAATGGATGGTAATTACGGCGGGATGGTCCCGCGTCTAATCAGGCGCAGCGCGGCGGGTGCTCTTGCGTTTGATTGGTACAAATTGAGATTTCTTTCGGTAATACACCCAATTATCCAGTGTCGCTGGCGAAATTGAAACGGGCATGTGGGCTCGGAAATGACGCGGCAGTTGACGCTGTAATCGCGTATAATCAATTCATTGAGGATATTATATCGGACCAGTTTTGCGATGGTCCAATTACCCGCTGTTTTTATTAGTTTTTTATTACTATTTTGATTTTAATTTGAACAATTATATAAATGTTATAAAAATTGCACAAAGAAAAAGTTAGAAAAATTATAGTCTCCCGCATTAAGACATAATTAGGTACCTATTCGAACTTTCTGACGGTACTAGCATGTCTTTTTATAGAGAAAAGCCCCGAAATATGTAAAATAATGTAAATATTCCGGTGTGATGGAAGACATGAATCAAAAGGGAGGGAATGCATGGCTTCATGTCGTCTGACCGATATGAATGGAAGCGCAAACATACGCCGACCCCAGATAGCATGGGAACAGGGCAAGGAGAAGAAAAATTTTTAACATTTTCTCGAGGACTGCGATGACACGCTTGGCATGCGATGGCGTAAAATAAGCAACATTCGCTAAGGCCGGTCGTTGGATGGGTGAACAACAATGTCCTCCTGGGTTTGGGAGGCAGGAGGTTAAGCCGTTGGTTCCGGCTGCATCTGCAGTTTTCTTCCATTCCCCTTAACTTTCCGTCATCACACTACCCACTTTCGTAACGGATTGCTACGCAGAACTAGTTCTTAGCGGTAGCACACATTTGCAGTTAGCTTCGCACCGTGACATGACGTTTATCACGTTCCGGTTCAATGGAGCTTGTCTAACAAAAGGCAATTTTTTGTAGTATACTATACTCCAACAGAGACCGCGCTTTTGAATATTTTTTTTTGAGTTTTTAAGACAGCCGTATCAACGAAGTAATACGCACCAAAATCACGTTTCTACCGGCGGCGTACTTCCCTAGCTTACGCGGCGCGGGCGGCACGCACGATGCCGCCGACAATCATACTGCGTTTAATCATCATTAAAGCAGAATCAGCGTTGTCGCTGCAGCGCGTCAGCTGCTACGTTTTTGCTTCTACGAGTTTAGAATATCGTTTTAAACCGAATTTCCATAGGAACAGGGACCGGACACAGCCGGCTTTTTATATTACATTTGCGGTCTTCCTGCTAGCTGCATGCATTTAAACTTCAATTTCACTTTATTGGAGCACATTCGTGTAGACACACTTTACAAGCCGCGCGCGCCCCTTACGAGCTGTCGCGGTAATCAAAATTCAATTCGCCATTGCATAAATTTGACCCCTTTCCAACAATAGGAAACCAACACTGTAACTTGACGGATCATTTTAAAATTATCTGCATACATGGAACACAAAGCAGTCCGTGAAAAAGCTCAATGCTCCTTTGTGCGGCATGACCAGTTATGACAAAGCGAATTCCCTCCCCTCGGCGCGAGTCTTTGTCTACTAGATCGAGATAGACGCGTAAAATTTGATACGGGAATTATTTTATTAGATCTAACGTACACGTGCGCGGCATGACGAATGCGATAATGCCCCCGGCACAAGGCGCGGGATGGAACAATTGCATTCCACATGAATTGCCCATAATAGAGCGGCTACGGGAGCTTTGTGCCCGTAGCACCGTGACTCGAGTCAATTGCTGTTGCGTAGGTAGTTTGTGCGGCGATGGTCAGGGATAGACGCTCGCATGCGAGCCTATCGCCGAGGCTCTGCGGTGACGTCGCGTGCCTCCCGATCCCATATAGGCCTCCGGAAACGAGCCAATTATTCACGTGAATTTATTCGACGTTGCTATTTATTTGGGTACAACCCTTTATGCAAATTGGAATCCGAAATAGCTTTAAGCGAAGCAATTGCGTAGTTACATATTTAGCGATATAATCTTGGGGTAATTATTCACATTTAACTACCACATTGCTTTAAGTTACACTAATTAGTTTTTGGTGGTTTCTCTAATTCACGTTAAATGTAACAATAAAAATAATATTTACACTGAAACAAGCACTTATATGTGGAAACTATTTTCTATATGTGAACCAGCTTTGATGAGCTGATCCATTGGATTATCTAGCTTTTTAATTTTTTTTTGCTCACACTTCTAAATTATAACTTTTCCAAAGCATTTTAAAATTTTACAAGTTTCAAAAATACATAGTCATATACATGTTGCTAGTTAAACAAAGAACGATATATTAGTTATAGTGACCTAGGGTAAACATAAAAATAATTAAACAGACCAAAGCTATTAATCTACCCGATCGTCGGTCAGCTAACGCTTAAATAAACTTTCCTATTAGTTTGCCCTTATGTAAAACACAAATGAATGTCACATTTGTATCCTAACCTTACCCGTTGTACTTACAACGTTGTATTAACGTAATGTAATACATGTTCATGTTCATAGTGACCCAAATTCGCCCCTCGCTATAATTTTTCAATGATTCCGCCAAATTCATTCGTAACGCACAGCGCATTCGACACGCGACAAATCCTCCCTGACAACTAGTATCGGCAACTTGTCCTTGGCGGGTACAACCAACGCTAAGTCAATGGAATTTAATATTCCGTCTACGATAACCCAGTTATAGTAACGTGAACTGTATAAAAAGCGGTAAGAGCCGCGTCCCCCGGGCGGGTAGTACCGTGTGCCAGTCCGCCGCCGCCGCACGTAAGCCCCCAGCGATGGTACTCGCGCACCCTGCTGCACTTAGAGACTACTTTCACACCGTCGCGTGTATTGTTTTACACTGCACTCACGTAGATAACTGTTAATATTCACTCAACAAGTTTTGGAACATAACTCATAACATAACTAAATAGGTACACTGCGTTGCATAGAAAACGGGTTTCAAAAGTAATGCTTGAAGCTCACCGTTTTTTTGTACATTGGACTTAATACAATCGAAAATGGAATAAAATAAATATCGTTTTACAACTTTTTATTTTGTTACAAAGAAAAATGTTTTCTAAAATTTTTCTTAATAAAAATATTCATATTTAGTTTTTTTTACATTGATGACGACCTGCATGGGTCGCATGATACGTGCGGTGAAATTATTAATTTGCCCGTCATACTTATATTATTACAATAATACAAAGCACTTTTTATTTTATTTATTTACATTTTATATCAAAGTCTATCACAATACCGGTAGGTACCAGACATGTTGCGTATTGATCACTGCACATGCATGTAGCTTAGTCCGAACCGAACTGCTTAGTAGATTTTTAAAAGCACGGTAACGTTCAAATATGTAGTTATATTTTCGGCTTACTACGAAATCAGCACCATGGGAAAAAATATTTTTGCTAGTTCTGGAAGTGTTTTGACATACTTATTGCATATTTAAGCATACTTTCAACGCTCTCGACCACCTATTCGTTACATTTATTAAGTACAAACTTTTGTTGCAGCATCGTATAATTTGAAATTAATACGATGAGGAAGTCCCGTGTCTCACAATGAGTTTGTTCGTTGACTTGCGTCAAATCAAGTCATCTGTAACGAACTTATCGGAAATGGTCGACAAGATATCGGCCTCAGTAAATGCAGATAAAACAACTGAAGATATTCCAAAGAAAGACTCTTCCATGTTGTACAGCACAATGTATAAGCCGACGACTCTAGGGTTCGGCGTACGGTTTTCGAGTCAAGAGGACGTTTTTCGGGACATGCCCTCATCCCGCCTGCGAAGCCACATGTCCCTTCCTAATCTGGGCAAGCCCGTGGATGGTGGTTACGAAAGAGCCTCCACGTCTAGAGATACTCGACCGAAAATAGAAGAAATCGATGACGAAAAGAGTGATACCAGTAAAGCTGCTATACAACTATCCTCTGAAGAGTTTGGCGACTGGTTAGTGGCCTCGTTGAATAGAAGGCCTAATTTCGACGACACCGGCGACACTCACCCAATGGATTTTATAGAGAACATCAAGTACTACATCGCCGAACTAAACATGTCCCCTGAAAAACAATTGACATTCATCATATCTTGCCTGGACGGGGTACCATTGATGTGGGCTAGGTGTTTCAGAAGTGAATTCAAAGACGTTGAAAGTTTCTACGAAGCGTTCGAGAACGAATTCTGGGGCGGAGACAGGCAAAAATCGGTTTTGTACGATATGAAACTTGGTAAATACGACGATTCGAGCTCCAGAATGAGCATGTCCGAATACTTTCTACACAAAGTGTCGAACTACAAGCATCTGACTCCCCCGCCGTCGGACTTGGAAATCGTTTACTCGCTGGCAGCTCATTTTCCTCCTGCGGTGGAGTTGGAAATGCGGTTAGCGCCCAAGCCGAGCTTGCGTGACGCGTACCGCTTGCTACGACGTAGAGACGGGGAGACGGGCGATTTCCTACCCAATTACTTGTACGAGATGTGCGAGGCGTTCCACCGTGGCCAACGGCCGGATTCTACGCGCCGCTACGACGGACCACAGTCTACGTCGACTTCCACAGAACACAGACCGAAGACGCCTAAGTAAACTAGTACCGGAGTAGGCAAGTAAATTATTTTTGCACGACAAAATGTTTATCTGTGAAAACTATAGCACTGCCATGTGAATTAAACGTGTTGTATAAAGCGAATGAGTTGTTTTTTTATTTATTTATTGACCTCATACTTAAAAGAAATCAACGAAATAGCAACTATTTTGAAGGTATGAACTAAATGTTTCTAATTAAGACTATGTTGTTGTAACCAAAATTTATGTACGTGTTTATTTGTTTGTAGAGCGCTACACGAGAAAGAGGGTAACTGGACGGAGGATGAGTGTGTGGGGGCGCGTCAGAACGGTGCCCTATGGAGCGCCCAGAGCCGTGTATGCCGCCGGCACCCGTCGGCCATGGTGCACGTGGCATCCGCCGCGAGGCTAGCCCGGGCAGCCTGCTTCACGGCGCACGCTGGAGAACGCTGGAACTGCTCGTCCGTCGAGCTAGCCCCTAGATACACCCCTGACTTGCTCACAGGTAACTAAGCTAACAGTAAGGGCTAGTAATTATAAAAAATGCATATTGATCCATTGATTTATAAAATGGCTCGGAGAACCAAGAAAATGACGGAATTTTCATAGGACTTAAAATATTGAAAAGGGGACTAGACTCTACGACACTCATTTAATATTTAATGTAATTAATGTTAGATAACAAATAAATCAATTATAGTATTCTTTCGTAGGGTTCTATAAAAACAACCAAAAAACGTAAATGCTGAATCCAAAAACGTTGACCGAAAAGCCGATAATAATCAATACCTACTCGTTTAAATTGTAAGTAACTGTCTTACTTAACTTGTTTCAAACAAGTTGCTTCAATAGCTATCGTGGCAACTTTGAAATATGACTCAAAGACTCCCGTGTACAAAGAGAACGTTTTGTTAAACTTTCCGATGCACAAAGTGGGGGAAGAAAGGCTCAAGTCGACCTATCACGGAAAGTAACGAACTTTCGAACCGCTTTGTGCAGTGCGCTGCACCAGTGGCATTTGTTTACTTTAAATTTATGCCGTGCGTCACATTTGTACTAATGGATTCCGGCCCTAGAAGGACTAGCCAGTTCCGACAGCAATGAAAGATAAGGACAGGCAAGTTGCGGACTCTTTTAAATCAGCCGCCATTGTATGCCGGGTGCGCCGGCCGTGACGTCCTCTTGCAGCGGTGGCGAAGCGCCGTTCCGCACCGGGTACTCTTTCTATTTACATGTCACGTCCACGGTATATTTATGGCTTCGCGGACAATTAATTTTTGAATTAGCCCTTTGTTCTCACCCGAATAGATTCACGCCGCGTGAGTCTTTACGGACGTAATGTTACTTTAACTCTTTTATTGCGGTGTAAGAAAAGGCCTCTTTTTTGTGCCAGTAACGGAATGTTTCGTTATCCGTTTCGTATTTAAGGTTAAGCCGTATAAAAATTAATTAAAATTTACATCGACGAACTCCTGTAGCGTAACGTCTTTCCATATAATTTTCTTATTTATCTGTTATCTGTGCGGTGCTGTGAGATTTAAGAAAATAAATGCATTATTTTGTTAAGTCCATATTTTTTTTTTTACCAGTGGCCAATCTATTCTAAGAAATAGAATGCAAATTTTTGACAGCTTTTCTTTCGTTTGACATGATGGTCGCCATGTTGTTTTCTCTGTTCTAAGTCAATTTCATACATTTGTATTCTATTCAGAATGGTGACGGCAGAGTAGAATACAATTGTCACCACCCCAAATCTCTCCCGTGGGTGTCGTACAAGGCGACTAAGGATAAATCGATGATGAGGAATGGGCAGCAGCGTTCCTCTAATACCACCTAGCAATAGCAATGTACTGCGACTTTTGTGCCCGATGTATGGCAATGGGATCGCCACCTATTACATGGGACCTAACATACATACATACATACATAAATCACGCCTATATCCCCGAAGGGGTAGGCAGAGGTGAACTAGCACCCACGTTTCGCCAGTTATGTTAGGTCCCATGTAATAGGTGGTGAGCCTATTGCCATTTATCGGGCACAATAGTCGCAGTAGGTAATAGCTAGATGATATAAGAGGAACGCTGCTGCCCATTCTTCATCACTGATTTATCCTTAGTCGCCTTGTACGACACCCACGGGAGAGATTTGGGGTGGTGACAATTGTATTCTACTCTGCCGTCACCACACGGGACCTAACATAATTGGCGAAACGGTGCTAGTTCACCTCTGCCTACCCCTTCGGGGATATAGGCGTGATTTATGTATGTATTTATGTATTCTATTCACCCACTTGCCTAGATGGGCTGGTTTGCCAAGTGGTATAGGCAGCCGCCCGGATTGCTGAGGACGCGGGTTCGATTCTCGCATGAGGACAATAATTAGTTTCAAAGTTTTGTGACCTCCTTCTTTGTGTTAAGTAAATTCAGTCGGATGTGCCTTCGCAACCGAGCAGGAAGAAATCGGATGTGACTTAGCCCTAAATATAATTCATGTCATAATAACAAGGTCTTTCGACAAATTTCTCGCAATTGCGGAAGTGGTTTAAGGCAACTAAAGTAACGTTTCGTTCGACAACAAAAGCGGGGGGATGAGCAAAGAAAATTATTAAATAACAGAACGGGTCACGCGACGGCCGAGCCGGCACGAACCCCGGGACGTGTCGTGCCCGGAGCGATCCGCCACCTGGGCTTGCTATTGATCTCTGCCGAATGCTAATCAGTATTATAGAAAATATTGTCACAAATACATTAAAACACCTTGTCGTTTTTCAGTTTCTCCCTGCCTCCTTAAAGCCGGATCCAGACGAGTGTAACGTGTAATGTACTCTAACGTGTAATGCAACACGAATTCTACGTAAGAACGACTACATGTAACGCTCGTAGTGCCGTCCTAACGTAGGATTCGTGTTACATTACACGTTACACTCGTCTGGATCCGGCTTAAGGGACTGGCTAGCGAGAATGTACATACATACCTACATAAATCACGCCTATATACCCGAAGGGGTGGGCAGAGGTGAATTAAACACATTTAGCCCATAAAGTTAGGTGGCGAGCCTATTGCTATCTATCAGGGACATGAATCGCAGTATATTTCTAGGTGATATACGAGGAATGCTGCTGCCCACTCATCGTTGTCTTTACCCTTAATGAATTTTGATGTTAAGCAAGATTCAAACTTTGAGTAGCGTTTCTGTATTCGGGGGTTAGTCGCCTTGTATGACACCCATGAGAGAGATTGGGGTGGTGACAAATGTATTCTGCTCTGCCGTAACCACCACATGGTAGGAAATATTGTCACAAATACTACAACACTTCTTGTCGTTTCCAACATCTTTATATTGCAAAAGAAAAATTTAATTTAATTCGACCACGGAATGCACCCAGACGAGGAATGGTCTCGTAGAGTAAAACCCGAAATCGTCATCATTATCACCAGCCCTTTTAATGTCCCCACAGCTGGGACACGGGTCTTCCCCTTGGATGGAAGAATATAGGGAGATTGGGCCATAACCAACCACGCTGGCCCAGTGCGGGTTGGTGGGTATTAACGACTGCAGGTGCAGCCGGGACCGACGGCCTAACGTGCCTTCCGAAGCACTGAGGAACTCTAGATAATAAATTTTTGGTCACCCGTCCAATGACCCACCTTAGCGAACATTGCTTAGTATACGCAATCGCAGGTCATGCAAGCGTGCTATGCCACTGCGCTAGCGAGCTCCTCCTTCCCTTACCTCTAATTGTTCACGAGTAATCCACTTATATTCCCCAATAATGAGAGTCAACTGCCGCACTCAGAGACGTCAATTAACGTTAATGAGTGTAAATTAAAAAAAAATTCAATTCAAAACTAGTCTACTACAATAACATCTCATTAAATCACTTCTACTCTAATTACAGATCTTGCCGGGTCTATGGTCTAGATTTATATGACATTTTTTGACATTACGTACCTTACCTATGCATTAAAGTTAATTTACGTTTCTGAGTGCGGCATCTAAACTTATTAATCTTATTATACAGCGATAAGACCTCTCATTAAATCACTTAGGTACTTAGTGTATAGTTACTACTAAAGCCGACCGTGCCGAGGTAGAGAGCCTGCTTCAGCAATCTCCAATAAGAACATCCCTTACCTCGAAACAAATGCAATGAATAATACAAATGTTCCTCATGATACATTCGGAGACGAACTCGTGAACAACCAATAGCTGTTACAAAAGTGCTACGGAGTCGTTTCGCATCACTCGCAATTGCAAACAAGCGAAGAACGGTTCAGTGGCGGGCGACAGTGAAAAACAACTATCTGAAAAGTTAGGAATAGGAAAGGCGACAAACAATGGTTGAGTTTTTCTAGTTCGGCCCGGCGCAGACATTGTGTCGGCCGCGGGCGGATGCGACTGGGAAATACGAGCATTGTTTTTGGTCACTACAGACAGCCGTCTGGCCACTTTGCGAAATTAATTGACACGGAACGTTTTCTGTCTGCCGCAAACGGAACCGTTAGGAGTCTTCGCGCGGCTCCCGCCTTGATACATTTTAATTAAAAGTTTTGCGAAGCGAACGGCGAGCGTCTGCGACCGCCGCGGTACAGAACAGCGAATAACTTAATAACTGAATAACGTTTCATTAAGGAGATTAACTGTAATTACGTTTTACTACTGTTTTTTTTTCTAAAATGATTTCTATGACAGCAAGCAACAAAATATAAAAGTGCTTTATGTGCGAAAAGGATAGACATAAAAGTGTATGTCACATAAATCAGCCTAAGTATATTTTAGGAACTATACCTAGTTGTGCCAATAAATAAAACATTCCGCGAGTTCTATGCGTTTACCTTACAGTCCAATTATGATTGACACGGAATTTTGACGCAGTTATCGCTTGTTCAATCTCGTGTACCTACAACGTCTTTATGTACACATCTTTTTCTCCCTGCCACATACACAATACCTACAGACTTAAACGCAATTTTTTTTTAAATAATGAGTCCACGTAAAACGGAACCATACTACGATCGATCCTCTTGGAAATGCTTAATAAAATAGGAATACGATGATGACAGTTATTAGTTAATAACTTATACCTATCGATTTTATTCAAGTGGCTCTTGTGACAATATTGACCTAATTCATAACTAATTAATATGGAATACGCAGCAGCAACTAATCAGGGGGCCTTTCGCCTAACTCGATTGCTGATGATTGCTATATTGCAATGCACTGCTTACGGGTATAGCAGCCATCCTGAACTTTTAGGCGGTACAGATTTTGTGCCAAATTCATACAAAATCATTCGGTGATCATTTGTTCAAAGCTATCGCTGATAGTTTAAGTACATTTGGTGCGAAATGACAGCATGACGTCATAAACTATAGCTTTTGCTTTAGCAATCGAGTTAGGCGGTAGGCCCCCAGTAGGCCTATTCCCTAACTTTTTTTGACAGTTGAAAGTGATGATCACCGAACTATTTACTAATACATTGCTGTTATCACAGGACAAGTGTCACAATAGCATTATAGAAAAGTAGTAATGGATAAGTAAATAGTTCGGTGATCATCACTTTCAACTGTCAAAAAAAATTAGGGAATAGGCCTACAGGTCGTAAGAAACTCGATAGCGATTTTGTGTTCGGTCTGCAATTGCGTAAACTAATAAGCAATGATTTTGGTGGTTAGAACTTTCTAACATTTATATAATGTTAAAATTAAAATCGAATAGCTAATAAGTAATATTAGCAAAAGCCGGTTATTGGATGGGTGACCAAAAATAGAATACTATATGACCTAAGCCAAAACCTTGACCAGTAGTTGAATGTTGCCATCCCAATTACGCTCTCCGTTCATCGGTCTCGCGACATGATCCTTTCCGTCACTTTTCTATGCATACATTCGTCGCACATTTTCCAGGTTTAATGGATGATATGATCAACAAGGAGTGGATGCCTTGATGATGTATGAACGATATTAATGGAAGAGCAATCATACGGTGTAGTATTGCGCCCTCAGGGTGCTCCAATACTGCCTAATTTTATACTATGTGTGCCTATTGTACGTGTTTTTTTTGTGTGTGTGTGTGTGAATGTGTCCTAGCTATAAAATAATGTAATCGACACATTTACACGTACAATAGGCATACATAGTATAAAATTAGGCAGTATTGGAGCATCCTGAGGGCGCAATACTACAACGGCTACCCCAGTTTACCTGGGAACAGGGCAGAAAGATGGTGATATTTCGCCATTAATATTTTTCTTGCTTTATTAAATCTCTTATCTTCTTTTGCGAATGTAATACACTAAAATGGATTACCTACAATACCGTAGTGGGGAAAGCTATTGCAGGCGCCTATACGAACATAAAGGGCCGCTATAAAACTGCTATGTTATTCAAATGAAGACGATTCGCAAGGAAAACCCGTGCAATTATGGTAAGAAGGTAAAGAAAGGGTTGCATGTAACGGCGAGAGTGGCCCAGGCGATAATTTTAAAGCAAATAGCTGCTTAGAACGATGCTATAGAATCTGATTTTTATTTCAACCTTACCCAAGAGACAGACAAGAAACCGATCGCTTGCTAAGCCAGTAAACAACTAGATATAGCGGTTCGATTAAAAAAATGTACGGACGTAAATCAATCCGCAAATCCTTATTGATGCGTCAGAACTTTTCTTGTGAGATTGCGAAGTTGTCTTTGTTAAATTGCGAGGTCTTTACAGTGTGGGCTTACAATGCGGTCAGAGGCGGGGGTTGGGCTTCAGAGAGACGGACAAAAGATTTAATTACACGCATGAATCAAGCGTGGGGGTCCTGGTGGGAGGAAGGGGGGTCAGCGATAACATGAGCTGTGCAGCCACGCGGGATAGAACGCGTGATAAGCGTACTGCCCCATTGTGCGGCAGGGCGGCCGGCAGGGCGGCCGGCGTGCGGGCTGTGTCGCGATCACGCGACCAGATTATTCGCAATTATAGATCGGTATCGCTGTGAAGCAATGCCTACTCCAAGGACGGGAATCAATCTTCCAAAAACAGCCTTCCTTTAGGTTAAACGACAAATTAAATACCCAGACGTTATGTCCACAAATCAGACACTAAAGTCCAATCTACTAAGGAAATCAGTTTACATTTTCAGATCAAATTTATTTACTAGCCCGTATCATTAAAAAAATGCAAATTATGGTATTTAGTTTAGTTTTGGGATAGAGTGTGATACTCCCAACACGAGTGTATCATATTAGGTTGGTACTTTATCGGGGCTGCCTCATAGATAAATATTATAATTGACTTGTAACAATAACAGTTTTAAATTTTAGAGGCAGAGATCTCAAACTGTGCGTTTCAAAAACGCACAGTCTATCTGGGGTCGGCGCAGTATGTTTCCTCTTCCATTCTTATCGGTCAGACGCCATCAAGCCATCCACTCCCTTTTGATTCATAATTCATATCACCCATCACACCGTAAATGTGCTAATGATGAATGAATGTATAGAAAAGAGACGGAACGGACCATGTCGAGAGACCGATGAACGGAGAGAGTGATTGAAACAACATTCCAATCCATACTGCTCAAGGTTTTGGCTTAGGTTTTACAGCCGGCCGCCTGCCTGACACCAACCCTCTTGGGGTATCCACCACCCCAAATCTCTCGCACGGGTGTCATATTATAAAGCGAAGGGTTAAAACAGTGATGAGGCATGGAGCAGCACCACACATTATTTTATACCACCTACCAATATTTACTGCGATTTACATACCCGATAGACGGCAATAGGCTCATCCCTTATTACATGGGACTTAACATAGTTGCCGAAATATGGGTGTTAAATAAACACTGTCAATACACCTCTGCTTACTCCTTCTTGGATATAGGCGTGATTTATGTATGTATAAAAACCTACCTATTTTTAGGCGGAGTGGAATGCCTTTACGCACCATACCAAGACGCCTGGTGGAGGCCGGCAATACCCGCTATTACCCATTAAACCACTTCGGTGTTCATCCAAGCCTTTTAGCGGCCTCCCAGCTTACGCCGGGGTCAGCGCCGAGGAGATGTCCGAAACACTGGACATCCTCCAGACGGGGTTACCCGTGCAATGCACACACGGGGGCTGACCCATGTGTGCAGGCCACCCTTGAGGGACCTAGGGAGGACCAACATATATGAGATCGCCTCCTTCCTCTTGCGCCGGAGGGCAACGGCAAGAGCAACGTCTGCCCGTTCCCTCTCCGCGGCCTCCTTCTGCGACATGACAGCCTCGCAGAAGGAGGCGAACCAGGAAAAATAAACCTAGGGGTGTCCGTCGTAATAAATAAAAACGGCGCAATCAGCGCAGGCCGAGTGTAGCGCGCTCAGTCACGTTCGAACTGCTCATGGAATTCAGATTTTTTTCAAGTGCCATGTTTTACACAGGTACCCGCGAGCAGGCGTACGTGTACGCCATGTCGGCGGCGGCGCTAGTGTGGTCGGTGGCTCGCGCGTGCGCCGCGGGGTCCCTACCCGCGTGCTCGTGCGCGGCGCCCCCCCGCGCCCCTCCGCGGCCCCCGCGCCAGGCGCAGCTCACGCCGGCCGAGCGCACGCGCGGTT
>OZ008342.1:13420875-13468285 GCA_963931975.1 Cataclysta lemnata
TGAATACCCACATTTATGTAATTCTAACGTTGCGACATATAAATTTCAATAACAAAAACCAATTACAAAAATGATATACATAAACAGAATTAAGATTAGAAAATTAGCTAGGCCCCCCTGTTAATAGGTTTATTGAAACCTTATTATGACAAATTACGGCTGCATTTACACCAAAGATGCTTGTATAGTCTGACAACTTCGTGCGCGACCTTCCTGCGGGGTGAGAGACGTTGGGGGGGCTGAGGTATTGTATGCTGTATTGCACGAGTTTTCCCTGCTCCCCGCAACACCCACCTCCGCTAGCATCTAGAGTGCCGCGTCCCCGCCACCGTCTCTCACCCCGCAGGACGTTCGCGCACGAACTTGTCGTACTTTATAGTAACAAAGTGGTACGCGATAAAGATTACACTTAGGGCCTGTTTCACAATCAACAAGTAAGTTCTGAGTAGCTTATTTGATAGTTATATATGATAATTGACATATATGTATTTCATATTACAACTGTCAAATGATCTGCCAATTAAGCTACTCAGAACTTGTCGATTGTGAAACAATCCCTTAGGGCCAGCTTCACAATCGACTAGTAAGTTCGAAAAAGCTTACTTCGCAGTTCAATTGACATATATTTCATATTATAACTGTCAAATGATCTGCGAAGTAAGCTACTTAGAACTTACATGTCGATTGTGAAACAGGCCCTTAGTGTAACAAACTTTCTGAGTGAAACAATACTTCTTGCATCTCTGGTGACAAAGCAGCTTAACATTCATACCCATCAAATTGAGCACAAGTAACCATTTACACACCATTTAACCACATAAATTGGAATAACCTCACCGCCACTCATCACTTCAGCTCATCATAGCTCGGTGTGTTCATCGTGTTGTTTCTCTGTAAGAGATATCAGAAAGCCTATGTAGCAAAGGGTACAGACAACTACAGTGCCCAAAAGATGGCTATAGGCTCATCAATTATTATTAAATGTCATCGTCATTATTACCAGCCTTTTAATGTCCCACTGCTGGGGGCGTGGGCCTTCCATATGGATCCCTATGGAATATAGGGAGATTGGGCCATAACCCAATCACGCTGACCCAGTGCGGGTTGGTGGGTATTAACGACTGAATATGCAGCCGGGACCAAAAGCTTAATGTGCCTACCGCAGCACAGAGGAGCTCTCGATAGTAAATTTTTGGTCACCCATCCAATGACCGGCCTTAGCGAACATGGTTAGTTTACGCAATCGCAGGCCGAGCGCGCTATGCCACTGCGCTAGCGAGCTCCTCCAGATACATGTGGCTTAACATAACTGGCGAAACGTGGGTGTTAATACACCTCTGCCTACATAAATAGGCGAGATTTATGGAAAGATACAACATTCAAAGTTTAACAAACAACAAGTGCAATAACTTACGTGTACTCTCGTGCACTAGCGTTGTTCCTTCGTCGTGGTGAGTATCGATTTCCTGCGAAGAAAATTATATGATATGAGACAATATTCCACAGTTGGAATTGATTAATTTTTTTTTTCAAACATAAACATTACCCTCCTATGTACCAAGAGGAGACTTAATTTAGTGTTATCTTTTTGGAGCAGACAAGCTCAATTCAGTGTCATATAGTCTTTTCACAGTATCGAAAAAACTTCGTTGGCAGATCGGGGCGAGGGTGGGTTTTGGAGGGCTATCATCGTAGACTGAGGCACGTTGCGCACTCCCTTATCTTTCTTTGGACACACGGCTTTTCGATGTCTAGAGTCTTGACGATTCATAAGTGTATTTATAATGATCATAATCACCAGCCCTTTTTAATGTCCCCACTGCTGGAGCACGGGCCTTCCGTATGGATATTAGAATATAGGCAGATGTTTTGTTTTTTTTTTACAAACAACAAAAAAAGAAGTTAATATCTATACTAATATTATAAAGCTGAAGAGTTTGTTTGTTTGGTTTGAAACTACTGACTCAAATTGAAAAATATTTTATTTTTGTGTTGGATAATCCATCTATCTAGGAAGGCTATAGGCTATATAATAACTGGCAATAATGCGAGCCAAGCCGCGGGCGACCACTAGTTATTCTAATAACTTTGGAAGTTTGATGAAATTATACACAGACTTGGGTTCGATTGGAGA
Organism: Cataclysta lemnata; assembly: GCA_963931975.1. Taxonomy (NCBI): domain Eukaryota; kingdom Metazoa; phylum Arthropoda; class Insecta; order Lepidoptera; family Crambidae; genus Cataclysta; species Cataclysta lemnata. Next base: position 13,423,010 of record OZ008342.1, read on the forward strand.
AAACAAAATATTTTCAATAAGACATGCCTTTAGCGACAGATAAATGTGACAGACAGTTTGAAAGTGGCGCCAGAGACAGAGAAGATGAAAGGGAGCCGTTAGCTTGGTATGGACATGTTATGACACGGGATCACGGGACACCATGAATGTGAGTAAAAAAGATTTTAGTGGCTAGAAAAAGAATTTCGAAAAATTATGATCTTGAGGCGGGAAACAATTTTTCGAAATTCTTTTTCTAACCACCAAAATCTTTGTACTAATTTTTCTAACATTTATAAAATGTTAAAATTAAAATCAAATAGTTTGTGAGTAAAAAAGTTATGGACATGTATGTTGATGGATGTCGAAGTAGAAAAAGCCACTGAAAAGATGGATGGATTGTGTGAGGTGTGATATGAAGGTAATGGATGTGAAGGAGGAGATGACGAGTGACAGAAGTGCGCCGACGCCAAATGGGATGGGATAAGGGCAGGGCGATGCCGATGATGATGAAATAGATGTAAAAGCGACAGTCACCTGCTCATGGTCCGATCGCTGGTAGAGGCCGCGGCGGACGCGCGCCTGCAACGCCTTCACCTCGTCGTCGTACTGCCGCCACTCGGGCACTATGCGCATGGCGGCCGACAGCTTGGCTTCCTTCGTCATCGGGTTGTTGCACTACAAGGACAATAATTAGTTTTGAATCTCCAAAATTACTCCATTGATAATCGTCATTATCATAACGAGCCCTTTAATGTCCCCACTGCTGGGGCAGAGGCCTTCCCTATGGATGGAAGAATGTTGGGCGCGTAGGCCAAGCCCAATGAGGATTGGTACCCACGGACTGTAGCGTCACGTGCTTCCGAAACGCGGAAAACTAGTGATAATATATTTTGAGTCACCCATCCGATGTCCAGCTTGTTTTATGGAAACTAGATGACAGAAAATTATTCATAGTAATTATAGACGAATATTGAAAATATGATTGTATACTAACTAATACATAATCAAACATGACATGCAATAAATGATGTTTGTATGTTTTTTCAGCAAGGTTAGAGCCTGTTTCACAATCAAGAAGTAAGTTCGAAGAAGCTTACTTGGCAGTTAAATTGACACATATTTCATATTATAACTGTCAAATGAACTGCGAAGTAAGCTACTTAGAACTTACTTGTCGATTGTGAAACAAGCCCATAGTCTACCCGTCTGAATCACTTTGCTATTTAATCGCAATTAGTGAGAGTGACGGACAGACTAAGGCAACAGCAATTGGTTTATAATTATAATAACCCCGAATAAATTTATCTATCAACTATTACAATATGGACTTATTCCGAGCAAATATCAAAGCTGTCGTCGGGTTTTATATTCGCGTGATGTGACGCAATTTTTCAAAGTTGCGTGCAAGAGTTTTTATTGTGATAAATCTTAACCAATTGTTGACAAAATGGCATTTATTGTCACAAAATATTACTTTGTATAAAACAAAAACTATTGTGGTCTAAGTGTGACACAAAAGACTAAATTCCCGCATCAGGACCATAGATTTTCGAACTTTTTCCAAGCACCAAAATTTTTGTACTAATTTTTCTTAAATTTATATAATGTTAAAATTAAGATAGAATACAAAATACTTAAGTAATAAAAGACGTGTATTTCACGTATTCTTGTATGTACGGCAATAGGCTTGCACCCTATTCCGTTGTATCTAACATAAATAAAGAAAAATAGGTATGACGAAGACGCGGGTTCGATTATTGAATATTCGGTATCGTATCAGGACCATCATTTTTCGAACTTTCATCATCATCATCACCACCAGGCCTTTCCTATGGATGGAAGAATATAAGGAGAATGGGCCATCCATAACCCACCACGCTGGCCCAGCGAGGGTTGGTGGGTGTTAATGACTGCAGGTGCAGCCAGGACCAACGGCTTAACCGTGCCTTCCGAAGCACGGAGGAACTCGAGGTAAAAAATTTTGGTCACCCATCCAAAAACCGGCCTTAGCGAACATTGCTTAGTTTACGCAATCGCACCAAGTGCGCTATGTCACTGCGCTAGCGAGCTCCTCCGATTTGCTGATGTATAATATAAATAATTTAAATAAAAAATCCATCTCTCCCGTGGGTGTCGTACAAGGCGACTAAGGGTAAAGACAGCGATGAGTAATGGGCAGCAGCAATTCTCTAATGCCACCTAGCGATATAAATGTACTGCGATTAATGTGCCCGATATATGGCAATAGGCTCGCCACCTATTACATGGGACCGAACATAATTGGCGAAAAGTGGGTGTTAATTCACCTCTGCCTACCCCTTCGGGGATATAGGCGTGATTTATATATGCACCAGCACCAATCACCAGCGATCCGCATTCCAATCTGGACCTTAAAATTATTAGCTTAACACTTACCAAATCGATGGTTTTGGCGTGCTTCTTCGAGTTATCGTCGCACCACGTCTCGCACCAGAGCCACTCTTGGGGCAGGGACTTTATTGCCACCTGGTGGATCATGTTGTTCGGCAAGTCTTGGTCTGTTGACAAAACAAGTCATTATGAAGAACGGATTATGTTATCTGGTGGTGTAGTGGTTCGCCCACCGGAATTAAGATCCAGAGGTTCGATCCTCAGGGGGGTACAATTTTGTGGTGGTAGAAGTTATCAAAATCTGTCGCCATAATAATAATAATGTTAACAGCATTATTGTGTTCCGACATTTGTGATATATGTCATAAGATAGCCAACCCCTCTGTGGTTGAGGGTTCCAGGTGAAGCTCGATTCCATCTTCGGCTCTTATCGTCACTAACCATCAAGTGAGATGAAGAGCAAGAGCTTCACTGTCTCGTCTAGCATTAAAAAAAGTATACGGTTACAGAAGGACTTACATGATTATTCTGCCAGCCTATTCTACCGAGTATTTTCGGTGCCCAAACATTATCTCAAGTCTTTTCATTTATTCAAAGGGAGAACCACGGAGGCGGTTATTCTTGCAAATAAATCATTATTATAAATATCATCCTGTTTTTTATCGGGGTTAAAATGCCTCTACGCACTTCCCCCGGCCCCGGGACTTGGGCCGTGGGGGTGTGTGGGATACCCCGGCGTGTAAATAACGCCGGGACTACACCACTAAAATATCCCCGGTTCTTCTGTCGACTAAACGGGGGGAAGGGGGGGGGGGAATGAGGGCGTCACCTAAGCCTTCGCCCAGGGTCCCCCGCTCGGCCTATTGTCCGCAGCCGGTGCTCGTCTGTGCGCGGTTCGAACCACGCTTCACCTTCTCCGCGGCGACATACCGGAGAACGTGTATGTCGCCGCGCCACATTAAATAAATATTTTTACACTCACCTATCATCAAGCCCAAAGAAGCCTAAGCACTTGTGTTATGGGTACTAGATGACGGACATATTTTTAATATAATTATGTATATAAATGTTGAAAATATACTACATAAACATATACACAACCATGACTCTGAAACAAACACTTGTGGTCATCACAAAGTTTGCCCCTACCAGGATTCGAACCCGGGACCTCTTGGCCAATACCCAGCAATCTGAGCATTCGACCAAGGCGGCCGTCAAACATTGGACCACAAAAGCGAATGCTGGGAAAAGGGTCATAAATATCATCCCTCACCCAAGTTGGACAAGCTGTTGGGGTCCTGGCTGAGCGCCTGGTACTGGCCGCGCAGCCGGTCCCCGGCCGCGATCCGCCGGAACCGCTTGAGGTCGACCACGTACAGCGCGCTGATGTGGTAGCTGCGCCCCTGCAGGTGGTTGCGCCAGTAGCCCTGCTTCCAGAACCTGCCCGGAAACAATGGTAGATTGGAATATACCAAGGGCGATAAAACAAAGAATGCATCAGATCGCAAGTATTTGAGGAGCTCGCTAGCGCAGTGGCATAGCGCGCTTGGCCTGCGATTGCGTAAACTAAGCAATGTCCGCTATGGCTGGTCATTGGATGGGTGGCCAAAAATTTATTATCTCGAGTGCCTCCTCATGCTTCGGAAGGCACGTTAAGCCGTTGGTCCCGGCTGCGTCTGCAGTCGTTAATACCCACCAACCCGCACTGGGCCGGCGTGGTGGGTTATGGCCCAATCTCCCTGTATTCTACCATCCATAGGGAAGGCCCGTGCCCCAGCAGTGGGGACATTAAAGGGCTGGTGATGATGATGATGTGATGATGCAAGTATTTGACGCCCTAGAAGAAGGCGAGGGCGATAAATATGCGATCTGAGGCTTTCTTTTTTATCGCCCGAGGTACAATCATAGTTTTATTTCACCACCTTACCAGAAAGTGGTATTTTCCGTACGCTTGGCAGGCGGAAAAGTCCACTTTATGGTTTAGTGTGACATAAAGAAAATTGTGGTCAGAAAAATTATAGACTTGATGCGGGAGGGAAACGAACCCGCATCCTCTGCCATCCGGGGAGATGCCTATAACATTCGGCTAACAAAGACGTTAGTTAACTTGCCGAAATTCCTCTAACCTTTACACTTCACGTTGTCGAGCCTTACCCATGCCGTGCCATTAAGTTGCGCTTTTATAGAAAATTTACAATCTGACAGTTCCTTCGTTTCGCTATCCCCGCGTACCCATTGATATCTTATATGTTTTATATATCCCATTGCTATTTAGGAAACGTATAGATTTCCTAGGAAATGTGTAATATAATATATAATTTATTTCATACATTTCTGAGCGATTTTAGGAACTCCATACATTTCCTAGGAATTGAATACAATAACGGATCACATACATTTCCGGTAACATAATTATACATATTTTTTTATAACATATTAAATTATGAAATAAACATCTTAATACCTGAAACCTTCCATTTCTTTTCGACTCTCACAGAATGGTGTGTATCCGTACGGCGCTCCGCCCAAGTCCAGATCGACTAATTCTTTTAGGTCCGCTCGAACGATCTACACATACAATTTTAATTTACAATATTATGTAATATTAAATAGGCTTTTGTTTTATAGACTAAACTGATACCTGTGGTAGTTTTGTATTTTTAATTCTAACAAGTACAAGTATTCAAAAAAATTACATTTAAAACTTAGAGCGAAGTGTTGGGATGCTACAGCAATTTTCTATTATGTTTATTTTGTTCATATACATATTTAGATACTGAAAACAAGCTATAAAAATTACAGTTCTGTCCGCATTTATCAATGTGTAAAAATAGATCAACGAATTTCAATTCAGTAACATGTTAGAACTATCCCTAAGAGTAAATCTTAGGGATAGTTCTAACATGTTAACAATAATATCTACTTTTCACTTTAGTTTATACTTTTTTGCCTTTTAGAATAGCTATATCACCTGATCGGCGTCCACGAATATAATCTTCTTGACGTGCAACGGGAAGAGCACGTCCAGGAACAGAATCTTGTACCCCCAGATGGTTCGCTGCCGGTCCCGCTGCCGCTGGAGCCAGCGAGGCCACTGGTACTGCACCAGCTCGTATTCGAACCCGTACTCTTGCGCCATGTAAGGAAGGATATCCTAAAACAATAGTTATTACTGGAGAGACATATATACAGATATATTGTACAGTCTACAGTCAACGTAAATGCATAAATCACATCTATATCACCGAAGGGGTAGGCAGAGGTGAAGTAGCACCCACGTTTCGCCAATTATGTTAGATCCCAAGTAATAGGTGGCGAGCCAATTGTCATTATCGGGCACGAAAGTCGCTAGGTGTGCTAGTGCATTGCTAGGTGCTATAAAAGGAATGCTGCTGCCCATTCCCCATCACTGTTTTAACTCTAGCTTTAACCCTTATCTTACTCCACCCACATTTTAACGTTATGACAGAACCAAATCTGATTAGAATATAGCGACTTGGTTAGTGAAATAAAAAGTATAGGTTCCAGGGGAAGCTATTCCATCTTCGGCCCTTATCGTCACTTACCATCAAATGAGATGAAGGGTAAGAGCTACCATGTCTAACATAAAAAAATAAAAATAAAAGAAGACCAACGTCCAAACCTTCAGAGAGGGGCTGAGGTAGTTTTTGAGGAACCAAAACTTGACGGGCGACTTGGTTTGCTTGAGCACTGACAGCATCATGATGCGCAGGAACCGCTCGTACAGGTGTCCCGAGGCGACGGAAAACACGTTGATGGTCTCATCTTGGGCTTCTTGGTCTTCTCCGCCGCCAAAGGAACTAGGGAAAGAAGACGAAAAATAAAAAATCACAAATGTTACAAATGACAGATGTTTCTTGTGCCGATTTGAAGCGCCCCATCGAGCGGCAAGGGTACTAAATTTGACGTTTGTTGCTTGTATTTGACATTACAAATGCATCTCTAATGTTAGTTCCGTGGACGTTCACCTTCGCACACCAGTGCCATCAGCGCCAAGATGGCGAAAATCAAACTGACTTCATTTTTTGGATGACAACCTTCAGTCCAGCGTACTTGTTAGAGGTCAGTGTGTCAGTCCCTATAGACAAGTGGCCTATTCATCTATTATAAATTTATGAAACTGACGTATTCATGAGAAAACAACATGGCGACCGTCGTGTCAAATGTTAGAGTAGTTGCCAAAACTTCGTTAAAGTGAATATTCTTAACAGTGTGCGGTCCAGAAGAATATTGATAAATAATGTTTTTTATTTATGTAGAACTGACAAACATAATTTATGACTACTAAACTCTAGTTATAACATAATCGATGTTGTTACAAAAAGTGTTAACATCGAATTTTATAACTTCTTAACCAAAAACCAGGTTTTATACACTTTTTTCTAATAATACCTTTACACATAATCAATTAGGTATATATAAAATTTTATTATAACATCCCTAACACTTTTCTCCATATACTTTACGCACCTTGCAATAGAGTTCCAAATGCCACCAGAGTTCTTCTCGTCGTTTTCCACCAGAAGTTCCAGATGTTGCTTCTCTGGTTTCTTGCTCACGCGCAGCTTGATGACGTGGCTTCGGAACGAGCTCATGAGCACCTGTATGTCTTCGCTGCCCGCTGGAGTATCCGTGTTCTCGTGACTTCGATAAAAATGGTCCAAAATTAATATCAACCATCGTTAATAAGAACAAATTAGATATATTTAAATAAAGTATTATGTATAAACTTGTAATAAATCTCTTTGAATTAACTATTTGCATCTATTTGGTTATCATGGCATTAAAAAGGTGACATTTAAAAAAAGTATGAAATTTGTTTCCACCTATTCGTGGGTTCGATATGTATTGTATTTTCATTTGTTTTTAAAAGGAGGGAATCAAATGAACAAATTCGATACATTTTAGTTATTCCTTAAGATTGGTTTTACGTTTTTCATATCGACACACTATTTGATGTCAACTATAATTATAGTGGATTTTTTTTGTAGAAAACAGTTCTTTATAACGAAGCAACACAATGCAAATCAAAAGAGTTTATTACAATAAAGTATTTACTACTCACCCAACGATTTCGTAAATCTCCTCAGAGCGTCCGGGTCTCAGACGCAAAATCCAGGCGCCCGGGTTCGCTTTGAGCTGGAAGTAGCCCAAGTTGGCCATCACGATGGTGTCCCTGGTCTCAGGTTTGTCCCGAGTGCCCAGAATCAGCTGGAGGCCGCGGGGGGGCGTTCCAAGGGTGGTGTCCCATGCGTGGCCTTCTAGTAGGATGTACTCTAGCTCGAACTCGCTGTTGAACAAAAGAATAAACACTAATAGATAAACAAAGGAGAGAGGAGCTCGCTAGCGCAGTGGCATAGAGCACTGGGCCTGCGATTGCGTAAACTAAGCAATGTCGCTAAGGCCGGTCATTGGATGGGTGACAAAAAATTTATTATCTTGAGTTCCTCCGTGCTTCGGAAGGCACGTTAAGTCGTTGAGCAAGATGCATATGCAGTCGTTAATACCCACCAACCCGCATTGAGCCATGCAGCGTGGTGGGTTATGGCCCAATCTCCCTATATTCTTCCATCCATAGGAAGGCCCATGCCCCAACATTAAAAGGGCTGGTGATGGTGATGAAATAAACAAAGATAATTTGTTACGGTCAATGGCACTTCAGACTACCCAAAACTGTCAAAATTCATTAATCGATTGCCAACCTCAATTTGTTTGTAGTAAAGCGCAAAGTCGATTGAGGAAATTTGACATTTTGTACTAACGTCTAACCTAACGTGCTGTTGACTATACAAAAACAGGGCAATGTGGCCTAGAGCTATAGCCAGTTTATAGCCAGCCAGTTATACTGCCAAAACCGGTGACTCGTGTAAAAAAACATTTTTTTTTTCATGTATGTAGATATGTAAAAAATCTACACAAAAAAAATCCTTAAAAATCGCTCAAGTCTTTTCTTTTTCGACAACAAGCACTGTGGACACGAGATTTTTATACCTACCAGAACAAGTTACCAACGCACTCACCTATGCACGAGAGTCTCCACGTCCGCCAGCCGTATGTTGTCCAGGTCATAGACCGACTTGACGCACTCGACGAGCCAGTTCGGCGGAGTTCGCAGTTCCATAGACAACAGCGGCGCGTGCGGCAGCCGAGAGAACCTTGCCAAGGCGCCTCCGCTCAAAGCCCCCGACGCCGTAAACTGAAGCTCTGGCTCCAGAACGTATCGGTAGAAACTCTTTAGAGGCATATCCGAGTTCTTGTCCTGAGGGTTGAGGAACAGCTTGATGCGACAGTTCACCACCTTCCTAAGCACCAATAGCAGTGGCGCTAGACGCTGTGCAGCATTGGATGCTGGGTCGAGGACAGCCACTATCTCTATAGAAGGCTCCGACTGTATAGGCGGCGGTAGATCCACTACGGAGTGCTCGGTGCGAAGACCTTCAGGGACGGCGGTTCTCACGCGTGAGCTACGAGACGCCAACACCGCTATAACCTTCAGCCGCTCGTTCGGAGACAAGTCAGTTACGACGTCATCTGCAACGATCACACATTAATTACTATCTTTAAAAAACGGAGGTAGAAGCAAATTTATTTTTCATCCCACCATCTCGGAAAAAGCGTTTTTGCTCTTCGATATCTGAGTGCAAAAGCCGTTTTTATCCTCTAGAGGTTAAAGTAAATTTGAATTTAGAACATCGTGTGCAATGAGTTTGTGAATTCAAAACATCATTATACCTATTAGACAATGGTGCCGAAATTATCATGCAACCTATTTTAATTTGTTAAAAACTCAGACTCGGAACCTTCTTGGTGGACTTTTTATGTAATTTGCTTTGCGCGCGCCATTTTCTTTTCACGTCATAAATTTGTTAAAACTTAGTAGTTCCGTGACGGTCAATCAGCTTGGCGTCAATCTTGCTTTAAACATTTTGATCGTCTACAATGCTTGCTTGATGCTTGAGTCAAGCATTTAAAAGCTTTTTAGGTCTGTTTGATTTGTTTACGCCAGCAACGGAACAAAAACATACAGAAAATCAACGTGCTTGACTCAAGCTGATTGACCGTCTCGGAACTCCATTAGGAACGGTAATTTTTATTAGGTACTTACAGGTGTGTCAGGATTAATTTTGCGGGTGTGGCTGGGTGGATGGGTGGGTGTTGGAGGTGTCTGGGTGAATGGGTGTTTTGTGAGTGTGTCTAGGTGAATGGGTTTTTTGTGGGTGTGTCTAGGTGAATGGGTGTTTTGTGGGTTTGTCTGAATGGATGGGTGAGTATTGTGGGCATGACTGGGTGGAAGTTGTGGGTGTCTGAATGGATGTTGTGGGTGTGTCTGGATGATTAGATATTTTGTGGGTGTTTCTGGGTGAATGGGTGTTTTTTGGGTTTTTCTGGGTGAATGGATGTTTTGTGGGTGTGTCTGGGTGATTGGACATTATGTGGGTGTTTCTGGGTGAATGGGTGTTTTGTGGGTGTTTCTGGGTGAATGGGTGTGTTGTGGGTGTTTCTGAGTGAATGGGTGTGTTGTGGGTGTTTCTGGGTGAATGGGTGTTTTTTGGGTGTTTCTGGGTGAATGGGTGTTTTGTGGTTGTTTCTGGGTGAATGGGTGTTTTCTGGGTGAATGGGTGTTTTGTGGGTGTTTCTGGGTGAATGGGTGTTTTTTGGGTGTTTCTGGGTGAATATTGTGGGTGTTTCTGTGTGGGTGTTGAGAGTGTGTTTGGGTTAATGGGAGGGTGTTGTGGAAGTTTCTGGGTGAAAACAGAAACTGTTGTGATTGTTTTTTTTTTTTGTATTTTGCAATTTCCTCGTTGGGGGGGATGAAAAGTTAAGTGTTGCACTCGAGTGCAAAGATTTTTCACCTTGTGCTCTTTTGATTCCCTCGCTATCTCTCAGGATTCTAATTTTTGAATCACTCGCTACGCTCGTGATTCAATTTTAGAATCCTTCGCTAGCTCGGTCATCAAAATTGAGCACGCGGTTAAAAAACAACTTTGCACTCACGTACAACAAATAACTATTATGGCGAGTCCCAACATTCTACCCACAGTTAAAAGTAAGCTTACTAAAGTTTAGTTTCCTGGCATTATTTGTTATACATATTACGATAAAGAACAGAAGTTGCTAAGCAACTAATATGAAGTACGTCTATCTCAGCTGTTGATAGAATATTTGGACCTCCCGTTAAGTATAATCAGTTTTACCGTCATCGTCGTCGAAAATGTCGTTGGCCGAAGGTTTTTTCTTGCCGAACGTCTCTGTTAGCTTATCGCCGTACACTTGGTTGCTGTATCTGGTAAAATAATATTATTACGTTTAATCAAAGCTTTTCAGTGTATGCTGCTCTTCTCATAATATTATTACCTAACACCCTGTCATCTCCAATTCAATATGTGGCGAGCCTACAGCCATCTTTAGTGCACGTAAATTGCAGTATATTGCTCAGTGGTATAAAGGGGACGCTGCTGCCCATTACTCATAGCTTTCTGAACCCTAAGGCTGGAGTTCACCTATACCTAAACAGGCGATTATTATTTAACCGTCGATTTTTGACATTTTATCGTACGGAAGAACTGCCAAAAACTGACGGTTATCCTTTAATCGCTTGATTTACGTGTTGCTGATCTCGAGCTTTAGTCGCCTTGTACGACACCCATGCAAGGGATTTGTGGTACTGACAATTGTATTATTAGGTCCCCCGGCATACAGATGATATTGCTGAAAATAAGGTCACTTCATACCTCTCGAGAAGCATGAAGTCGTCCAGGGTGAAGGTCTCTCGGGCCTCGAACGGACCAAGGAGGCGCGCGTTGTGGACCAAAGCGCGAGCACCCGCCCTCATGCGGAGGCTCCTAGCACATACCACCCTCGCCGCCTTCAGCACCCACTCGTACTTGTTCAGCGCCGGTACCAGCTCCGGCTGAGAGCACCAGATTAGAATGTGAATGGAACAAGCACAAAACACATTTGGTAAGGTGATATGGTGGTCGAAATTCTCACTTGCATACATACAGACATAAATCACGCCTATATCGCCGAAGGGGTAGGCAGAGGTGAATGGAACCTTATGAGTAAATGTAACACAAAACAAACAAAAATCTCACTTCTTATAATGATATCGTCTAAATATGTAAAACAGAATTATCTGAACTTTCAGAACAGAACAGACAATCAATAAATCGTTGCTGAGTAGCTGGTGCGTTAGTTAAACCAAATGGCATGACCTTAAATAGTTAAATGCCGCGGTTAGGCACAATAAAATGCTGTCTTCGGTCTATTAGAAATTTTTAATGGAATTTGCCTAAAAGCTTTAGCAATGTCAATAGAAGATAAGAACTTAGTGTTTTTCAGGTTATCAATGATATCAGAAATGAACGGAAGTTTATAGGCATCTTTATTTGCAATGGAATTTAATTTCAGCCAAAAACGCCATGTTTCGTTTTTAGGGGTTATTAGTACAAGATTAAGCCATGGACTTTCACAAGGTTGGATTGTTGTTGAAGCAAAGCCCAAAAGATTCGATGAAGCGTGGCTGATATTAGCATTAGATAGGAATGTGAATGGAACAAGCACAAAATAGAACCAGAGACGAACAGTTTCGCCTTATGAAGCGTGACTGAGAGAAATTTATGTAAATGGCAGTTTTGAACTTGAATATACGGTTTTGCGTGACCATCCCGTTTTCATCATCATCATCATCATCCGGGTCATCCGTCTGGTGGCGGTGACAGAGGATGAAGCTGTTGTATTGTTTCAAAGCAAAGAAAACCGAAGCTTCTCTCCGGTTCAATAAAGTGCCACACGAAAGGCAGACTGGTTGTTATGTTAAAGTATTACAAAACATCAACATTAAAAAACATCAACAGTATACAACAAGATATGCAGTATCTCGGAGTAACTTAGTATTACACAGCGTATGAGTTCACTCACCAATATATCACAGTCCTGTCTCTCATGACAGCCTTCGTTATCCAGCAGCTGAGCGACGTATTTCGTGGCTTTAGTAGGTTCCAATGCGGTAAGGGCTGCCAACACCACTTTGTTCAGGGACTGGTCGGAAGTCGTCCCGTCCACGTTGGGTATAAACGCCAACCGAACTCCCCCTGACTCTCTCATGAACGTCAGAGCATTCCTCAAAAGCTCCCTCGATTCCTTTTGATTAAGGTCACCGGCTACCCAGATGGTTTGCGTAATTTTGTCCTGTTTGCCGGGCTTCGTGAAGTATCGCAGTAGGGGTAACGCGGTAGCTAACGCGTCTCGGCCTGAGAATCACGACGAAAAAGAAAAATTCAAAGATTTTAGTGGTTAGAAAAAGAATTTCGAAAAATTATGATCTTGAGGCGGGAATCGAACCCGCGTCCGCTGCTATCCGGGCAGGTGCCTGACCGCTCGGCCACCCAAGATACTTATTAACTTGCCGAAATTCTTCTAACTTTTACACTTCACGTTGTAAGCCAACGGGTACCCTCGCAATGTAGAAATAAATTTCAAACATTCCAAAGCAGATATTTTTACAAATACCGTGCGTTCGGTTAAGCTTGGGTTTGCTTTATAAACTATTTGATTTTAATTTTAACATTATATAAATGTTAGAAAAATTAGTACAAAGATTTTAGTGGTTAGAAAAAGAATGCAAACCCAAGCTTAACCGAACGCACGGTATTTGTAAAAATATCTGCTTTGGAATGTTTGAAATTTATTTCTACATTGCGAGGGTACCCGTTGGCTTACAACGTGAAGTGTAAAAGTTAGAAGAATTTCGGCAAGTTAATAAGTATCTTGGGTGGCCGAGCGGTCAGGCACCTGCCCGGATAGCAGCGGACGCGGGTTCGATTCCCGCCTCAAGATCATAATTTTTCGAAATTCTTTTTCTAACCACTAAAATCTTTGTACTAATTTTTCTAACATTTATATAATGTTAAAACTAAAATCAAAAAGAAAAATTCAATTAAAATTCAGACGAGAGAAATTAGCAAACATATATTGTTTTTTAAATAGGTTACAAAATTGATTCACAAAATTTTATACTTGTTGATTTTGATTAGAATTACAACTTCGGAATATTACAACTTCTAAATAATCTTTCTATACTACAAATATTATAGACACAGAAAAAATGTAAACAAATTTTCCAAATTAAAGCTTACGAAATTTTATGATAGCTAGTCTTATTAATAAATTCTTGAAAATTTTCGTTTAGTAGTGGTTTATATTTAAAGGCGCCTAAGTATAGTACACTAGCTGCCGCACTCAGAGACGTCAAATAACGTTAATGAGTACTTAACGTCAAAAAATGACAATTCAAAACTAGTCGCTATTCTTGCCGGGTCTATGGTTTAGATTTGAATGAAAATTTTTGACAATAAATACTCATTAAAGTGAATTGACGTCTCTGAGTGCGGTAGTAGGAGTACTAGAAGATTGTAAATTAAGGGCCTGTTTCACAATCGACAAGTAAGTTCGAAGTAGCTTACTTTGCAGTTCAATTGACATATATTTCATATTACAACTGTCAAATGATCTGCGAAGTAAGCTACTTAGAACTTAATTGTCGATTGTGAAACAGGCCCTAAATCTTGCAGATTAACTCACCACTTAAATGTAAAAGGCGATGCACTTTGTCCTCGGTGAATAGTTCGTGTGACGACGGCACGCCCGACAGGTCTAAATATTGCGACGATTCCGTGTTCAACACCCGTCGGTTAAGTCTAAATCAAACAAATTATAAACTACAAACTGTACTAATTATATGGATGCGTGTAAGCATTCATATTGGTCAGAGATTATATGAATTATGATTATATGAAAATAATCAATTTGAAAATGAGTTAAAGAAGCTGCTCCTATTAAAATGTTATTATAGTGTAAAAGAGTATTTCAATGACAAATTATAATTTGAAAATGACCTAAATAACTTATCTGTAATAATAATAATAAATCTAAATCGTTAATTTCTAAATATAATAATTATTATTGACTTTAATGTGATATCAGACTTTATTAATTTGTAATTGATATTTCCAAGGTTGACATTTTAAAATAATTTACTATGGATGTGACACATTAATTGTAAAATAGAATTTGTTTATTGTATGTTAATTAATTTAATTTTAAATGTTTGACATAGGATTATGACAGTGTTTTTTTACTATTACTTTATTTACTTTTGACATTTTATTGGAAAAATTCACAATGCCTTGAAAAGGTAAATTTGTACAACTTATTTATAAGATCTTATCTACTGTATGCTGTACCATATTGTGCAAATTATAATAGTGAATAAATGAATATGAATATGAATTGATTCATATCATCCATCGTGTTACTGATGAATTAATGTAAAAAATCGGTGGACGATCGGGCACGATCCCATGCGTGCACATGCACGCACAGACCCACACACACACGCACACGCACACACCCACCTACGCACGCACGCACGCACGCACGCACGCACGCACGCACGCACGCACGCACGCACGCACGCATGCACGCACGCAGGCACGGGGAGAGAGAGAGAGAGAGAGATTATTATACCTGGGCATGATATGCGGCTGCTTCATGAGGTAATCGAGCGCATCGTCAGTGTCCGACAGCTGTCCTCGGAAGACCGCTCGCTGCAGCCGTCCCGTGTGACGTGACAGCGCCGCCACCAGCGACTCCTCGAGCCCCTCCACCGTCCACCCGCCCGAGGTGCCCTCCTCCGTCAGTGGCACACCGTTTATCAGGATCTGTGGTGCAAGATATTCGTGCCATTCGTAAGATTTCTTAGTAATCATAAAATGTTCTTTAATGTTGCACACACACAAAAAAAACTTACAAAATTAAATTTAAATAAGAGGAGCAGAAAAGCAATCTCTCCCAAAATTGTTAAATGTTAAAATTAAAATCGAATAGTTTATAAAGCAAACCCAAGCTTAACCGAACGCACGGTATTTGTAAAAATATCTGCTTTGGAATGTTTGAAATTTATTTCTACATTGCGAGGGTATCTCCCTCGGGAATATATCTCCCTCCCCCTAAGAAATCTCAAGCAAAAACGTAAATTAATAAAAAATATTACTCAACATAATTACTGTATTGCTAAATGGTGTACAAGGAATGTTGCTTGCCTATTATCCACGATATATTTAAGAAACCCCCAGAAGACACTGCTACAAAAAATATGCCAACACCAAAAAGATAATATATTCTTACCTGAGGGTACTTGTTCGTTCCAATCTTAGCAACAAACTCCTCAGCCAACTGACTGCCGAAGTTATATTCAGAGTCTTCTGAAATAATGTCATCCAGGTTGGCGGCGGCTGTAGCGTACTTCTTCAACTGTTTCTTGACTAGATCAAGGTTCAATTTATCGTCTTGTTGTGGGTTCAACAGCTGAAATCAAATGCCGATAAAATATATAAGCAAGCAGTAGTTATATAATATACAATATAGGGGTTTAAAGAGTAAAGTACCGGCAACCTCGCAGGACCAGGTAACCAACACGAAAAACAAGTACGTTTGTATCGATAATTCGTTAGAAATTACTGTCATACAAAAATAAATAATAAACATAAGATTTACAATAGTCGCGACAAAAATATTAAAAACTTGATAAATCATTTTCGTTCAATCTATTGAGTCATGTTTTAACTCGTAAAACATACGTTGTTGATGCTAACTATCTAGTACTGCCAGGTAGCTGGTGTGTTGCAATAGTTGATTATATACCAAGGGCGATAAAACAAAGAATGTCTACGAACATGAATAAGCATTTTTTATCGCCCAAGGTAAAATCATATAGTTTTATGTCACCCCCTGATCAGGAAGTGGGATTTTCCGTACGCGTAGCGAGCGGAAACGTCCATTTTATGGTCAGGTGCGACATTAATAAAGTTGTATAGTCAAGCAGTAGTCATGTGAGAGATACAAACGTGAACAGACAGACCTGAGTGAGAAAATAGAACGCCTCCTTGTTAGAGTTCCTCTCCTGGGCGACGTAGTTGAACGCCGAGCGGACTGCGGCTTCGAGCCTTTGGTCCTTCGAGCCGGGTGCGATCACTAACCCCACGCGCACAGGGGTCGCGTGTTTCAACAGCGTCTCTCCTAGCTTGAGTGGCGCTCCGGATAGGAGGGATGTCGGATCTATTACTATCACCTGAAAGGTGTATCATGTTTAGTATTTACTAGTACTCAAAGATGCGATGCGACCTTATGAAGAATGCTTTAGGTAGATATAAAGTTAGGAGATTGTTTGAGCAGTATGGAATGGAATTTTGTTACAATTCAAAACTAGTTGCTATGATTTTTTGACATTAAGTATGCGGTGTGGCGAAAAGAGGGAAAGGAAAGAGACAGAAGAGTGAATGGATGGATGGAGAAGTACAGAAGGTAGCGAAAGATAAGAAGAAAGCTTGGCAAGATTGGTTAGCAAAGAGAGCTGACCAAAGGATATGTAAGGTGACAATGGCGGATGTAGACGAAGCGAAAAAGAAATATAAAAGATTGAATTTGTTAGTGAAGAGTGTAGTGAATAGAAAGAAAGATGAACGAAAAGATGAGTTTGATAGAAAAATCTCTGACAATTTCCAAAATAACATTAAAGTTTTTTGGAAATCTGTACGGACAGCTCGAGGAAAGAGCGCAAACTCGGAGTTGATACGAGTCAGAGACAAGGATGGAAGTGTTTTGAATGGCGAAGAAAGATAGCTGAATAGGTGGAAGGAATATTTCGAGAGTTTATTTGAAAGGTCAGATGATATAGTCCAGTCCCAGGCTAATCATGTGGAAGAAAATTTGAATGCGAATGAAATAAGTATGCATGAGATTGTGCAAACATTGAAAGGTATGAGAGCAGGAAAGGCAGCAGGGTGTGATAAGATATCGGTCGAGATGCTGAGGGCTGGTGAGGGTACCATTGCTAAGCAGCTGCACCGCCTTTTGAACCTTTGTTGGATAAGTGGCCAAGTACCAAAAGACTGGCGTAAAGCCGTCATTGTGCCACTGTACAAAGGTAAAGGGTCGCAGCTGGAATGCAAAAATTACCGTGGTATTAGCCTTCTCAGTGTTGTCGGCAAATTGTATGCAAACATTCTGATTGAAAGGATTATGAAAGAGACTAATGATAGAATATGGGACGTGCAAACAGGATTTCGGAAGGGAATGGGATGTACGGATCAAGTCTTTTCTCTACGATGCATTACTCAGAAATCTCTGGCTAAAAGCCAATGAGTATATTGCGCTTTCGTAGACTTAGAAAAGCCTTATGACCGAGTGGTGAGGAATGAACTGTGGTCGATTTTGTCGATGTATGGGGTGAACAGCAGCCTGATACAGGCGTTGGAATCTCTTTATGAGGATTCGAACGCTTGTGTTAGGATAAATGGCGCATACACAGAGTCGTTTCGCATCGGTACAGGTGTGAGACAAGGATGTGTAGCGTCACCATGGCTGTTCAACTTATACATGGATAATTGTCTGACGAGACTAAAAGAATTTGATTGTGGATTACGAATGAACGAGTTACTTATCAAATGTCTGCTGTACGCTGATGACCAGGTTATATTAGCATCATCAGAAAAAGATTTGCAGGAGATGGTAACAGTTATGCATGAAGCTTTGACAGAGAAAAGGATGAAAGTAAATGTAAGCAAGACAAAGATCATGGTTTTTGAAAGGGATGAACAAATGACGAAGTGTGAAATTAAGATTGCGGGTGAGAATGTTGAACAAGTAAAAGAGTTTGTGTATTTGGGATCTGTATTTACGAGAGATGGAAAATGTGATAGTGATATTGAAAAGAGGGTGAAAGCTGGGAATATGATAAACGGGGCTTTGCACACTTTTATGAACAGACAAAGCGTGTCCAGAAAGGCTCGTATGGCTGTTCATAATGGAGTGCTGGTCCCGACATTAATGTATGGAAGTGAAAGTTGGGTATGGGAGAAGAAGCATGAAAGTAGAATGAATGCAGTAGAAATGAGAGCGTTGAGGAGCATGGCTGGAGTAAGGCTGAGCGACCGATTGTATAACAGTGTGATAAGAGAAAGGTGTGGTTTGAAAGAAGATGTAATGACAAGGATTGAGAAAGGGATGCTCGCATGGTTTGGTCACGTCGAAAGAATGGATGAAAGGAGAATGACAAAAAGGATTTACATGGCGAAAGTGAATGGAGAAATGGCAAGGGGAAGGCCTAGGCGGATATTTCATGATCAAATTGAAAGTCTATTGAAAAAGGGCCAGGTCAAGAGTACCCGAAACCGACGGGCATGCATGAAGAGATTGATGAGATTGGATGAAGCGAAAGAAGTATGTAAGGATCGTAGCAAGTGGAAGGAAGTGATCTCTGCCTACCCCTGTGGGAGAAGGGCGTGACGTATGTATGTATGTATGTAAGTACTCGATTAAAGTTATTTGACGTCTCTGAGTGCGGCAGATAATGATTTATAATAATTAAGGAAAAGGAGATTCGTTAATAGTCACTTGTTATCAGATTATACTTGTGATTGATATTATAGGGCTACCTTCCCTTACAATCATTAATCGCAAGCAAACAGTGCAGGAAGATACATTACTATACTACGATACCTGCTTAGATCCCCTAGAAACTCACGTAATTATAAATGTTCCTCCTCAGATTCCTTAGCATTCCAGGGTACGTCGGCCTCAACAAGTCCATGTAAGAGGACGGCCAGCGCCGGTACCGCTCGTCGGTCTCGAGGTCGTTGAGCCACGTGATCGCCGTGTCACGCAAGTCGAGGCCATATTCCTCCCAAGTGAACGACTCCCCCAATTCAAGGGACATCAGATTGTTGATTAATTTCTTTGATAGTCCTAAAATGTTAACAATAAATAAAAGTTGTAGGGTAACCTTCTACTCGCTGAATATTGGAAAATGATATGTTGAATAGCAACAGAGCTTTCTATGGAAGTCACAGGAACAACGAGCCATAGCTCAACACGAAAGACTGTAGCTGCAGATAGACCAATGTCTAACGTAACTTTCTATGTGACTGAGATGTTCGAAGTCAATGATTACCAGCAACCGGAGAAGGTAGATTGATTTTTCGAGTGCGTAATGCTCATAACATTAGTTAAGTATCTAAGACTTATCATGTTATAGAGAGTATAATTTTAAAACATTAAAAATTTTAAACGTTACAGATAACTAGCTGCCAATCTACCTATTCTGATCACTGATAATGACACAAAATTATTTAATATTTGTCACAAAACTAAAACTAAACAGATAACATTCTATGGTATAACTTAAGCGAAATATGGACCAGTTGAAATTTGAAACTTGCCTAAAGCGTGAAGCGTATTCATGGGGCCAATGTCTTCACGGATAGCGGAGAGTAGAGACATCACTTCCACGTCTTCGGCGTCGTACTGAGCACCAGATACGAGCAGGAGGGGTTCTGCGGCGCGGAGCCCTAGAGATGACGCCCACACGTCTTGGTTGTAGAGGACTTCGTCACGGAACGAACGAGGCACATTCACATGGATGAGGGACTTTGTCTACGAATAGTTAAGTGTGTTCTAACCCCCGAATACTAAGGCTAGTTTTAGTTTCACGCCCACGAACCGACCGTCAGCGCGCTGGTCAGGATCCATTGCCGGCCATTCAGTGGGCTCTATTAATTCACCGCCATATAAAAACAGTAATGAGTGACGATCAGCGCGCTGACGACGGTTGGTTCGTCGGCGTGACACTAAAACCAGCCTGAAACGCTACACAAAGTTTGAGTCTGGCTTAATATTTAACAGGCTTTGTCACAATTGCCATTTATCAATAAAAATTCTGCAGAATTTTTATTATTGAAGAGGAAACTTTTTAAGAAGTGCTCCAAATTTGAGTAGAATATTAGTATTCGGGGATAAGAGATACAACTCAGTATTACAGAACTATAAACATTTTGTTTATGCTTCTTCATAACTTAAAAAGTACAATATTATTAATTAATCACTTCAGAAATAAAGACAAAATCCTAAATGTTCCTCACCTGCATTGGGAAGTTCTGCGCTATAGACGTGAGGACTTTAAGCGACTCATCCCCCCCGGCGTCATTCGCGTCAATGATAGCTGCAGCGGCTTGCATGCTCAGCGCTTGCATCTGCCACACTTTGAGAGGGGCCAACTCCTCACTCGATTCCGATAAGTGACGTCGAAACCGCTCGAGCGGAGTGCGCAGTGCGGGAAATAAGTTCCTAGTTTTTAATGGAATTAAGGTTACAGAACAATGTTACAGAATTTTTAATTATTTTTGTAGCATTCTGTTTAATATTAGTCATCTTGTTTTATGGTCATATAAAAATAGTTAGCTTAACCAACTAATCAGCTTCAATATAATAGTTACAGTTGAAAAAAGTTTAAGTACTTTAGTTTAGTTAGAGGAAACTTGGCAAACTTTTAATACATATTTAAAGAAATACAAATAGGGATTACCACTCACTTTAGTCTACCAAAATTGAACCCATCTATCTGATTCTGAGGGTCATTCTCATCTTCTTCCACTGATGGTGTTGCAGTTTCACCACTCTCAGTTTCCTTAGGTGTTGAATCATCCTGACTTTTATATTCAGTACTTTTAAGCTGAAGTTCAACTCCATAACCAGATAAACGAAGTTTTGGTCTGCCTCGAGGCTAAATAGTAAACATAACATTCCATAAACATAATAAATTAACTAACTTTATTTAAGTTAGATATTTTAAAAGAATTTAGATATATCATTCCCACCTTTATTTTCCATCTAACAACATAATTAATGGCACCTTTGTCAGCATATGGTGCTAGAATTCTGTGTTTTTTAGCAAAATCAGTCATACCAAGCTCTCCATACAAGATAGCGGTTAGGCTCTTATTATCACTGCTTGGATAAGTATGGTCCAATAAGTATGTTGCCAGTCTATGTTCATTCTGAAAATCAATATTAATACATAAAAAATATTGCCTTTGCAAAAAATAAATATTGCTTAAATTTAGCTTGTCTTGTAAATATAGTGGGCCAGGGTATACTACACTGGCTCAGTGCAGATAGGTAAGTATTATTATCTGCAGATGCATCTTGGATCAACACTTCAATGTGCTTTCTGAAGCACAGTTAAACTCATGATATTAAAAAAGAGATGTTCTAAACCTGGACCATGGACCCTGGCCCATATATTTGTACAGTTATTCAAAATGTAGGCAATAATTTATAAATCTGTTCTTAAGTGTTAAATTCCTATTTTTAAGCACTGTTTTTGGCTTGTTGTATTTATGTTTAGCCGTAGATTGCAACACAACAGCCTAGCCTACCATCATGGTGGAAGGATGATGTCACTTTATAACATTGATGTACATATTTTATTCCACATTAGAGGATGAGAACCTACTTACAGATGTATGTGATTATAATGATTTTAAAATATAAATTTGATATATTTTATTCTTCAATATTTTAAGTAGGATGATATACTTACAGGATCATACTGATCATGCACTTTAAGGATATCCAACAGAGCATCGTTGTCACATATTTTTCTTGATGCAATAGAAACAAATGTATCACACTGGATATCTTTTGCTCCATTTTGTGTAGAGATTTGATCAAACATATGAACAGCTGGTGACGAAGTATGCATAGACAGTGCCAACTTTGCCATACGCAGTTGAGCTGGCACCAATAGCGTGCTAGCAACTCCAATAGAGGCATCATAAACTTCTTTGTCAGTCTCTGTAATAAATTCAAATAATATATTAATAAACAGCGATGAGAAATGGATTTACATGGCTGATGGATGGCAATAGGCCCTAACATAATTGGCAAAATGTGGGTGTTGATACACCTCTGCCTAACCCTTCAGCTATCTCCGAAGGTGTGTAATGTAAGAGTAACTTATGTATATTAATAAGTATAATTAAATGAATTATTAAAGTAACATTTTACAATGGAAGGAACATTGTTCAATAAACTATTATAGCGCTTATGAATACTGATTTTTATCAATCTAAGAATAAAAGATATAAGAAATTAAGTGACATATCAGTAGCAAAGGGATGTGGAAATAATTATAAATTCTTACTGAATCTTATAGTAATTTCTAATTCATTTATTTCATAGTAGTGCAACGGTAGTACTCACGCAAACTTTCCAAGCTAGTTTTTAAAGAATTGATTTTATCCAGAAATGACCAGAAGAGATCTGAACTTTCGCCGGAAAGATATTCGGCAAGTTCTAATACGATTGGAGTTGTCTCCCATTTTGCACTAACAAACGTGGTTACGGACTTTGATTTTTTTTCATGAGACTGATCATTACTCGCGAAAACTGCGGAAACGTAGACTAAAATAATTAAAGAAAAATACAAGCCGGTGGAACTCATCTTAGTACTAGTGGGTGTAAATTATTATGACTTAATCAAATTAAATGCTACTGTCTGCAATTATTTCATTTTGTATTATCGCGTTATTTTCATCCTTTCTTTGGATTTATAAATTATTAACTTGATAAATAAGTCCAGCGCGAACAAGACAAACCACCAATGACAGTTGAACACGGTTTACAAAACCACAGATGGCTTCATTACTCCACAGACTACTAGAAAGTCAGAAATGACGTTTCCAAAATATTAGGGCCCCACAGACCATGCGATTAAGTGTCCTTTATTTCTAGTAAGGGCACCCGGATTCAATAGGTTTTATCGCGCATTCGTACGAGTACCTAACTCGCGCGATGATCGCGTTCTTTAGCAAGCACAAGCACAACTACGAAAATCTACGTGTTTAACCCGTAGCCGCTTGACCGTCTTGGAGGCCCATAAGACCGTTTAATATAACCTGTGGGTTGATAAATGTCACGGATGTCACTGTCAAAAATTGATCTATTTTATCTTTTCCAAAAGCTATCTATTTTGGAATAAAATAATTCGAACCAATGGACTAAATATCTTACACAAAAGGTTTATTTATTGAGAACGATCAGTAAGTTATTTTACAATCACAAAGACTACCTACTTACCATGTTCGTTTTTTAATACCACCTCAGTTTTTTTTGTTTCATTTCTTGTAGGGTAGTTATAGTTTGCATTACACAAGTAATTAATATCATTGCTCATCACAAATAAAAATAAGAGAGGTTTAAAATAACGAATTTCATTCTTGTTTTAGGTAGATACCTATCCACAATGCAGTTCACATCTGAAGAAGCTTATGCTAGACTTATAAGTCATAATATGACTGTGCCACAAAGAATCAAGGTATTTATTGAATTAATAAAATTAAAAAGTTCCTACACAATACACTAAAAATAAAAAGGTATATTGTTTCTAATTTATATTAATTCATTGTTGTTTGTTATGTAGTTATCAAGTTTAATTAATTTGATTTAAAACTGCATTTATTACATTTCACGGTTTCATATTTTAGGCCACAGGAGATATTGTGGATGAAGATAATGCTTCAAATGGAATTATGTCGGGCTGGGATTATGCCAATGAAAAATTTGATATGAAAGTGCCGGAAAGAATACTCGTTGTTGGTCAAGATCAACATTTAGGTAAGATAATGGGTGTTTTAAACTCCAGACTAAATGTCAACTTGAATGGCTGGCTTACTACACTGCAAATCTGTATATCAATAATATATTACAAAGAACGCTACACTCTCTACATCTACAGTGTCTAACACAACCTATCAGTGTCTCAGTGACCCAGAGCCCCTAATGAACCAGGTTTTTTTTAACAAAATATACAAACATACATAAATCACACTCATATCCCTGAAAGGGGTAGGCAGAGGTGCATTAAAAACCCAATTTTCGCCAGTTGGGTCCCATGTGGTGGTTATTTTTATATATTAGATTAAAATCAAATAATAATTCAAAAGCAAACCCAAGCTTAACTAAATACACTGTATTTGTAAAAATACCTGCTAACTGATATTAGAAATATATTTCTACTTTTTCCTAACATTATAATTGTAATGTTTAAATAAAATCAAAATACATAATAATTAAACTAAGTCCTTTTCTGTCTGTACATATCTGAGCACTTAATTAATGTCAAAGTTAAAGAACTTCATCATCATTAGCCCTTTAAAATCCACTGCTTGGGCACAGGCCTTCCCTATGGTTGGAAGTATATAGGGAGCCTGGGCCATAACCCACCACACTGGCTCAGTCCGGATGGTGGGTATTAACAACTGCAGATGCAGTTCTGGACACCCATCCAATGATTTACTTTAGCAAGCGCGCTAAGCCACTACGCTATCAAGCTACTCCAAATAAAAGCAAAAAAGATAAATATGTAGGTCAGAAAAAGTTCGAAAATTTATAGCTTTGATGCGAGAATCGCCGTTTGTATTCCCTTACGCAATCCAAGTTAGCTTGCCGTAATTTCTGGAACTTCAAGGTTAGAGAAATTTAGGTTTAGGCAGCCGGCGGGATTGCCGAAAGACGCGGGTTCTATTCTCGCATCGAGAGTAGATAATTTTTCGAACATTTTCTGGTCTATTTTTTTATATTGTTTCTTACACTTCTTCTTCTCCCTGCCCTTATCCTACTTTAAGTAGGTTTGGTGCAACATGTCTTCTTCTTCCACTCTCCAGCTCAGCATGAACTCCCCTCGTTCTCATATTATCTTTCACACAATCCATCCATCGCTTCTTCGGTATTCCTCTCATTCTAGGTTCATGCACATCCATACTTGACATACCTCTAGTTACGTAACATTCATCCCTCCTCATCTCATGCCCCGCATGCCCGTACCACGCTAACCTGTTACTTCTCAATTTTTCGATCATCGGCGCTACTTTCAGACTTCCTCTAACGTGCTCGTTTCTAATCCTGTCTTTCCTCGTCACCCACACAAGTGTTAGAAACAATGTTGAGATGGATCCATCCAGTGCCGTAAATAGCCTTTTCTGCGCCCTATTTAAGTGGACCCTTCGCCTCTTTAAGTCCTGCCTAGTCTGGCCATTCTTGCGCCTCCCAGAGTCTACGCCCTGTGCCTGGGCACCGGTGGCACAGCCCTAGTTACGGCACTGGATGCATCTCAACATTGTTTCTTACACTTAGGGCCCGTTTCACAATCGAGAAGTAAATTCTGAGTAGCCTTCCTTGGTAGATCATTGGACAGTTGTAATATGAAATATATGTAAATTAAACTGTAAAGTAAGCTACTTCGAATTTACTTGTCGACTGTGAAAGGTATAAATAAAATGTATGTCCTACCTGTAGGCCTATTCCCTAACTTTATTTGACAGTTGAAAGTGATGATCACCGAACTATTTACTAATACATTGCTGGTATCACAGGACAAGTGTCACAATAGCATTATAGTAAAGTAGTAATGGATAAGTAAATAGTTCAGTGATCATCACTTTCAACTGTCAAAAAAAGTTAGGGAATAGGCCTACTGACCATAAATTGGACTTATCCGCCCGCTACGCATACCTACGAAAAATCCCACTTCATGGTCAGGGGGTGACATTTTGTTTATTTAATTTATTACATAAAACCATGATCTTACCTCGGGCGATGAAAAAGAAAGCCTCAGATCGCATATTAATTTATCGCTCTCGCCTTCGGCTCGGGTTCCAAATACTTGCGCACTGAGACTTTCTTTGTTTTATCGCCCTTGGTATATAATCTGCTATTATGCTCCAGGTACAAAAGCCCCACCAAGAGAAATCCAACTGGACAACGCTGTCCTGCCGACTGACCCAGGAATGGTGCGCGTCAGCACACCTCCCCGCGTCATAACCCTCGACCAACACTACTTCCCTTCCGCCGACGACTTCCCGATGGGAGTCCCCAACTCGCCACCGAGGAACCTCAGGTCCATCAGGTCCCAAGGCGACGGAGCCCGATCCACTACCCCCCGACCGGACAATTTCAACGAGTCCACAATGACTGAATCACGCCTGCTGTTGAGGTGAGTTGTTGATTGTTAATAATCAAATCTTGATAATAAGTATGTCAATAGGTTGGTTAAACATGTTAACCTTCAACTGTTACAACACATTTTATTTATCAGTGGTACTATAACTTAGAACTGTGGTATTAGGCTTCAGGTTGGTGCTCATTAGACCCGGCAGTATCGCCTTGCCTCGATCGAAGGCATACATGCGCGGCGCCCGCTGCCCACTAAGCGATCGGGATTATTATAAAATGATTATCATCAGCAGTATCAGGATAAGCCAAAAACCAATAGTTATTACAGCTTTGGTGTCAGTAGAGCAGAATACAATTCGTTCCTTTAATAGAAATACGACACAATAAAAAAAAAACTCCACTTTGTATTCAAAATTAAGGCTTTAACTGCCGCACTCAGAGACGTCAAATAACGTTAATGAGTACTTAACGTCAAAAAATGACAATTCAAAACTAGTCGCTATTCTCGCTGGGTCTATGGTCTAGATTTAAATGAAAATTTTTGACATTAAATACTCATTAAATTTAATTGACGTCTCTGAGTGCGGCAGTAAGACTTATTTTTGCGAGAAAAGAGCTTTTAATTTGTGTCAATTTCCTATTTAAGAAGCGAATTGTCACAAACCTTCATCGGGTGTCGTACCAGGCGTCTAAGGGTAAAGGTAGCGATGAGCATTGGGCAGCACACTCGTTTGCGCCACCGCGACTCTACTCTCTGCCCAGCCATATTCGATACGACTCTGTGCGATGCGCCTTAGACGCACGTTCCAGTGTAGAACTTACAAAATAGAACTTTCGATCAAGCCAAGGCTTTTTGTAATGTTTATGGGGATTTATCTGGTACACCCCTCGGTCCCACCTCAATGTTTAAACGAAGGACGGCTTTTCAGAGATCCAACTCCTCCTGTGGGCAATGGCGAAGGGCTGTCGGCCGCAGAGGAAATGGTGCATTTGCGGAGGCAAATAGTGAAATTGAACCGCCGAGTGATGGCCATCGAGGCCGATCAGTTGCAGCGACAGCAGAAAGAGAAAATCGCTTACGCCATCGGAATAGCTTACTTGTTGTTCAAAGTTATCGCTTGGCTGAACCGATCCTAATCGTTGATAGTTACAATATGTAAGATGAAGTTGTATGTTATATTGTTGACTTCATGAAATTTAATAGTCGCCCATTTTATAAATGGCCTGTTATATAGATATCGCGTCCCAAACGTGCAGAATACTTAGTACCTACACAGTGGAAGTTGGTGTTATGATTTCTTAGCATTTAGGTAACATTTTTTTTATACATATACCTATCATTGTACATTTCTGTATTATTGTGTACAGTAAGTGTTTGCAGTAAATAACCAGTATATACATTTTTCTGCATTTCTCGTGCCCACTATGTTTATGAATTGTTGAAGTGATTGTGACCTGTCTTTACTTAGTATATATAGACGTAATGAAATAGGTCATTTTTAATTTAAATAAATGATAGATGGATTCCCCCAATTTGTTTTTTTTTATTTAATATATATTCTAAGACAAACATAGGTATATGATAATGATACCTAAAGAGTCTATGACAGGCGGCCCACTGTGAAACTGATAAGCCAAAACCTTGATGCGTATCGATTAATCATCTCAATTGCTTTCTCTGTTCATCAATCTATCAAACATAGCGCTTTTCATCACTAGCAACTTTCTGGTGTGATGGATGATATAAATTGAAAGAGAGTAGATGGCTTGATAACGTCTGGCCGATATGAATGGAAGCAGTATGATGAACTGGTGGCAGGAAAATTATATTCTAGACAAATATTTTCATATATTGTGAAGGTGTTTTCAACACTATTTAAGAGTATAATTTTTATATAAATAAGTAATTTTCCGAAAATATTACGGGACAGTAGACCCTGATGTTATAGCCACCGTCTCGACAGTGACGTCTCGACATTCCTCGCAAAGCCTTTTGCCATCCACCGGGCACAATGGATATTCGACATATTCACATGCATATACACACAAATCACTTCTATTTATCCCCGAAGGGGTAGACTGTAGCGTATTGTACGTATTTGAAGTGAATAAAAATCATTAACCAGGGTAACACTCAATATATTCAGAAAAAACTATTAGTCAACACGTAATCAAGCATTCTTAAACATGAATGCGAAAGGATTCTCAAGAAGGTAAGTATTACAGTATCAATAACGCCGGTTACTCAATTAGAACACAGGGAGTCATTCATTTATTAAATTAATAGTTTAGTCGGAGGATAATTCAATTAGGACTGATTCGGTTTCTCTTCGAAAATAAAGATGCCTGAAAATAATGGCCCCCCAAGGCGCTGTGCCAGCCAAGCGTTCTTCACCACTGCTAACTTCAGTGAATCTACAGCAAGACGTGCATTTAGATTTGTATGTAAAGCTCTGCCCATGCCTTCTAATATAATTAGATCGACACCTCGCACTTTCATTTCTGTACTAAGTCCTGAAACAAAACAATGTTTCATTAATTTTTTTTTTATTATTATTATTATAGTTAAATAGGAATGTGATAATGATTTATTTGGTGAAGTTAAAATTAAGAAAACATCTTACGCGAAATATTTAGTTTTTGTTTAGAAAAATGTCATAGGCGCTGTCTCCACGAGCGAGAGAATCGCGGCGATATGATATTTCTATGTACTCTATGAGCGCGGCCATTTTATCGCGACGATGCGACGGGTGGCAATGTTCGCGCTAACGTCTCGTCGTATCAAGCGCTCGCAAGCGGAACGCTGCACTCTCGCAGCGAGCGCAACTCTTTCAACAAATAATAGCTCAACGCGACGTAAAGAAAATGCGGCGATTCCGTTACGAGTCGCCGCGGACACGCTGTGATTCCGTCATGAGTCGTGACGATACGCTAGCGGAATAATCGCTCGTTCGTGGAGATTCTCCGATTGAAGGGCGGACTCGTCGCGATTCTCTCGCTCGTGGAGACAGCGCCATAAGCGTGTTTATCTATGAGAACCTTTCTAACACAAATGCGATAACATAGAGCCTGTCCTTTTAGCGTTTCCGAGTACATTACTAGTAGGACGCTGCACAATTTTACTAAAGCCTTTTATAAAGAGCAGTACTCGCGCGTTCTTCTGCATTGGATCTTATAAAATTATTAGCGCACTGCCGTCATTGGTCGCATCACTCTAAGGCTTCTTTCGCCACTAGATATATATCAGCTAGCTATGTGGTGCAAAAATCCAATCACCAATGTTATTCCCCCTTTATAAATTCCGTAGTAGAGGAACATTACAGATTCTTCGCAAAGCAACCTTGCACATCTATGGGTGCCTAGTCAAGTGGCAAACTATAGGCAAGAATTAGACAGTCAATAAATATCGCAATACTCGCGATATATCAATATATATCCCGAGTTACAAATTCCATTCGAACATCAATATGTTTACTTACACATATCGATGTGTGAATGGAATTTGCAACTTTATTGGCAAAAACTCTCGATTTTTTGTGATGCTTTAGGATTCAATATTTACTGAGACCGGTATCACAATATTGAATGGCGATATTTATTGACTGTTAGTCCTTGCCATACAACATTTCTATTGAATAAATGTCAATTTTTTACAGCTACTACAGCTGCTTTTTATATAATAGCTCTAAATAGCAGCATTTGATAGAGGATAAAGTTGATAATCACAATATTTTTGTAAACTTACCAACAGTAATTGTTCTAAGATCGAGACAAGGACCTCGCTGTCCACTTGACCTAACAACTAAATCTCCTGTTGCTAAAGCTGCAGACAATACTGGACAAACAATAGAAGCTCTCTGCAAAATCTCGTCCAACTCTACATTGGTAACATCGTTTAGAGCTGGCCATTCGTTTGCACATAGTATTACTGATGTTCCTCTAAGTAATAATGCTCTTACAAATGGTATTATTCCTAAAACAATATCCACCCCACTGTTATCTACAAATACCGCTGCACAGTGATGCACTGTTTTCTGAAAACAAAAAAAGGAATTGGTGTTCAATAACAATTATCGGTCTTATGATTGGTATATAACAAAAATGCTATAATAATAATTGGAAGAATTTTTATTTTGGATCTTCAGAGACAAGAATGCGATTCCATTGATAAGATTCAACAGCATGTCAGGTTACCACAATATGGCAAACACACTCAATTTTTTCTCAAAATTTACTCAATCTATCTTCTTTACAAAAAAAAATTAAGATGTCAAATATGCCAACTCGGACACACCAGGGCGATATAAAATTCGCCTAACCTACCATTACGTTCTTTCATTGCCTAAATAAAGTGAATTGAAAAAAAAATTTCATCATCATTATCATCACCAGTCCTTTAATGTCTCGAACTTGAGGAACTCGAGATAATAAATTTTTGGCCACCCATCCAATGACCGGCCTTAGCAAACATAGTTTCGTTTACGCGACCGTAGGCCAAGCGCGCTGTGCCAATGCGCTAGCAAGCTCCTCAAGAAGAAGAAAAATCTGGATACCACAATATGTCAAATTTACTTAATCAGCTATGCTTTTTATGGCAAAAAAATATGATGAGCTGTTTAGGGTACTTAATACTATTTAACATAATAATAGATTTTACATACCTCAAGTCTGTCAAGCCATTTGTCTAACCCATCAAATAGCCATGGCCTTTTTTGTATTTTCTCTAATGCTACATAAAGGCCACAATCGAATATATCTGTGACAGCTTGAGCTCCCCAATCAAACATATTTCCTGTTAACAATATTAATGATGATATGTGTTAATGATACAGTTAATGTGTTTAAAACCATAGTCAGAATGCATAGTCATGCTGGAAATAACAATTGTTTCTAGTATTAGTGGATTTTCTTGCACCATCTAGTCATTGTAGAAGAGTGGAAATGTTTGAGTCAGAATAAACAAAAAGAATTTTTTAACAATTGTTTCATGATTCATGTTCTTATTTTTGTTAATTAATTAAAAATCAAAGTTCTTTTATTTCACAAGAATCTTCTAACTTTTCAGCCTAAGAAAGATATAATATTTTATCTTAGTGAATGTTTCATAATAATAAATATTCCTTTCAGTATAGAAACTATTAAAAGTAAGCACCTGCTAAAACACCTCTACATAGTTCTATCCATCGTAGTCTATCATTTGATAAAGAATCCAACTCTGCAAGGCGTGTACTAAGCACAGCCAATGCTCCTTCATTTTCATATTTCTTTTGCTGTTTCCACAAATCAAAGAATCCCTGGGAACGAAGGCATGTTTCGTTGATATCAAGAAGAAGGCGTATAGTCAGCTGGCCATGTGCTCTAAAATGAAATATATATTGAAAATTAAAACCAATATTTTTATCAGACCTACTGATAAACAGATATGATCTTTGCTACTTACAAGGGGTTTACTTTGAGCTCTTTCAAAGCTTCCACGTAACAAGTTTTAAACTTGAGGGCTCTGATTTCCACTGTAGGATCTTCGGTATTCGCAAGTGCAAAATTTACGTATTTCTCAACAAGTTTCTCACAAGTATGTAGCCAATATTCTCGAGCCTCTTCGTCGCTTAACAGGTCCAAGGTATCTGGGTTGTATTTATCTGGTTCATATAAAATATGTGAAAGCCCGAAATGTTCCATCCTTGTACTAGAACCTTATATTTACTTAAGAAAACTCATTAAATTTACTGTCGTCCTAAACCATCATGATAATTTATCATAATGCAAATACTAATTCCCTGTTTAGGAAAGTGTAACTATAGAACAATAAAACACCTATGATGTCAGAAATATATTATGTATGTTGTATTACGTTACGAGAAGTTAAAGTTATTTATCTTTGTGATTAAATAGATAGAACTGCCGTGAAAGAAAAACACCATACACCACCAACCAACCCCAGTGACAAACAATGACAATAATCACAGATTGCATTACGCTACCTACTGTCAACATGACATTTTTAAAATATCTTCTCTCGTTTCACAGGGCAACGGAATCATATATTACCTATGTTGACAGATTTAATTCATCAACAACATTAAAATGTCGGTGATTATAAAACACTTCAATATCTTTCTGAAGTTCTCGGTAGAAATACAAAATCTGTCTGCTCTATGTGATTAAGAGTGGTGTTATGGGCATCCGAAACGGTCAAGCGGCTTCGCGTCAAACACGTAGATTTTCTGCTGTGTTTGCTAAACAGTATGATTGAAACGCTTGTTAAGAGGTTTGACCATAGATAATGAGCTTGATACGCGCTTTATGTGATTTTAAAGCCCGTATTCAGAAACGGCACTCAAGTGAAGTTTAATTTTGATGCAAGTGATTAATGTTTAATTAATTTGAGTTTTATTCCAAAACGGTTATCTAGCTTTAAGTCGGAACATCCCTATTCTACCAATAAAATGCAAAAAGGCGTAGCACTCAAGGATAATAACTCTACTCAAGCGTGGCAATGAGTTGTTTTGCGCGATCATAGCTTAAATCTCGATTTAAATTCCTATCGATTGTTGTCCAAGTGACGTTTCAGAATAAACGTAAACAGAGATCAATGAATTGATACTTCAATATTGTTCTAGAATAAAGGGTCTATGTTAATCTTAGTTTAAAACTGTTAAGCGTAGTGTATTATATACTCTTTGCACACTGTGTTTATAGTGCGTTTCATCTTATAGTTCCTATGCCGTAAAGTTGATAGTATTGCAAGAAAATGATACCATGTCAACTTTATTGTACTACCTTTAATTCAGGGAGTTGTTTTTCACACGTCACGTAAGAAGGATAAACTCAGAATAAATTCAAGACTCATAAAGTGAAAAAAGTTAAATTATAATAAAATATTATATTTATTATGATTAATAATTATTGTGTTCATCTAACTAACTAACATCATGGCATGTCCTCACTCTTGTCAGTCGTTAAATCGTTATTAGTACTATTTATTTACAGTTATAATACTAAAATAAATATATTTAATTTCTTTATCAAACACTTAATAAAACTGATACTGGTAACTGTGATAATATTCTCCTTGTATTGCTGACGTCCAATTGCCTATGGTTTAGTGGTTACGTTAAATGTAATCATTGTCAGTTTGTCATGTACAATTTTATTGTTGAATAAAGCCAGATTCTTGGTTTAGTCTTTCTTTGTATCAATTTATTCAACAATAATTTTTCTTATATCGCCGAAAGTAACTAATTATGCCTGACGACAAACCCTCTCTATCACGGTACCTGCGCCCCGAGCGATTCGATGTGGAACCTTCTACGACTGGATCGGACATCAAATGGACTCACTGGAAATACTCGTTCGAGAATTTTATCGCACAGGAGGCCGCCTCAGCAGACGATGCCCTTAAGTATCAACTTCTTGTCAATCATATTTCGCCATCAATATTCAATTTCATTCAAGCACACAGCACCTATGCCGCTGCTATTAAGACTCTTAACGATACTTATGAAAAACGGAAAAATATCACTCTGGCTCGACATACTCTGACCTCTAGGAAACAACAACAAGGGGAATCATTAGCAGAATATTCGAGAGCACTAAATATACTCGCCCTCGATTGTCACTTCAGGGATGTGTCTGCGGCCGAACACAGGGATGAGACACTACGTCTTACATTTATTGCTGGCATATCATCACAAAAGATAAAGGAAAGATTATTAGAAAAATCCACCATGACTTTGGAAGAATCTTTAAATTTAGCCTTATCGTTAGAAACTGCTGTAAACACCTCTCATTTGCTCGCGGTATCACCGTCAACATCTGCTGCTGTCCACTCACTTTCTGAAAGTCACGAACACCTACCAAGACCAAATCTCGCAGCCACAAACGTTCGTAGTAATATCAAACCGCTCTCTCAAAATCCCAGTCAAAATGAACGACGACGATGTTTTTTCTGTGGCGGTAGCGTACATCAGAGGATCAAGTGCCCTGCTTATAATGCCGAATGCCAATTATGTTTCAAGAAAGGCCACTTCGCCAACGTTTGCCGCAGTTCCGGGCCTAACCAACGCACCGCCAATGCTATCTCCACCGACGATAATACTTCTGAAATTCACTTTGCAGACTCTAACTTATCAGCTATCTCTGCTGCTGCTCCTGCAAGCCTAAGAAAAGCAACGGTTCCTATCACAGTCAACCAGTATCGCGCGGACGCACTTCTGGATACCGGTAGCTCAATTAGCTTTATCGACAAAGGCGTTTCTGAAATAATTAACCTTAAAATAAAGCCCTGTAAACAGTCAATAACCCTTGCGTCTCACAATAACGTCTCACATGTTGATGGACTATGTTATGCAACAATTCAGATTGGTGAACATAATTATCAACGCCATCCGCTGCTCATCGTTGCCGATCTGTGTGCAGATGTCATAATCGGGCATGATATTCTAGGCGAACACTCGTCACTTGAATTTAAATTTGGAGGAGGAAAACGGCCTTTAAAGGTTTGCAACGTCTTGGAAGCATCTGTTCCACCAGCCTGAGTATTTACGAATCTCTCACCAGATCTAAAACCTATAGCTATCCGCTCAAGACGACATTCTCCAGAAGACCAACAATTCATTTCTAATGAGATAAGCAGCCTACTGAAAGACAAAGTAATCGAGCCCAGTATCTCTCCGTGGAGGGCACAAGTACTTGTAGCTGGAGGAGGTCACCATCGTAGGCGCCTCGTAATTGACTATTCGCAAACCATTAACAGATTCACAGAACTAGATGCGTATCCATTGCCAAGCATTGAATCTATCATAACGCAAGTCGCTAAATATAACGTATACAGTCAAATCGATCTAAAAAGTGCTTACCATCAAGTTTCAATTCTCCCCAAAGAAAAAGTATATACAGCCTTCGAAGCATGTGGGAAACTTTA
This sequence comes from Cataclysta lemnata, assembly GCA_963931975.1. Taxonomy (NCBI): domain Eukaryota; kingdom Metazoa; phylum Arthropoda; class Insecta; order Lepidoptera; family Crambidae; genus Cataclysta; species Cataclysta lemnata. Next base: position 13,458,156 of record OZ008342.1, read on the forward strand.
TCAATTCACAAGAATACCGTTTGGCGTCACAAATGGAGTAGCTGCTTTCCAGAGGACCTTACAATTCATAATTGATACTGAAAAGCTTAAAGGTACTTTCGCTTACCTCGATGACGTTACCGTATGCGGTAAAGATAAGAAAGACCATGACGAAAATATCAAAGCATTCATGAAAGCCGCTGAGAAATACAAGCTGACGTTAAACATGAACAAATGCACATTTGAATCTGAATCTATAAACTTACTTGGCTACACCATACAACATAACATCATTAAGCCCGACAAATCTAGACTGGAACCACTCATGAACCTTCCGGTCCCAACTGATACTGCGAGTTTGAAAAGGACTCTCGGCCTGTTCGCCCATTATTCAAAGTGGGTTGAGAACTTCTCTTCGAAAATCAGACCTTTAATTGAAGCTACACTGCCACTAACTCAAGAAGCTATTACTGCTTTCCAAAACCTTAAAACTGACATTTCGAGGTCAGCTTTAACTGGAATTGATGACAAAGAAATATTTTCTGTCGAAACAGACGCCTCTGATTTTGCAATAGCAGCAACACTATCACAGAAAGGACGCCCTGTGGCGTTCTTCTCACGCTCGCTTAATGACTCTGAGAAAAGACATTCTTCAATTGAAAAAGAGGCGTGTGCTATTGTCGAAGCTTTGCGAAAATGGCGACATTTCTTAATAGGAAGACATTTTCTGCTTACGACCGATCAGCAATCCGTTGCATTCATGTTCCACCAGACTCATTCCAATAAAATAAAGAATGAGAAGATTGAGAGATGGCGTCTAGAATTGTCGTGTTTCAAGTACGATATTGTCTACCGACCTGGGAAAGAAAATATTGCTGCCGATGCCCTCTCTCGAGTCTGTATGCACATAAACACTGCTTCTTCCAACTCTAAATTAGTCGAACTACACCGGTCACTCTGCCACCCGGGAATCACACGCATGGTTCACTGGGTTAGGTCCAAAAATCTACCATACTCTGTCGAGGATGTAAAACGAATGACTGCTGCGTGTCCAATCTGTGCAGAAATCAAACCAAGATACATGAGATATCAAGGAAATCTTATTAAAGCGACTGCACCTTTTGAAAGATTGAATATTGATTTTAAGGGGCCAATACCATCTAACGCCCAGAACCGGTACATTCTCACGATAATTGATGAGTTCAGCCGTTTCCCCTTTGCTTATGCGTGTAAAGATTTAAGTTCCAAAACTGTTATAAATTGCCTAAAGGATGTATTCTCCACGTTTGGTACTCCTGCCTACATCCATTCCGACAGAGGTACATCATTTTTATCGGAAGAACTTCGGCAATTTTTATCTTCAATAGGTACGTCCTGTAGCCGCACAACGCCTTACAATCCCGAGGGCAATGGACAGGTGGAACGACTAAATGGGACACTGTGGAGGACGATCCAACTTCATCTTAAATCTATCAATGAAGACACAGCAAACTGGGAAAAGGCTTTATTACCGGCTCTACATTCTATAAGGTCTCTTTTGTGTACGAGTACCAATGTAACACCTCATGAGCGCATGTTTAACCATCCACGCCGCTCTCAGAACGGGCAGTCTTTACCGACCTGGCTTCATTCCCCTGGACCTGTCTTCATGAAGAGAAATGTCAGGAGCTCAAAGTATGACCCGGCTGTAGAAGAAGTGGAACTGTTGCAGAGCAACCCTGAATATTCTTTTATACGCCTGCCAGATGGTCGCGAAACAACGGTTTCGAATAGATCCCTAGCTCCTCTACCACGAGCCGTTGACGATGACCTATCGGACGATGAAAGCCCGCCGGAACCAGAGGAAATTCACCCAAACCAAGATCCACCTGAAAATAATAACCCAAGCGTGGACAGCAGCCTGCCACGCCGCTCAGGCAGAGATCGCAGGCCTCCGGCCTACTTGGGGGACTACTCGTCTTCATAGGAGGGGTGAATGTGATAATATTCTCCTTGTATTGCTGACGTCCAATTGCCTATGGTTTAGTGGTTACGTTAAATGTAATCATTGTCAGTTTGTCATGTACAATTTTATTGTTGAATAAAGCCAGATTCTTGGTTTAGTCTTTCTTTGTATCAGTAACCCAATTTAATGGCGGCAATCCGAACTTGTACACACTATTAAGGATTATGCGGGACCTCATTACGTTTTTCACATTCAAAACAGACTTTAGCTTATAACACAATTAATCTTTCATCACTTCTCAATTTTTTGGACATGATTTTCTCAAAGATTTTCTATAAAACATAAAAAAAACCTGCAAATATGACTTACGTGTTGATGTTGCTGACAGACATTATAGCCACTATCACGGCATAGGAACTATAAGATAAAACGCACTATAGCAAGCACTTAGGAAATCTACGTGTTTGACGCGAAGCCGCTTGATCGTCTCGAAGGCGCTTTATGTTATGAAAATGGGAGATGTCAGTCAGATTTCTTTACGATAATTCTAAAATTGTTTTAGAGTGGATTTTGTGCACTTAAAGTGGTGTTATTTTGGTGCACAAGCATCCGTGTTGATGTGCAATTATGCAGAATCATTGAAAATAAGTCTTGTTGATGTTGTGGTTGAAAAGTGGTTTTGCCCACTTCATCAGTCTCCATCATGAACTTTGTTACTATTCAATTCGCGCCAAGCACTCTCTAGATGTGTTAAAATATGTGGCACCCATATTTTAACGTAAACTTCATTTCATTCATACATTTCACCCACTCATTATTTCATATGACTACAGATAAAATATATACTCAAGACATGGCTGTATGGGCTAGACCCTTTGTCTTCCCTAAAATATAGAGAGAATTTACAAAAAAAAATCTTTATGGAATTGTTTATATACTCTGTGAATTTACTTCAATTTGCTCGTTGAGTTTTAACGTTGCTGCAGCTGGAATTTAAAGAAATGTGTTTGAAATGGATAAAATTAGCTTTATTCGACAAAGACTGAAATTTGGATGAACTGAAAAGTGATTCACAATGTTGTGTCGTTAGTTTAATGTAATTAGTGTTGTAATTTTAATGATTGATGTAACGAACAAGTGTACGGCAAGATGGACGAATTGTCTAAGGGCATGACACAAACAGGAAGCGCCGCTGCAACTGACAAAATTCAAGAAAATAATGGTAAATGTTTTAATATATTCCCACATATCTTTGTGGTAAATATATCCCGTAATTGCCCTAATTCAGGAGTTTATGTCCGCTTTGATTATGAGTACTGAAATGTAAACAATGGCAAAACTAAACATTTTGGTACTTTTAACAAACTCGCCTAATTAGATATTTGAAGAGATACTAAGCTATGGTTATATTCATCTACTTACACTTCTACCATTTGTTTCATTATAATATTAGAATCTAATATTACTAATAGTTGATCTTAAATTTCAAAATATTAAATTCAATTCATAATAAATCCTCACACTGAATACACATCAATTACTGGATTGAAATGTTATGATATTCTAATTTATTAGTATTTATTATTTGAATTTTTCTAGAAATGTGTTTATTTGAATTTTAATTAGAATTTGGTTATAGCATTAAATAATTATTTGAATGACTAATGAATAAAATAAATGAATTATAACTGTTATTTCACAAATCTCCATTTATTATAGTCTAACAGGTATCAAGACTTACAATTCAAGAACATTTACTTAGTAATCTTCTTCATTGAAGTAAAGCAAACATTCCTATGGCAAGGAGACTTATATGGAGAGGTATATTAGACAGTGAATAAATATCGCCATCCAATATCATAATAAATATTGAATCTTATAGCATCACCGAAAAATCCAGATTTTTGACAATATCGTCAATAAAATTCCATTTACACATCACATCATATTGCTTGCTTATGATAGATAGAGTAGATTGTCATGTCATATTTTTCAATTTAATACCCTGTAAAATTAGAATACATTTAAGCCAATTATGTCATGACTTTTTTTAAATTTAATGATAAAAAATGTCTTAAATTGAACAAACTGAGGATTCCGGTTAAGGTTTTTTTGTTGAAATTAATCCACATTGACCTTGTTTGGAGCTATTTATTTATAAGATTTAAGAAAACTTCAGAAAATTCAAATCAAACTGAAATGTAACAGGTATTTTTCACAAATACTGTGCATATTTTTCAGGTTATATCTGATTTATGTAGCCATTCAATGTCAATGTAGTCAATGCCAATCCTGATAAATTGAAATGACAGCAATCATACAAACAACTGCAAGCCATACCACAAAATGGTGAAACATCTACTAATATTAATCCTACAGTGATCATATTTTTTAAATATCCCTAATTAAGCAAGTAATCAAATTATGAAAAATTAGGTAAGTACTTACCTATATGGTAATCAGGATGACAAACCGGAATACTATACTAAATAGTTTTGAAATTGTTATTTAAAATAGTTTTAAAATGTCAATTATAAATTCTATTACCAAGGGTACATATCCTAATTAACAAATAAATTACTAACTGCCACACTCAGAGACGTCAATTAACTTTAATAAGTATTTAATGTCAAAAATTTTCATTCAAATCTAGACAGACAGACCTAGGCATAGGCAAGAATAGCGACTAGTTTTGAATTGTCATTTTTTGACGTTAAGTACTCATTAACGTTATTTGACGTCTCTGAGTGCGGCATTAAGGGTATAGACCTGAAGTAATAAATAAATTAATAAGGGGAAAAACATACATACATAAATAATTCATGCCTATATCCCCGAAGGGGTAGGCAGAGGTGAACTAGCACCCACTCTTCGCCAATTGTGCTAGGTCCCATGTAATAGGTGGCGAGCCTATTGCCATTTATCGGGCACAAAAGTAGCAGTTCTTTGCTAGGTGGTAGGTATAAGAGGAACACTGCTGCCCATTCCTCATAACTGATTTATCCTTAGTCGCCTTGTACGACTGGGGGGGTGACAATTGTATTCTACTCTGCCGTCACCACACGGCAAGGGGATAAACCCTTAGTAATAATCAAAATCACAATGCAGAGCACAAAAACAGGATTGGGTAGAATGAAAGAAACTAAATAAGCAGCATTTATATTAAAAATGTATAAGAAGAAGACGAAATAAAACTATATTTTTTACCCATTTAGCAAACTTTCAGTGATTAAGGCTGGGCAGACAGATTATTAATTATAATTCATTGATTAAGTATTAGTACTCATAAATAAAAAATATTTTTGAATTACTATTTGCTTTTGTATCCTACTTTTTTAAATACATTGTGATTGCTGTACTATGGGGTTCCTATATTGACAGTAAATATAATGATAATATTCTATACAATTTTATATGGACACAATGATTTAGAATGGTTGTTCTTGTATGATGCTGCTTTTGCAGATGGCGTAAAGCGTGGTTCAAGTCACGCATGCCAACTATGCTAGCGTTGGTAGAGCAACTACGGACATACCTCGCTGGAGGATGTGAGTGCGCATGGGTCTACCGCATGTTGTGTGATCCATGAATATAAATCCATTTAATTAACTTGAAAAACCATAACACCTGTAAATAAAGTCAGTAGACACCTTTGCAAAAAGAAACGGGGCTAGCTGGTACATAATCAATAGGAGAATCTTTGTAGTTAGAATACCAATAGAAAATACTACCTGCATAAATAGGGTGTATGTGATGTAAAGGCTAAATTATTTTCACGATTTTCTTTATTAAAATTATGCAAAGTATATGAAAAAGTTTTTTGGATATCATATTGTATATTTTATATGAATAATAACTTCCATGTTTATTTTATGAATAGATGGAATAGATTTAGTCTGTTATTTAATTCTACCTACAGATCAAAATAAGCTTACCTACACAGTTATTTTCAATAATTTAACATAAAATGTCAAGTGGGAAAACTTCAGTAAGCTTACATGTTTACAGAAAATGGAAATCCACCATAATTAAATAACTTTGAGTGCTATAAAAATAAAATAGAATAAAACATTGACTTTTGTCAGCACACATTCATGAAAGATTGTAACATAAACATCGGTAGGCACTAGAGCCGATTTTTTTCAGTCGTGATTCTCAAAACTGCTGAAATATTTCGAATTCGCATCTGTTCTGATAATAAACTTAATTATACAGGCTACCAGATAGTTGCCGATATTTTTCAGGATCTACGACCGTTAAAGGTTTCTAGCGGAAAAAACGCCAGTGACTAACGTTTTTAAAAAAAAGTTAAAAACATTCTTACTAGCGTTTTGAGTCTGCGTTGTTTGCTGTATGTATGCTTCATAGTGCATAGATACCGCATTGAATCCCCTGATCTCAATTACATTACAATAATTTGACTAAACTTGCTCTTGTAGACTGATTCTATTGCTGACAATTCTCGATTGAAAATAAGGACATTGTTGCCACATCTCTCACATTTCAATCTGTTAGCAACTGAAACTGTAAAGGCTTCTGCACACCAAACGCAGGTCAGTAGCAGCGCGGGAGTCGGCACACTGAACGCAGCGGCAGTTTCAAAGCGTTGCACGTTGGACCGCGTTTAGTATGATGGGTTAGGCAGGCCCAGGTGAGCCATGCTAACATGACCGCCATAGTTATAACAGCGCGGGCCCGCGCTGGAGCTGCTTCTGCCCTGCTCCCGCGCTTCCTGTAGGCCTATTCGCTAACTTCTTTTGACACTTGAGAGTGATAATCACTGAACTATTTACTGATCCATTACTCCTTACCTATAACGCTATTGTGACACTTGTCCTGTGAAAACAGTAATGGATAAGTAAATAGTTCGGTGATACTCAATACTCAATATCTTTATTGCAAACCATAATGTACAATGAGGGGGTAGTATAAAATATCATGCAAGATCACTATGGACCCCGTCGGGCACGCAATTTGCTGTAGATGATCATCACTTTCAACTGTCCAAAAAAGTTAGCGAATAGGCCTACTGGTTTGTAGTCCGGCAGTTGCAGTGCGGCGCAGCGCAGATCATCTCGAACGCGAGCCTGCGCTAAAATTTTGGTGTAACGCAGTTCAAAGTGTTTCTTGTAGTATAAGATTCAAACAGCACTGTTACTGTCCTGCGTTTGGTGTGCAGAAGCCTTTTATCATCTAACCGATTCTAGTTGCTTTGGTCTACCATCACCCTCACACTTTGCTATTATTCTTAATGAGTGAAAGACGAAAACAACTGAAATCGGTTTACATAATTAATACGGGGTCACAAATAGATAGTCGTGAAAGCAACAATTTTATTAATTTCAATCGGGAATTGTTACCAACTATGTTACATAATCTGATTGTGGACATTGTTTGTGTATTAAGTTTTTTTAGTTGTAATATTGCTAAGCTAAATCATATTTATTTTGGCAAAGCTTGTTGATTCAACATTCTATTGCTTACATTAATTGATTCATACTTATGCAATTACTGTTTTACTGTGTAATTGCAGCGTAATTAATACTTGTGCCACTTATAGCAACTACTGTGCTATCTTGACCTATCTTGTTATCGCCTAAGAAACGTGTATTTTTCCTCTCGCGGATTTCTTTTGCACTGAAATTGAGGTAGATTAATCGGAATAGACTTATTATAATAAATAGTTATGTTTGTTGTCCCAAAAATGATAAAACGTAATATATCAGACCCAAATAAAGCAAAAAAAAAACTTTTTGGCTAAAATACTGTAATTCCCGCCTCAAGATCATAATTTTTCGAAATTCTTTTTCTATACACCAAAATTTTTGTACTAATTTTTCTAACATTTATATAATGTTAAAATTATAATCGAATATAAAATACTGTATTAAAAAGTCCTGCATTCTTGTAAGTGCAATATCGCATTCTTTATTTTTATTCATCAATATGTTAGTGTAATAATCACTATTACATTTATATGCTTCATCATAATCTGTCTTAAAATAAATTAGAGAATCAGGTTAAGACTTACGCTGCACAGATTTTAATTTTAATTAATTGCCTACAGAAAAACGGCAACCAACAAATAATCAAGAGAATACACCGCTGAGTGACACACCATGATATGTTTACAATTCCACCTTATCTGGAGTGTATCTGTGTGACACTGACGATAATAATAATTAAATTATAATCTTAAGGCGGCGACTGTTAGTGGTTTATCTCAATAAATAATGATTGCTTTCAAGTCGAAGATAACAAATATTAATGTTGCAGTTTCTTAGGTATCATCATAATAATAAAAAATATTTGTGTAGATTTGTGTACCGAATATTTCTAGGTAGTGCCGGGAGCCATAAGTTCTGTACCGATGACCGACGATTGCAATGTTACATTCAGAAGTTAGATTACATTTCGTTGATTGCATGTTTCAAGTCGAATACTTGAAGGATCAAAGGAGGCGTTGGAAGCCAGCGTCTGCTTCTTTTCAAAGCAAATTTGTCGTAATCAGATCAATCGTGTTTAAATCGCACGACTTCCTTACACAAAACTCTTAAATATCCTTCTTTGGAATTCGCATCAACTATATTTAGCTTTACCGCATTGTACACGTGCACGAGTGATCCTAGACCTGTGTTTGTATTTGAGCTAAGTTAGAACGGTGGTTATTGGGTTGCCCAGAGTGCGTATACTGCCTAAAACGGACACTCTCGTGTTTAAAATCACAGTGAAAATGGATATATTCGCACCGTAATTTATTCAAGGAGGCAAAAAGGGACCAAAGTTTTCCCTCATCTTACTTATTGGCAAATAGTTATAAACACGAGAATTATCTCTTTAAGGTACGCACACACGGCACGCAACGGATTGTGCTTTGTATGATTTTACCGTGCGTCCGGCGCCGGCCAATGGTTTAGGCCACCTTCTCCCATGTGTGTGCCGATATATTTTGTAAATATATATTATTTACATTCGCGGTATCAAAGTGGTAATCAACGATACGCTTCGCTTAGCCACCGTTGCTCGCCATCAAACCTCTCAGGGTCAATTGGCTTTACATTTTTATTAAGTTCGTTTTACAAATACTACATACATAAATCACGCCTATTTATACCTACGTTCGCCAATTTAGCTAGGTCCTATATGGCAAGCCTATTGCCATCTATCAGGCACGTAAATCGCAGTATATTGCTATGTGGTATACGAGGAACGCTGCCGCTGCTGTCCATTTCTCATCGCTCAGTCGCCTTGTACGACACCCGCGGGAGAGATTTTCCTATACTGTTTCAACCCACGTTGTTTGCACCCTTATCGCCTAAGGCATCCTATAAAAAATTGCCTACGACCTATTCTCAGACCTAAAGGCGGGATTCCACCAGTGTGCTGAACTGTGCGGCACACACAGGCATACGCCAGTAGGTGTTTATTGGGCATTCTAAGTAAACCTCCTCCACAGACGTCTTGAAGTGATGCGGAGCTTGCGCGGTGTAACGCGACCACACGGTGGTTTTACTGAAAATGTGATTAGAATGCCACTGTGCCGCACAGTTTGGCACACTGGTGGAGTCTATCCTTAAGAAAAATACACAAACATATTCATTAAAAACAATCGGTCAAGCCGTCACGGAGCTCTATAACAAACTCTGTGTCACGAGATTTTTAAATGTAAACGCGGGATTCCACTAGTGTGTGAATTGTGCGGCACAGCGTATTTGTATGGTCTTTCGCTGTGCCGCATAGTTCGGCACACTGGTGGCCTTTAGATTATAGTCCGACAACTCCGTGCGCGACCCTCCTACGGTATGGGATGGTGGCGGGGACGGGGCACTCTAGATGCTAGCAGGGGCGATGCCGGGACGAGCGAGTTTTCCCTCCTCGCATCACTCACCCCCGCCAACATCAGAGCGCCCATACCCGCTACCGCCCCTCATGCCGCGGGAGGGTCGCGCAAGCACTTGTCTGACGATAGCCGAAAAATTAATTTATCGTGTTGTTAAAGGCTCGTCGCCACCAGCGGTGTACGTGACCGAGCCGTGCCAGGAGTGCGTGCGCGCGGCGTGCGAGCGGCTCGGGCCGGTGGCGGCGGCGCCGAGCCCGGAGGGGCTGCCGCCGCCCGCCGCCGGGCCCCCTCGCCACCCGCCTACTAGTCACGGCGCACTTCAACGGGGAACTGTTCGAAGCGGCGCACAAGGCGAAATACAGGTTA
>OZ008342.1:13468485-13519231 GCA_963931975.1 Cataclysta lemnata
GGCGCACTCAACGGGGAACTGTTCGAAGCGGCGCACAAGGCGAAATACAGGTTAGTAATAGTAATGTGTCCTATGTAGAATCCCTTTTGGCGAAAATAAGGTAGTAATGTGTCCTATATAGAATCCCTTTTGGCGAAATACAGGATAGTAATGTGTCCTATGTAGAATCCCTTTTGGCGAAATACAGGTTAGTAATGTGTCCTATGTAGAATCCCTTTTGGCCGAAATAAAAGTTAGTATGTGTCGTACATAGAATCCCTTTTGGCGAAATACAGGTAGTAATGTATTCTATATAGAATCTCTTTTGGCGAATACAGGTAGTAATGTGTCCTATATAGAATCCCGTTAGGCAAAATACATGTTATTAATTAGTCATATGTAGATTCCCTTTTAACGAAATACAGGGAGTAATGTGTACTATTTAGAATCCCTTTTGGCGAAATATAGATTAGTAATGTGTCCCATATGGAATCCCATTTTCTTCTAAAATGTTTAGGTTAGGAACCAGCAAGCTGATTACATAAATCTGTTGCTAACAATCTTCTTCTCCCTACCCTGTTCCCAGTCTATCTGGGGTCAGCACAGTATGTTTCCTCTTCCATTCATATCCGACAGACGTCATCAGGTGCTAGTGATTAATGAATGTATAGAAAACAGACAGAACGGACCACTAGAGACCAATGGACGGAGAGAGTAAGATAATCACGTTAATTAACACCCACGTTCGCCAATTATTTCGAGTCCCATGTAATAATTGGTGGCGAGTCTATTGCAATCGTAAATCGCAGTATATTGCTAGGTGGTAGGTATAAAAAGAACGCTTCAGAACGAACCATTACTTACTCTTCGCTGTTCTTAAGCCTTATCGCCAGTTGTATTCTGCCCTGCCGCCAGTGTCACACACGGCATTGCTAAACATTATCTATTGAAATCAATAAAATTGATGCTTTTGCGATTATGTATTTGCGATTTTACAGGTTCTGTTGCTAATAGAGCACGATGTGAGATACCGTCAAATCGTAAATACGTAATCGCAAAAGCAATAATTTTATTTATTTCCTATTCCATTATTCCACGTTATTCCCTTTATGAATATTGCGCCTTGTTTACTAAGCGCGCCAGCCACTGCGCTCGACCCACCCTTACTGTTTCTGGTATTAGTATAATAATATAGGCGTGGCATCACAAATGGTGTTTTTATAAGCTCAAAGTAAACACGTGATGTCAGGTGCGTGACACGCATGGGGTCAGGAGTCCGTCGGACGCAAGACTCGCTTTTAACCTATATATCAACAGCAAATGATGATAACCGCCGCATAAAGCGAGCCGCACCCGCCCCTTGTACCCATGTATCTATGATCCTTAATTCGATCGACTATTAACCTACGTAGCTCATCCGTACGCCAATATATCGATTAAAAATTCATGCCCTTATTGCCGCACTCAGAGACGTCAATTAAAGTTAATGAGTGCTTAATGTCAAAAAATTTCATTCAAATCTAGACCATAGACCCGACAAGAATAGCGATTAGCTTTGAATTGTCATTTTTTGACAGTAAGTACTCGTTAACGTTATTTCACGTCTCTTAAGTGCGGCAGTTAGACATTTATCGTTTTTACACAGTTCTATTAAATTAATATTAATATTCTATAAATTAATATTATTCACCCAATTTCTCCCGACATGCACAAAGGCAATACAAGTTTTATTATTGGTAATTTAAGTATCAGAAAGGAAAAACAAACCCCGAATATCTGATATGAAAGGTTTCTTATAATTTTTGCCAAAGGCGAGATTCCACCACAGTGTGCTGAACTGTGCGGCATAACGTATTTGTATGGCCATTCGCTGTGCCGCACAGTTTAGCACACTGGTGGTATCTCGCCTTAATTCTTAAACAGTGATGAGGAATAGGCAGCTGTTATAGCATCTATCTAGTAATATACTGAAATTTAAATGCCCGAAAAGATGGCAATAAGCTCTCCCCCTATACATGGGACGCAAAACGTGTGAGTTAATTCTTCACCTATGCCTACCTCATCGGGGAAAATAGGCGTGATATTATGTATGTATGTAGGTAGGTACTATATAATACTCGTTTGACAAAGGCGTTTTTCTGTTAACTGCCATTTATTTTGGCTAAGCGCACTGCCCTGTGCGGCGCCGCTGGTTGCATTGTTTCGCGTCTACGTTCGACGCCTTTATGTCTTGCTCTCCTACACTGTTCCGTATGGAAATATGGTCTCAGGTACGACACTTATGACGTCCAGTTTCTCTATAATGGCACTCATTAAGATGGACCGTGTGATAAAACTCGCTTGGAGGTTAGCAATAGGAACGCGCCGTATGAAAGTTTGAAATTGTGAAAACGTAGCGGGCGTGGGTGTACCGCCGTTTACATTTGACTGCCGGTTAGTGTGGTGATGAATATGCATGTCCACATCTATTGCGTAGCTCCTCATAGAGAAAGAGTCATTAAATAAGCTAGGTACCTACGCAATTATATTAGTGTGTTATGTCAGTTAATGTAGATTTTATTGAGATGTATACAACATTAACTGAATTTACGCACACCCTGAATAATACCCATTCTCTAACGTAGTCATGTAATAAATACTATGGTGTTATTAAAAATCGAAATTGATACTTTTTTTCTTTTTCCTATGCAATTGTTCGGTGAGTAAGTAAAGCAATGTATGGAAAGTTCGAAATTTAATTTTACAATTTTGAATTTTTGATATCACAATAGTTTTTATATGGCTAGCATGTGTTCGGGGTGTGCGTTATTTCTCTTACATGTTACAAATTATTGACCAAATCACGTCACTGTGGACATTGAAAACGACCAATTAGGAATGTTTGTGAGCTGCATATATGATTTTATAGGCTCTATTTTAATCGACTTCCGTGACAACTGACACTGTAATGTTGCCTGTCTAACCCGGGTAGCACAACGCATTATTCGGTTAAATCACACCACCTACCATCCACCCCATGCTAACAATTTCATCGATCCAGTTAAAATTGCGAGTTGTCACGATATTCACTACAAAGCCAGTCTTGTACTTTCGGCAGACCGCACCGAAATAGCTTTAGGTAAAAATATCATTTTGTCTTGAATTTTAATTAGTCAATATTTTTTGTCCATGAAATCATAGACGTAGCTTTTGAAACATGTAGGCTCTAGGCAAATTGCGAAGTCCTATGGTCAGCGACTTAAATGTTTCTCACATTTGTGTGTAACCTCTCGAAACCTGCGAATGTGTTCCATATAGATACATAATTAAATCACGCCTATATTTATTCTGGGAGAGGTATGGAGAGGTATATTAGGTCTCATGGAATAGGGGGCGGTCCTGTTGCCATCTATAAGGCAGTATATTGCTAGGTGGTATAAGAGGAACGCTCCTGCTTATTTGCTCATTAGGAGCTCGTCACTGTCTTTACCCTTAGTCGCCTTGACATATAGAGGTGAGATGGCGATAGTGACAATTGTATTCTGTTCTGCTCTGCCGTGACCACACAGCAAATGTTCCAAACTGGTACAAATGCCAATTTGTGCTCCCCATATTCTCATTTACATACATACAAATATAGTTAATTAAATACATAATCAGTACATAAAAAGATAGTTGTGGTTATCAAAAAGTTCAAAAAATTTTTTTTCTTTGTCTTAATGCGGGCATCGAGAGGTAGTGGTGGTGACGATAGTATTCTGCTCGGCCGTCACTTTACGGCACAGTCATATTTGCTTCCATTTCATTTAAGGAGGCACATGCGTTTGCATAATAGACTTGAACTTTTAATATAATTTATAACTCTGGTACTTGAGCACAAAGTCTGCATCGTTGCGTTTGAAGTACTCGCGTTTGGTTTGTACATAAAATTGGTTAGCGTTCATGAGATTTAATTGTTTATTGTTTTACACCTCTCTGTCTGACGCTTGCTTGTTTGTTCTTGGGTAAATCAAATTTTGGGCAGGCAGCTTTTCCTTCTTCCGAGGATAGCTGACTCATAATTTGCAAAATTGTCCATACCCGTCGGTTGGAAGTGTAGGGACCTATACTGTTAGTGGGTTATTGTTTTCACCGTGTCGTTTCTTTTTCATAACTATCAAAATTAATGGCGTAGCAGTTGTAACAACTAGTGACTAAAACATAAAATTAAATAAGTATCTTATTAAAAATTCATAAATAATATCATAAACCTTCAGTTTCTCACCGTTCTTCCATACTCTAATATGTAAAAAACCGACGGTTAAATAATAATCGCTTGTTTAACGTTTTGGTGAACTCGAGCCTAAACGTTACAAATATATTTGAAAGTGCGTACCTGTCTTAAGTTGAACAACTTGATATTATCAATGTAAAGCAATGAAGCAGAGGAAAACATTGCAAAACCCAAATAATTTTATTCGACGTTTATTTAACCTTCTTTGAAGTGGACCTTCCACTAGGCGATTGCAGTAACAGACGTGTAATATGCCTATTAGTATTTTATATTTGTTTAGCATGATTGCTATCACAAGAACGTGGTGTGTACTGAAGGTAGTTGTTAGTATACCTATAGAGCGTATAGGCAAGTGTCCGCGTGTGAGTGGCGGGAGGTAGCACGGTCGTTACCTCACCCTGAAAAATTCCCCAGGGCTGTTGTACACGGGGCGATTCCGCTCGTAATTTAACTGTCCCCGCTGGCGTGTGTTAATGGAGGATGTAAATAAAGGTGCGCGTACGGTGGGGAGAGCTCGCGTACCGCGCGCAGGGTCGCCCTTGTGGCCGCGCCGCGCGACGCTCCTCGCTATTTTCGGCCTCACATTCCACCCAACTGTTTTTCAATCCACCGTGAAACGCATAACGCGCGTGCCGCCTGCGCCTTTGTTTGCGCTCCTGCGGAATACGTACTGCTTTACGTACTACGCTAGTTTGACGCGAACTTTGAACGACTTTCCCTAATTAGTAGGGGACGATCCGAGAGAGATGGTTAGGCGTGTGTGTGTCGGGAAGTATCGGACGTGACGCGCAGTGAAATAGTGTTGTAACCGATGGACTCGCAGTGGACTAATGGCTAGTGCCTGATCGGCAGTGCTTGTGATCAGCATGGGGCCCACGCGGCTGCCGCCCACGCCTGAAGAGGAGGAGCCGCCCCTAGAACCCCTAGGCCATGGCGAACCCAAAACACCGGACTCGCAGATAATATGCCAACCGTATGACGTTTACATCGTACTGTTACTTTGACTCCATTAAAATAATATTATTGCTGCGGTTAGTGAATTTAGTTTAGTTTAACGGGGGCTTTTTCTTATTGAGCCCCTCTGATTGGGCAATTGTGCGGTTCTTCTTTTATCATCCTACCTACCAACAATCCCAGATTATCATCCCAGAAAGTTAGCAGAAGACTGCTGCCGATACTGGAGTTTGTAGATTGATTGTAGAAGCCTTGCCCTTGCCCTGTTAGTGAATTCAGCATTTACTTATAAAATACAGGTTTATTAAATTTGCAACCATGAACCAATGCAAGCTGAATATCGTGAAATTTTGGTATAACACAATGATATTTAAATTTTCAAGGGACTAATCTAGCTAGACTGTATGTGTGTGTTTCGCCAGCTCATTTCAGTTTCCATGTATTAGTGGGCGAGCCTATAGTAAATTGTCGGGAAATTTAGTCGCAGTAGTTTGTTAGATGCTGCACCAGGAATGCTAATGCTGCTGCCCATTCCTCGATATATCTTAACTCTTAGTCGCCTTGTACCAAGGGCCGGAAAACCCCCTTTCAAAGTTAAGCCTATTGATAGGGTTTCTTTAAAATTTTGGTAACCCTTTGAATGGGGTTTAACCACTTACCATTAATTTTAGTGTTACCCTATTGATTGCATATCTCTTTTTCTCGCGCGTTCGAGTGGACAAGAGATAGATCTGTCGAAGCCGAATCCAACGAAATCGGCTGCTGTTAGTAAGAAGCGCAATGATAAGGGCCTGTTTCACAATCGACATGTAAGTTCTAAGTAGCTTACTTTGCAGATCATTTGACAGTTGTAATATTAAGGGCCTGATTCACAATCTACAAGTAAGTTCAAAGTAGCTTACTTTGCAGTTAAATTGACATATGTTTCATATTACAACTGTCAAATGATCTGCGAAGTAAGCTACTTCGAACTTACTTGTCGATTGTGAAACAGGCCCTTAATATATGTCAATTGAACTTCAAAGTAAGCTACTTCGAACTTATTTGGCGATTGTGAAACAGGTCCTAAGTCGAATGATTGGCGCGTAGAAATTAAAACAGCTTGGCCACATTGTAAACCCTTTAAGTGTAAGCGGTTCTGGTCCTTGCCTTGTACGACACACACGAGATCGGGAGGGGCAGGGGTGGTGACAATTGTATTCTTTCCTGCCATCACCACACACCAAACAAATACATATGTTAAAAATGAAGAAAATTCAATTTATTATCTTAAGTAAACGGTTTAAAAAAAAGGATCAATATTATTATACATACATAAATCAGAGGTAGGCAGAGGTGAAACTAGCGCCCACGTTTCGCCAATTATGTTAGGTCCCATGTAATAGGTGGCGAGCCTATTGCCATTTATCGGGCACAAAAGTCGCAGTACACTGCTATTGCTAGGTGGTGTAAGAGGAACACTGCTGACCGTTCCTCATCATTGATTTATCCTTAGTCGCCTTGTACGACACCCACGGGAGAGATTTGGGGTGGCGACAATTGTATTCTACTCTGCCGTCACCACACGGCAAAATTATTATACTATCATTATCTATCCATCCTTATTGTCGTCGACTAGTTAAATTCAAGTTTTTGTTATAGTTATGTGATTACGACATAGTTTTTCTTTAACTATTCTAAGCAGATACTAAACACTAATTCTAAAATTAGTGTTTAGTATCTGCACAGGATAAGGGCAGGAAGAAATAGAATAATATCTGCACAAACATGACTTTTAAGTAATGTCCTGTTAGGGCTAATTGGCTATTTACGCGTATATATAATTACGTCCATCTCGCATCTTACATACATATCAATGAAAAGAGCTGCTCAGCGCCGAATTGTTTACGTATTTCGCGGAAATCGAATGTAAGTCATCAACTAATTCTACAGAGACACGTATACCAGTCTCGTATGCGGTATTCTTGTGACGTCACGATTCTAGTCTGCGTATAACCGCCGGCGGCGGTGGCGGGACGCACATTGTACCGTCACCAACACACTCCTAAGTGACCATTTGAAGTTTTGTCGTGATTTATGCCCGTGCGATATGAGTCACTTTATTTCGGTCATTTCGACTAAGATTTGCTGCCGATAATACCGACGAACACGTCACTGCCACCCACCACATTCATGGACGTTTTAATTCATGTCCGTAGAGACAAAATGCGTGCCCTATTAATAAAGTTTCGCATCTCGCATATTTCGAAGATATTCCCGGTTCATGAACGGGTTTCGAACTTAGGAACAAACAACGCTACTGCTTATGTTATTATCGTTCCGACAACGTTTTGGTATGATATACGATAGTAAAATTTAATGAACGTGTTATAACTACACCAACATCCGTGACTGTATTGGTGAAAAACCAATACAGCTTTACGTTTCTCCCTTAGCACAGTTGTATCTATTATCTATACCAGACACTTAAATTGCTTTATATTTTTAAATAATTTTGCATTACCTTTGTTTCACTCTGTAGGTGATGTTTAAAACAAATGCACTTTTAATTTAAACCACGGTTAAAAGATAATAATAATATTGTCTTAACATATGTTTACAAGAGAGAGTGAAGATATACAAACGCATTGTGAGAATGAAAATGTAAGAAATCACTCATGATTTATTATCACCGAGTACGATTCAGGTTATGAGTTATGTTCGGTTGGTTATTTTGTCTCAAGTTCAACCATTGTTTTAACAGGTGTATATAGTAACCATCTGACCAATGTTCGAGCGAGATCGATAAAAATGCCTGTCCCTCTTTATAGTGACACATAATTGCGTGCCTGTAGGTAGAGTAATTACCTTGGATTCATACTAATTTTCAAAGCAAAAATGTCTCAATGGTACTAAAAGTATTTATATATAAAAATAACGCAGTATCGTTGGAGACTACATTATTGTATTTTCTTTTACAAGATGAGAATCAAACTAATTGGATATAAAATGTGTTAAGTATTTCACTTGTGCGCTTACTGGGAGCCTATAAATTATGCCAATGAACTCGTAAAAATATTCACTGAGTTGGTATTCACATTCGGTCTGAATGCAGCCAAGGAAATATACCATCACGTTCCTCAAACATATTATAGTGACTCGGATCTTATGTTTTTACAGTATCTAGTTTCTACTAAAAAATATCGCGAGAAGCAAAGCGCCAAAGCGTAAACTAACGCGTATAACTGTGTAGATAGGCGCAGTATAGGAAGTTAATAATGAATGATTTCGAATAATTATTACTGTATTAACGCTGAAAGAGTGATAAACATGAATGTTGAGGGATGCAGAGGAAGAGGAAGACTGCAGAAGAAATGAATGTGTTGCGTGTAAAATGGCATAAATAATAATGGATTGAATAAGGAGATAACAGGTAACAGGAGTGAATGGAAGAAAAACATACTTCATTGACAAATGAATCTCTTCCTATCCCAAATGATATGGGATAAGGGCAAGAGAATGAATGATAATATTGAAACGCTGACAAGACAAACCATACATTCACACTTCGTCTTTCTCACACAGAGTTAGAAAGAAGTGATACATACTTCTTTCGCTTCATCCAATCTCATTAATGTCCTCGTGCGTTCATGTCTTCAAAGACCAACCCATTTGGATCAGTACCTACCTGGTTAAGGAAATGTATTGTTCTATTATAAATTTCTTAAACTTGGTAAACACATAATATATCTTCTTAGTTCTTACGTTGTTATAGATTATATCGATTCTAAAAATGATTCAACGTACACTAGGCTGGTGTAGATCGTCGATGCTAAAATAAATTGTGTACTTATTAAATATAGTGTCGGTATTACACACCAGATTATTTGTTGTGTTATGACAGCAAGTATTAAGATTAGGAAAGTAAATATTTGCATACAAGAAATACGAAACATAGGTACAGTATCTAATAAAAATCTTTTCGATGAAATTACCTTGCCCAAGCCTACATCTACTTATATAGTTAGTTTAAATATGTGAATAAGTACTTATGTATGTTTTCACATCGTTATTGCTATTGCAAAAATTTTTAAAGTTTACTTGAATATTATTAGCGGTATTTCTCGATAGCAATGCATGTGTTTGATGTTTTAAAAATATTTCGTAGTAAGATGATCTTACTACGAAGTGAGACCTTTGAGATTAATACATGGAAATGTATCATTTGCGAATTGCGATGTAGTTACACGTTATTTCACAAACCTAATTCAAGGAACCGAATTGGCAACGAACATACATAATTTCATATTATGAAAGAATCAGAAGGAGGAGCTCGCTAGCACAGTAGCATTGCGCGCTTGGTCACTGATTGTGTAAACTAAGCAATGTTTGTTAAGGCCGGTCATTGGATGGGTGACCAAAAATTTATTATCTCGATTTCCTCCGTGCTTCGGGAAGCACGTTAAGCAGCTGGTCCCGGCTGCATCTGTACTCGTTAATAATGGGGCAAGCATGGTGGTTTGTGTATGACCCATTCTCCCTATACTCTTCCATCCCTAGGGAAGGCCTGTGCCCCAGCAGTGGGGACATTAAAGCGCTGTTTATGATAGAAAAAAAATATGACATTTCATATTTCTGACACTTAAAACTTTTTATTCTGTCCTGGGGCCTTACCACCAACTCTAAACGCGACTCAATTCCCATCGTTAAAGTGAGATAACGCTATAAGGTGAGTAAAACGGCGTCCCGTTTTGTCACCCGCGTTTGGATCGCATTAATACTTCATGGTACGGCCACAGATCAGTAAAGTTACAAAACGAAAACACATTTTATTTTCTATTGCGTGTTCAACCTTGCATAGGGATAAACATAAAGATTATATCTGGTGTGTACCATAAGGAAATACAAAGTTACTTTGTTATGTAGATCTTAGGTAGACAAGGAAAGTATTTTATACAATTTTTAAACATGTATGTATGTATGTATATGTGTAGTCAATGTATGTTTTCCTATATCATTACCAGCTGATGGCAGTCTTATTGAACTATTATACAACACCAGCAATAACTTTTTTTTTCTAATAGAACATATATAAATAAAGCCTGTTGATTTATCGACGCCGAGGCAGAGGTGTATATTTCGTTTCGCCACGTTTCGCCAATTATGTGAGGTGATATTTAAGACAAGAACGCTGCCTGAACCCTTAATCGCCTTGTAGGTACCCGGGGGTTTAGTATTTTTTCTTTAGATATTGTAATAAAGTATGTTATGTAGGCAACAAGTAGGTACGTAATAACACGCACTTTATTTAATTTGTGTTACTTAATAATTAAATATACAGCTACTGGTGATAAGCCTATCAATCAAACAAGGCGTAAAAACCACAGTTTTGTGCTGCGCTACGCTAGGAAGCATGCTAGCGTATGACACGCTATTGCGTAAAATGAGTTATCAAAGACCAGTCATTGGACGGATGGCCAAAAATATAAATGTTGTCTATATTCAATTTAATTTATTATCTCGAAATCTTCCGTGCTTCAGAAGTAGCGTTAAGCCGTGGTATAGCTGCATATGTGGTCGGTATTCCCTATATTCTTCCATACCTTGGTTAAGCCTGTATCCTAGCATATAAAACTTTACCGTTGTTTACTTTAACGTTGTTACTTTGAATAGTCGGATAAGTTAAGGACCTTATATTTTTAATCTGCATCTGGCCTGGGGGACAAAAATAACTTAGAATGTGCCAGCCTCAGGAGTGTCGTTAAAAGTCGACTAACGGAGATTGCCTGATGTAGACCAATAACACAAATGGTAGAGGGCAAACCACCAACCACGGCATACCCAAAGAGAGTTGGTATCAAGGAGCCGGCCGACCGTAAATCCTAAGCCAATATCTTGAGCAATATGGATTGAAATGTTGTCATTCCAATCACTCTCTCCGTCCATCGATCTCTATACATGGTCCTTCCGTCTGCTATCTATACATTTATTCATCACTAGCACCTTTCCGGTGTTGATGGCGTCTGACCGATATGAATGGAAGAAGAAACGTTCTGCGGCGACCCCAGATAGACTAGCAACAGGGCAGGAAGAGGAAGATTACTCCAAATTATAAGCGATATCCATAGATTATGTCATATTCTTTTCGAGACTGTGTGTATTGTAGTATATTGAGCTAACGATAAATACGTTGTGTGTCGCAGGGTGCTTGGACCAACAGCGGTGCTCCAACTAGCGGAGCGCGATGAGCCACCCCCGTCCAACACGAGGCCGCTTTACTCCCTCGCGATGCGCGGCGCCGTCATATGTTTCTCCGGCTTCCGGGACAAGGAAGAACTCGTAAGTACCTATACCTATATCTGCACATCTCTTTCGGGGGAAAGAAAATCTTTTCCTCTCGCTCTAACTCCCACTAAATCCCGAGACAAAACACTGTCAAGTGGTGGAGAGAGACTTGTCCACGTCCCCGTGCTAGGCCCGCTGAATCATACTTCTTCTCCCTGCCCTGTTCCCAGTCTATCTGGGGTCGGCGCAGTATGGTTCCTCTTCCATTCATACCGGTCAGACGCCACCAAGCCATCCACGCCCTTTTTATTCATATCATTCATCACACCGGAAAGGTGCTAGTGCTGAATGAATGTATAGAAAAGATACGAAAAGGACCATGTCGAGAGACCGATGAACGGAGAGAGTGATTGGGTTGACAACATGGCAGTCCATACCTACTGCGCAAGGTTTTGACTTAGGTTTTTCTGCCTGACACCAACAAGCACAGGCAATAAATAGCACCATTCGACGACTAGGTTGTTGTTCTTATCACCACTCGGAAAATTACCTAATTAGTGTTTGATTGCATTCGCTTCGAGAACAATTCCGATCTGGAATATTGCAATATACAATGTTTCAGTCTTGAGTGGTTTCGTAATATTATTCTGTTGTACCTTATATGTAGAATAATTAATATTTTCTTGACACTTGACAGTTAAACCCGTTAAATGGCTGATATTTAATTGTTTAGATTATACTAAAAATGTTATTGTTAGTAAGAGTATAGATAGAGCACTAATATATGATAATAATAAGTAATGTAAACCCGAAAATTTATTAATTACGAAATAAAATACTTTATAAAACAAACCCGGACTTCATGTTTTCTTCATACTAAAAACTACAATTGAATTAAGTCTTCAAAATTGTATTTCTACACAGCTGGCTGCATAACATTATAAGCGTCACAATGTAAACAGGCAACTTAACAATAATATGAAGCATTTTTTATTTGTTTTATAATATTAAATTAAGCCAGAAGCATTTGCAACACCAAAATGGAATTATGTACTACTAAAATAAATTGGAACAAGTCGTCTCTCGCTTTATTCTAATTCTAGATAATCACTTGCTAGCCCTACTTACCCAGTCTAGAATAGTAATATTAGGTATATAAATAAATTGTATGTCACCTCTGACCAAAAAGTGGCCTTTTCCGCCCGCCGTAACATAAAACTATCGGGCCTCGGGCTATAAAAAAGAAATCCTCAGATCGCGTCAAATACTTGCGACAATCTTTCTTTGTTTTCCCGCCCTTTATAGGTATCTTCTCCACCCTGCCCTGTTCCCAGGCTATCTGGGGTCGGCGCATTGTGTTCCCTCTTCCATTCATATCGGTCAGCCGTCATCAAGCCATCCACTCCCTTTTGATTCATACGATCCATCACACCAGAAAGGTGCTCGTGATGAATGAATATATAGAAAAGAGACGGAACGGACCATGTCGAGAGACCGATGAACGGAGAGAGTGATTGGAAAGACAACATTCAAATCCATACCGCTCAAGGTTTTGGCTTAGGTTTTACAGCCGGCCGGCAGCCTGACTATAACCAACTCTTTGGTTATGCTGTTGTTAGTGGCTTGCCCTCCACCAGTCGGGTGCCCCAAGGTGCTTATTGATCTACACCGGGCAATCCCTTGATATATCGCTCGCAGAGAGACGCAAATCATAAAATAATCAGAAATATTGTGTGTTCCATATCTATGGTAATAAGACGCACAGTTTCATGAGCGCAATTTTGTGTTGTGCCTCTTGTGTAATTATGAAGCGAATATAATTTACTTTCATTCTGCCCGCAGACGTACCTGATAACACTAATACACTACATGGGCGGCTCGATACGCAAGGACATGTCGTGCAGGGTGACCCATCTCATCGCGGCGGCAGCTACCGGCGAGAAGTACCGGTACGCGACTATGTTCGCGCTGCCCGTCCTCGATCGGTCCTGGGTGCACTCGTGCTGGGAACGGCGCGAGGACCCCGCCTGCCTCGCCACCAACGACGATGTCATTGTGAGTGACTGGTTGAAATACATAGATACGTAAATCACGCCCTTTTATCCACGAAGAGGTTGGCAGAACAGAGGTGAATTAACACCAGCATTTCGCCTATGAGGTCAGCCCGGCTAGCAACTACGGAAACATGATTATGATATGATATAGCCATTTATCGCTTTGAACTGTAAAAAAACATTGGATTGTAACAGTTCAATGAACCTGAATTTTAAAAGCCTTTATGGCTATAACTTAAAGTCATTTATTGCTTTGAACTATCAAAAATCCCATCATTTTTGTAAGTTCAACCCGATGAATGGTATAGCCATATCGGGCCTCTAGCATGCGGGCGGCTAGCATGACCATGGTCCCGTGTAAATAGGTGGCGAGCCTATTGCCATAATATCGGGCACGGAAATCGCATTACATTACTAGTTGGTGTAATACATTATACATTACGCCCTATTATCCCCGAAGTGGTGAGTTGTGTAGAGCAGAGGTGAATTCACAAACTTTTCGCCAATTAAGTTGGGTACCATGTTTTTCACCTATTGCCATCTATCGGGAATGTAGGTAACGTGCAGTGTATATACGCTGCTGCTTTCACAATCTATGTCTCACCAGAGAATTGCAGTTTCTTACTGATGGGACATATTGTTTATTTAATACCATTGACAGAGAGACGCAACTTAAAAAATATTCCGAAATATTCAAAATAAATAGCGTATTTCATTTGTGTCTCTCATATTCATGAAGCGATATTGTAGAATTTTATTTTCATGCAGTGGAGCCGAGAAGTCTCCACGGCGCCCGACCAATTTGCACTCTACGAGTAATATACGTTAATATTGACTTAACTGCTCAACATTGTAGCGGCGCAAGGTCGTATGAATAATGTTACGTAGCGAGTCGTCTTTGTTTTAGTAAGAGTCGTGTAACTTTTCTTTTCGTAACATTACTACTAATAAAATACGTCTTATTGTTGTAACTTTTTGTCTAAAAGCCTCGCCACCGCGCTAAGAACCTCCAGTGCGATGATATGCGCAGTCCTGTCAAGTCCATAATATTCTCTTACTGCCGGAGTCTGAGACGTTAATTAATGAGTACGTTACGTGAACCCTCAACCTTAGAGGGACTGGCTATCATAATCACAATTGTCGGAACACAATAATGCTGTTACATTCATATATAAATCATGCATATATCCCCGAAGGGGTAGGCAGAGGTGAACTAGCACCCACGTTTCGCCAAATATGTCAAGTCCCATGTATAATAGGTGGCGAGCCTATTGCCATTTATCGGGCACAAAAGTCGCAGTACATTGCTAGCCTAGGTGGTATAAAAGGAACGCTACTGCCGATCCTTAGTCGCCTTGTACGACACCCGGAGGAAAATAATGCTTGTGACATTATTATTATTATTAATAATAATAAATCATTTATTTCTTGTTCCTTACGAACTAGACATGATAATTAGGCACATAGTTACAGTGAAGGAACAAATATGCAGATAGAACATTTTGCGTTACCAAGGGTCCAAACTAGGCTATGCCTGTATCTTGGACGACCATTAAAATTAAGTAGCTGCATTTACATTAGTGAAAACTTGAATTGATCAACTTTGTAAATGTAAGAAGTTAAGGTTTGAAACAATCAGGCCCGAGTTCACCAACACGCAAAACAAGCGACTAAAAGATAACCATCAATCCTTGACAGTTTTATTATGACGATAGATTTTTGATAAGATGGTGGTAGATAGCCAGGCGGACTTGAAAGAAGTCCTACCACCAACCAAACCAAGTACAAAATTGTACCCATTGGGGATCCATCCCGGGACCTAGGATCTTAATTCCGGTAGGCGGACCACTAGACCACGGAGGCGGTTAAATAACGTATTACTGAGAAAACAATACTTTTATTTTATACATATGTTTGTTTTCTATGCGTTCGAATAGATAAGCCACTTGGTTAAGTCCTCTGACTTGAGAGCTAACTGTCTAACCCCCGAATACAGAAACGCTATTCAAAGTTTGAGTCCTGCTCAACATATCAGTATTGTCATTTTTTTTTCAATTATATGAATAAAAAAAAAATTTTCTTAGGTAGGTAATGTTCGCTTAACTTTATAAGCAGTACTCAAAATTTGAGTAGCTTTTCTGTAATCGGGGGTAAGCGCGCAAAAGGCCCAGCTAAACCAAACCTGACCCGAGAACTGACTGTCGTTCGCAGAAAGAGCACAAGCTGAAGGTGTTCGCCGGCGCGCGAGTATGCTTCGTCGGCTTCCCGGAGGACGAGACGCAGCACATGGGCGACGTGCTGGCCAGCAATGGCGGCGCCGCCTGCGCGTTAGACGATCCCGACTGCACACACGTCGTGAGTACACCCCACACTACCACGTTACGATATAATACCACAGCGACAGAGAATGTTCACCCGATTCGATTTTAATTGTCGAACATTTACCCCGGAATACTTCGCATACCTTACCTGTTTATTTATATACTTTATATGCCACGTTATTAGCCACTAATTTAATTTTAGCCTTGTGAAGTCAGCATGCACGTAGCACCCTGGGAACACACATATCACTCTTGGCTTTTGGTAACATTGTAGGCAGTGTAAATTAGCTATTATAGTGCCTCATTATTTTGGCTATGGCGACAATTATTACACACCTGCCTATTCTTCCCACTGCGCCCAGTTAGATCTCTTCAATGCTGACTGTAGTTTGTTTTACGCTCTGCTCACATGTGATTGGGGTTAGAATAATGTCAGTATAACGACGTTACATAAGCAAATGTGAGAAACGCTAATGATCTGTTCAAATGAAAATCTACGCGTCGGAATCACACCCACTATCGTAGTATTGTTTTTAGTTTCCTTTAGATGTCATTTTAGAATTTTCATTTATGTTATGTTTAGAACCATGTGTTTACACTACTTCCCCCCACCATGTCCTGTTCCAGACGGCGTTAAGTCGACCCATTGTTGTTGTTTTGTTTCACTACTTACGTTAATTCACTGTCACCCCGCTATCTTTGTTTGATCTCGTTTAGTAGCGCACTGTTCTCATCTAAATGTCAATAGTAAAATGTAGTTTGTGTATGACCATAGATCAATTTTGTATGTTTTGCTTTGTGTCTGCACAAACCTTTGTTTCTTTTTCTCATCTTTCTCCTGTTACAAGGTCTACTGTTTTCACGTTCTATTTGTAATATTGTAATGTCTATGTTCACGTTAAAATCAGCTGACGATCAAATCAAAAGAACAGTTGAGTTCCAGAATAAACTTTCCTCTTGTCTATTGCTTAATCTGTGTTTAACTGGCTCTGTTACATTACAACGAATATTACTATCGTGCATGTTTGTATCGGAATGGCTTCATTACATCATTGCGTGGTGTGTTTCACACATGTTTCAGGTAATGGCCAATGGGGAGACTTACGGTCGTTCGCTTATCCTGTCACCCCACCCGAACACACCTAACACCTCCACGAAACCCTCCCGTGCCACTCCCAATCGATCTCAGTCCACTCCTAAGAGCTCCCTCTACCGCAGGCTCTCTGCGAGGCTCTCGGGCCGACGCAACAGCCCCAATGTCCAAAGCTCCGACGCCGATGACAAGGCCAATGACCAAAGAGAAAAGAGAATACAACTAGCCAGAAACAGTATTAGAGGAAAACAATTGGCTGCCGGCGATATGACCGACAACAGTATTTGTTATGGCGGAAAATCGTTTATCGATGATTCGAGCCCCGACAATAACTCGAACAGTCCATCACATGTGGAGCATGTCGAATTGCGCAGAGTCAAAACCTCTGGCAAGGAAAACAAAAACATATCGCAATTAGCAAATGATATACTCGGAATGGACGTGAAGGATAACAAGAGGGAAGTGTTTAGAAATAAATCCATAAACGTCTTTAATTTTGTCGATTGCTTAACGGAAACCGGATCGCTTCACTCGTCACTAACCAAAAGTTTATGCGACTTAGATCCTAAAGATGAGCCCGGGCTTCTCGTGCCGCCGTCAATAGCACATAAAGAATTGCAACAGTCCACTACCACTATTTCCTCCGGCAAGAAGAGAAGTCGTAATTCCACCGATTCCAATTTTCAAGTTAGTTCCGTTGATGCTAACCTTTCGCCGGACAAAAGCGAGGACAGTAATTGGAAGTCCATAAAAAGGCTAAAAATAAAAGATTCATTCAAATTCAAAAACAGACCAACAATATTCAAACGAACCAAGAAGGATTCAGTGACGAAACCAACCGGCGAAATCACAATAGAACCCTTGAGTCCGGAAAGTGTAAAACCAACCGATCCCGCGGGAGAATTTGTGGCGTCCACATCCTCGCCCTTCCGGGAGGACGACAACGCGTCCATCTGCTCGATAAACACCAGCAAACAGTCCGGTTTTTTTGACATATCATTTGCATCGATTCGAAGTTCGAAAACAGTGAAGTCGGCATCGAAGCTGAGACGGAGCGTCAAGTCGTTCACCGCCTCCTTCAGGAGCGAGAGAAAGAAGAAGTACGAAAAGAGGCCAGAGCGGAACACCGTCGAAGTCGACGCGTGCCACTTGCCACCGGAATTCCGAAACGTGTCCACGCCAAAGAGGGACTTGGACGAGATGAACCTGGACATATCCCCGGTGCAAGTGGACACGGTGGACAGCACCGACATGACGCCCGCGAAGGAGCGCGACGTGGACGAGTTGGACGACTCGGCCGTGTTCAAAACGCCCCAGAGCGTGTGGCTGAGGGCGCACCGCCACTCGGTGTGCGCGGGCGCGGAGCTCCGCAACTTATCCTCCCCCCCCACTGGTCCCACCGCGCGCGACCGCCAGCCGCCCGCCTCGACGCTCCCCACCCGCGACGCTCGCGCCATATCGCAATGCCATGGAATCTCGCTGCCGGTACTAACACCATTTAATTCAGTACTAAATACTAGTTTAAGGACAGGCGCACATTGGCGACACGGCACGGCAAGGCATCCCTACATGTATGCGCACACTGGCGGTAACGATGCCGTGGTATCCTTAAGCGTGCCGAGGCGTTTTTAGGTCTTGTCTCGTCGCTGTATCTCTCGGTAGCCCGAAAGTTGCCAAAGCATACCGGGGGATGCCGAGGCGTTCCTAAGGCTGCCGACACGACATGCCTTTAAGCATCCCACGGCATTGTTTTTGTACCTACGACCTTCAACATTGAACTTGATTTTCATACTCTCTAGTTATATGTTTATTCGTTGCCTAAACTAAGTACCTTGACGTGCCGTGCCGTGCCGCCAATGGCCGCCGGCCCTAAGCTTCTAGAAACAGTCGTCGTCCTTAGGCTTAGAAAATGTGATAGGTGACAAAAATAACATTAGTCTCTGTATACATGCATGTCTGACACAAATGAAATAACGTCACCGTATATCGGTAGGCGCCAGGCTGTGCGCACTGTATGAAAGATTGCAGTGGAATGCGACACATACATAGTTGGTGGCGGTCCTAGCGATAATAGAAAGTAGGGAGGCTTGTGGGAGATATTGAGGCACACGTAGGTCTTGTATGTCGACTTGTTGGGTTGAATATATGTTTTATGAGTATTAATAAAATTGTGTATTGCACCAGACGTCGCGAATATCTTATCTTCCGGTTTAGTCTGCACATGCGGTCTGTATTTATAGCCGGAAATCAGGAGTATAATTAAGTCACAGTGAAAGTCTAAATACAGTTAAATTATAATCTACCTGGCAAGATTGTAAATTGTCTAAAAATTTTGATCACATAATATATATACTGCTACACAATTCGATGCATGATAGGTTATAATTATTTATTCCCATGTCCCGTCATTGCATAGTTATCATATATATCATTATCGTTTATAATCTATGTAATCTTCTTTTTGTTACTACGAAAAGAAGTTACCATTTTTTTTAAAACGTATAATTTTTCAAAAGTAACAAAATTACAACAATACCCATTTGGCGGTATATACATGTTTTCCAAAGAACTTATTCAACTACAGAAAATCTCAGTAGCTCACCAGATGGCAGTGTGAAAATAGACCGCATGGCACATTACACTATGTATTTACCGACGGGGATACTCACGAGACCTACATGTCCTCAAGTTTACGCGTCAAGCATAACGCGTCGTCGTCGTTCTGATGTACGCGTGATTGAGACGCGTTTCAGGATACATTGCTCGCTACTAAGTAGCACAAGCTACTAATGTCCCTTAATAGCGAGCATTGTATACCGGAACGCGTATATCTCCCGCGTACATCAGCCCTCGTAGCACGGGACGTGGACACATCTCCTTCGGGGGACAATATTTTTTTCCTGTCGCTCTAACTACCACTTAATCCAGAGACAAAACACTGCCAAGTGGTGGAGAGAGCACTGACCTCTATTATACATGTACGCTGGACTGAATACGTCTACTAAAATGAAAATTGTTTCTTATGCCGATTTGAAGCGCCACCTCGAGCGGCAAGGGTACTTAATTTGACGTTTGTTGCTTGTATTTGACATTACAAATGCATCTCTAATATTAGTTCCGTGGACGTTCACCTTCGTACACCAGCGCTAAGATGGCAAATTGGCTTCATTTTTTGGATGACATCCTTCAGTCCAGCGTACTTGTATAAAGTCTGACAACTTTCTGCGGTGTAAAACGGTGGCGGGGACGTGGCACTCTAGGTGTTAGCGGGCGTGGGTGATGCGGGGAGAAGCGAGTTTTCTCTCCCCGCAACCGTCTCTCATACCGCAGGAGGGTCGCGCATGAAGTTGTCGGACTATCAAAATGCATTTGTAATGTCAAATGTCTACTATAGTATTAGTTCCGTGGACGTTCACCTTCGTACACAAGTGCCATCAGCGCCAAGATGGCGATAATCAAATTGGCTTCATTTTTGGATGACAACAAATCAGTCCAGCGTACTTGTACAATAGAGGTCAGTGTCCCGCGTACGTCTGAACGGGGTCTTATATCCAACAACTTCGTCCACGACCCTCCTGCGGCATGAGAGACGGTGGCGGGGACGGGGCACTCCTGATGCGAGCGGGGGCCGGCGATGATGCGCGGAGGAGGGAAAACTCGCGCCTCTCCGCATCACCCGTCCCCGCCAACATCGCATACCGCAGGAAGGTCGCGCACGAACTTGTCGAACTATAGTTTGAAGCTGGTTGTGTGCGGCGCAGGTGGTGGACGAGCACAACTCGGCGCCGGCGCCGGCGGGCGGCGCGCGCGCTCATGTCGTGAAGGCCGAGTGGTTTTGGGCCTCCGTGCAGAACGAGGAGGCCCAGGACGAGAAGGACTTCCTGTACAAAGATGTGAGTACCATATGTAGCGTGTCATGTCAGCATTTTGTTCTGAGAGCCAATTCCGGCACAATCGAAATAATTTGGAATTCGAGAAAAAGTTCGAATTCGAACTTTTTTGGAATGATAACCAAATCAAGCTATTCTGGACACATCGAGAACAATTTATTTTGAAGGAAAACCGTTCCAATTACTTCGAGTGGTCCTGGCGACCACTCGAAGTAATTGGAACGGTCCAAAATTTTATTTCCAGATTTAGTAATCGAAATAGGATTCGAAAACTTGAAACTGGAATTCTTAAAAATCTCGTATATGGCGAGAATTAGCCCCCAGTTCTGACGATTTGTATAGTAAGCAGTCTGTTAAGTATTGATTTTAATTTATTCGTTATATATAGTTGTTTCAATGCTCCTAGGGAGTAATTGAATTAAATCACATTTTTTTGTCTATATTTTGGTTAATAAAATATAAAAGTAAAATATGAAGACTTTGAATAACAATGTAAGTATTTAATAATGTTTCTCTGATTCGAAAAGTTTTAAATTTCGATGGAGCAATAAAGCGAGAATGTGCGCACTGCGCGTCGCTCCACACACAAAGCTCCAATTGGTTTATAAGGTGGGCCGTTGCAAGTTACTCTGAGTGGAGGAGGTTGCTAAATAAGATTGCTCAAGCGAGACGCCGTTGTCGGCCTGTGTAGTACCTGAGCGAGCTGTCGCGGCGGTCGTCGGTGGGCACCGGCGGCGAGGAGGGCGGCGGGGGCGGAGCCCTAACGCCGGGCGGCGGGGGCGGAGGCGCCGGCGCGGGGAGCACCCCGGCCCAGCTGCAGAGGCTGCGCAAGCGCAAGTTGTTGCGAGGCGGCGACTCCGCGTTGAACAAGCGCCGCTCGTCCGTCGGCGACGCGGTCCTGCTCAGCCTGTCGGGCAACCTGCTCGACTGCACGCCGTCGCCGGACGGCAAGCAACTGCTTGAAGGTGCGTTAGTACATACTGGCTCCACAAGTTAACTGTGCAAGTCACAAGTTACTATAAACAATAAATTTACTAGCATAATCTGCCCGACAATTTGAACTAAATACTACCGTTATTATTTTTACCGGTTAAGCGATTAAATTAAATGCAATATTCAAATAGAGCTAACAAAGCATAGATGAAATCCATTAATATATCAGACCGAAGTTATAATTTATCTAATATGAATTGTTTTGCCTTTTAGAATCTGAAGTTCCCGACAATGTGGTCCGCAAGCTAATGTCTCCTCGACAACAGGTCTTCATGGAGCTCCTACAAACAGAATCGAATTATGTTGGCATATTGCATACGATAGTTATGGTAAGTATGCTCATACCACAAATAAAATATATAAATGAAGTTTTGCCGGGACATGTTGTTGGCGAATGAATAAAGTACTAAAAATGTGGCTTTATGGGCTAGATCTGGTAGCTTTCTCAAATGGGTGATCTTTTTTTTTCAAAGTCCGTCCAAACTTATTGCATGGTCAAACATCAAAAATATATTTTGCACTTATGTAGATCTAAACTAATATTATTACCATAATAAAATTTATTAGGAAAGTAACTCACTTTTCGGTAAGTTATTGTGGTTTCTGGTGTAATTAATTTTAAATATTTTTCGTTTCTAGATGTTCAAACAACCCCTAGACGAAATGGTAGAGGAGGACACTAGTAATGGGAAGAACCAAGCGTTGCTCAATAATACCGAACTGAAAAATATATTTGGAAACTTACCGCCTATTTATGAATTGCACCAGTAAGTATTCCTAATTAATTATAACTAAATCTTTCTAGAACACTTGAAGAATGAAACAAATTATTGTCAGTAAATGTAATGTTCATAAACATGTCACACAATTGCTTAGGTGTTTTATCCTTAATACGTGAGCAGTAAAGCTATGGTTACATAAATATCTTCAAAGAAAAAAATGTCTGAACAATTTTGAAAAATTATTCGTTCTGATGCGGCAATTGAACCCGTCTCCTCTGCAATCAGGGCAGATGTATAGTGGGCAGAGACCTTTAACTTCACTCTGTAAGCCAACGGCTACCCTCGCAATCTAGAAATAAAATATCCAAAGCAGGCATTACTACAAATACCATGCATTCGGTTAAACTTGGGTATTTCTTTAATTATTATTTTTATTATTTTGTTGGTAATACTTTTTCTAAATACAATGTTAAAAAAATGAAATCACACAATATTATGCTTCACTAATTGAATTGATAAAAAAATAGACAATACTCAATAACCCGTCTGTGTTCCTCAACAGGCGAATGTTGGAGGAGCTGCGCTACTCGCAGCTGAACTGGAGCGAGGAGGTGAGCATAGGGCGGCTCATGCTCAAGTACACGCCGGACATGCTCAAGGCGTACCCGCCGTTCATCAACTTCTTCGAGAACACCAAGGAGATGCTGCAGCAGTGCGATCGTGAGAACCCGAGGTAACGTGAACGATGCAGCTGTCAAATCTCCCCAATTGATTGTCAACCTTATAGCCCGACAAGTTCGTGCGTGACCTTCCTGCGGGGTGAGAGACCGTGGCGGGGACGCGGCACTCTAGATGTTAGCGTTGGCGGGTGTTGCGGGGAGCAGGCAAAACTCGTGCAATACAGCATACAATACCTCAGCCACCCCAACGTCTCTTACACAGCCCACAGGAAGGTCACGCACGAACTTGTCGGACTATAATTGACGTAAATCACAAAGTCGATTGAGAAATTTGATGTGTTGTGGTAATCTAACACGTAAGGCTACCACAAAATTATATTTGTCAAATAAAGGAGAGACAAGACTTTGTGCTTTGCTACAAAAACGATAAGGTTGACAATCGATTATAGTAATTTGACGTATTTGTCTAGTCTGAAGTGGCTTTAACCGTACATGCGTGCGCAATTTCTATTGGTGTACAATTTGTCTAATAATTAACCGAATTAATTTTGTTTCACAGATTTCATGCATTCCTGAAAATCTGTCAGACCAAACCAGAGTGCGGCCGGCAGAGTTTACAAGAACTACTAATAAGACCAGTACAGCGTCTCCCTAGCATAAGTTTACTCCTTGACGGTAATTATAATTCAGTGATAGATAATTCTATAAATGTTTGCTCTAAAGTAGTGGTCATCGTGCCTTACAAATAATAACTACCTATAATAACTTTTTTTATTTATAATTTTGAATATGTGCGGAGAAACGCTAGGCGCCATGCTGTTTTGGCTCGTGACGTCACTCTATTGAAAGCAATTAACGACTGTGAAAGACCATGAACTACTTTGTGTAGGTACTATCAGAGTGACGTCACGTCGTTATCCAATATGGCGAATGGCGTTTTTTACACCATCCATTCGTAAACTACCAGCCCGGCTGGTATAACCACCGAAACATGATAAGACAAAGCCATTTATCGCTTTGAACTGTCAAAAATACAATGGTTTTTGACAGTTAAAAGCGATAAATATCTTTGTCTTATCGTGTTTCGGTGGTTATGCAATATGCTAGCCGGGCAGGAGGCCTTGTTCTTTGAAGAACGAGCAAGAAACTCAGCAAGTTTTGTTCCTCCCTCTACATGAAGTTGTGAGTTAATGAAAGTATGCATGTGTTTCTAATACCCTATTTGGTGTGATGCACACACAGATATCCTGAAGCACACGCACAAGAACAACCCGGACCACGCGGCGCTGGGCGCGGCGCTGGCGGGCCTGCGCGAGGTGATGTCGCACATCAACGAGGACAAGCGCAAGACCGAGGGCCAGCTGCAGATGTTCGACATCTACAACGACATCGACCAGTGCCCGGTGAGCGGACCTTGCCCCTATTACAAAAATACGGACGGACGGTCATTAGCGCGTCACCCTGTAGATTTATTCATTCCATTATCCTATAAAAGTTGAAAGTTATCGTCGAAAGCCTATTGAAAGTCTTTGAAAGAAGGGTGATGTCGAGATGATGTCGCACATCAACGAGGACAGCTGCAGGTGTTCGACGTCTAAAATGACATCGACCAGTGCCCGGTGAGCTAGCCTTCCCCTATGATAAAAGTATTGGCGGTCATTAGCCGGTCACCCTGCACATTTCTTCATTCCATTATCCTGTAAGAGACGCTGAAAGAAGGGTAATGTCGCACATCAACGAGGACAAGCGCAAGATAGAGGGCTAGCTGCAGATGTTCGACATCTACAACGACATCGACCAGTGCTCGGTGAGCTGTCGCTGTCGGTCCCCTATCATAAAAAAAAATATTGACAGTCTTTAGTCGCGTCACTCCGTAGATTTCTTCATTCCATTATCCTATAAAACAGAGGTTCCCAAACTTTTTTTTCTCATAGACCATTATTATATATTTTCAATTACTGTTTAACTATGTTAATCTAATTTAATTTCACTTTTGGAAGGTAATAAAACAATAAAAATATTTGTTTTCCACAGCCTCATCTTGTTTCATCACACCGGACGTTCGTGGCCCGGTGTGAAGTGGTCGAACTGTCTAAGGAACTGTCCGGACGGGGCGATCATCTTGTATTATTTCTCTTTACGGACACCATGGAAGTCTGTAAGAAAAGATCGAAAGTGAGTTGTTTTAATTCAATACAAATCAAAAAATCAAATCAAAAATATTTATTTACCTTAAAATGCAGTTATTAAATAACTAGTGGTCAGAGTCTCCTTTTAAGTAAAAAATACTTGTGCCAGGAGGCTCTGCTCTTCAATAACTTAGGTACATAAATAAGGTGTGTTACAGTGTTGTTTACAGTTGTTAGTAATATTTTTGAACACGTATATTAAACATAAATTTATAAAATCAAAATGAATTCTGTGTATGTGAATGTAAGTGTATGTGTGTGTTGGTGTGAATGTGTGCGAGTGTGGGTGTATGAGAATCAATATGTGTCTCTGTATTGTGCGCATGGATATACATAATTTTAATTACAATTAAGTAGTCAATTTATTTCAAGATCAACTCAATCTCTTCATAATTTTTTGTTTTAATCCAAGTCATCTATTTAGATTTACAGTCATGATATGTTTTATTGTAAATATTTATTTGAATACAAGGAATATTGGTATGATCCTGCAGAATGTAATTGCTACCATCCACTATTCTAACCGAGGGTGTCGTACAAGGCGACTAAATGTCATAAATATGATAAGGAAATGGTAGCATCTCGCGCAAATGGTAGTGGGCTTCCTTTCCTAACATACTTGTTGACATATGGGCGTTCCCTTTGCCTCCTCTTTGGGAACGAATAGGCGTAAACTCGGGTGTCGTACCAGGTGACTAACGGTTAAAACAGTGATGAGGAACGTTATGTCTGACCTATAGAATTAGTTATTAAATGATTGCACTGACATTAGTTGGCGAGATATTGTATTGACCTAAAATACACCTCCTATCCCTTCGGGAAGAAAATAGCTATTATTAATAAGTTTTCATGATCGTGAATTTACACTCGTCTTATTATTTCAGGGCTTTAACAATAAAAGTCCAACGAACGGCACCAGCACGATGAGGCTAGGTTCCAGTAAGCCCTACAGACATATATCACTGATGCCTCTTAGTACTGTCAAACGGGTTGTTGATATCAGAGAAGCTGAAGGTAAGTCCAGTTTCCGTAGATTACCAAAATTCAAAATTTTGTTTGAGTTATTTTTCTGTTATTCTAAAACAAAATAATAATACTGCATAATAAGAGACAAGCAACATTAGTACATACATACAACTTCTTGCTTTAAGAAAGTTTTCTACAGTGATGTACGGTTGATTGTACTATATAAAGGTTTTTGTCACACCTGACCATAAAGTGCACTTTTCCGTCTGCTACTCGCACGGAAATTCCTACTTCCTGGTCAGAGGGTGACATAAAATTATTAACTTACCTCGGACAATAAAAAAAAATCTCAGAACGCATATTTATCGCTTCAGTTCGGGCGTCAAATACTTGCGTTCTGAGACAGTCTTTGTTTTATCGCCCTTGGTATATAATCTAGTATTTGTGCCAAGGCATTATAATTACAAGCCTATTAATAATTTCAAAACTATTTTGCTTCTTCCGCAGACTGCCACAACGTTTTCGCGCTAATGTGCCGAAGTAATCAGGAGCTCAAAGAGAAATTGTACTCGTTTATGATCACGGATGAAACGGTGGACAAGTCGCACTTCCTAAGGCAGCTGTGCAGGCAGATGGCCAACACCGTCTGTAAAGCGGATGCGGTAAGGACGCTTCACCATTTCGAGCTCTAAATTTAGATCCTAATTCGTAGCCATTTATGTGCGACATAAGGCCGAAAATTGTTGTTGGGCGTCTTTAATTGGTAAATGTCATGTTGGATACTTTCAGTTTTATTGTTGTTTCAATGATAAATCTCTCAAAAGGGTTTGCAGACCTGAAAGTCTATGATTATATTCTTTTTTGTTGAGAGCTATAGGCAATCCAAGCAAACATCATCATAGGCACACATTTATTTTGTAAGACTATCATGTTTTAAGCAAATAAATAAATATATTATCTTCATCTTCCTGCTCTGTTCTCAGTTTAACTAGGGTTGGCGCAGTATGTTTCCTTTTCATTCATATGGGTTGTATGCACATAATTAACTAAATTTTAGCATAAAAAATAAGGAAAAGTGCATTTATTGTTATAATTAATTGATTTTGGCGCGGTTGTTTGTTATTTGGTGTTGATGTTGACTATGCGCAGTGGCGCGACTGTGATTGACCTGTGTGGTGACCGCAGGACAAATTCCTGGCGTGCTTGGAGTCGCACCAGCTCGACATAGACACGAGCGACCTCGCACTCAGCACCCTCTCCAAAGTATCCAAGTTCGCCGCGCGGACCAGAATCAAGGTACATTCACAATACCATCAACGATAGTCATCATTACTGGATGTAACAGAGAGGTGTAGTCATAGTTAAAGGGGTTTTCAGACCATCAAACTGAACAAGTTTCGCTAAGAGACCAAAATAGAATACTAAGAAAAAAAAATCACCTCACCATATTAAACCGAGAACCAGCTGGCATCAGTTCGTATGGGGGAGTGTTTATTTTTTCTGAGATTTCGAAAAGTTGATCATTTTGATGGCCTCAATAACCCCATTAAATATGACTACACCTCTCTGTTACACCTTGTATATTATATTCCTAATTTAGTCGCAGTCGTAGTTGGTTGTTAGTGTTGTAAAATAATCAAAGATGACCTATCAATGTACTCACAGTACCTACATACTTTTAGATATTTTAGATGGCATGACTATGAGATGTACATTATGTAGCTTAGCTTGAATACACTAATGAATAACATACTTGTCTTATTTGTCAGTATAACTACTGCAAATGTGCACAGTTTGGACGTTCCGATACTGACGAGGCGGTCATATTAAATGTAACTAAGGCATGACAGTCACCGCCACGCACCTGCTGTGGTCATAGTGTCCATGTGGAGTAGCAACAGGTAGACTAGTGTACAGGTTGGTAGGTCGCGCTATGGGGGACACAGGTGATTGAAAGCTCTGCTGTTACCCTAAGACCGGATTCGCACTACGTTCGATCCGAACCCGTGATCTAGAAAACTCGGACGGATTTGGATATAGCTTACACACTACTCCGATCTCCGATACAAATCCAAGCAATTCAGGAGTCATCTTTTGGAATACTTGATTTGACGAAAAAAAATCGGATGACGGAGATTTGATCTAGTGCGGAATAAGTTACCATAGAAACAGTTCCACGGCTACTACTACGGACCATATTTTCACGGATTCGGACCGGCGAAGGTGGTCACCCAGAGGATGTTTAGTGGGTAGTGTTCAACGACTTTACCCTTACCCCGAGTCTCACATTCTCGCAAAAAAAAAAAGGTTCCGCGGCGCAGTGTAGCAGAGAGCGGTGTAGCGAGTGGTTGTGTTGTAGCTGGAGGCGCTGGCGGGCGTGGGCGGATGGCTGCGCGCCGAGCCGGGCTCCGGGCTGCTAGACACATGGGTATTGCGCGCTCACTTACTCGCACAGGTCTGACGCGACACACTCCTCTCTCACGTCTTCTTCCCCCCCCCCCGACTAATCGGTATGTCACAGTCGCATCGTCGGACTACCCCCACATTTCTTGGCGCGTACATATCGTGATCCAGATCATGGGACTGGTTTGGCTGCTAACCAATTGGTCTCTTGCGACTAGAGCTTGATATTATTTATTTATTATTGCAACCAGTGTTACAATATTACAGAAATTATAAATCACTTTAATTTATATACGACACATCCTCATAAAAACTTTTTTATAGAGATTAATGTAAAATTGAAAAATAACGGGTTCGATCCCTGCTTGTGCAGTGGAGCGAGAGAATCGCGCGGGTTCTATTACTGGGAAAGGGTGGTAATTATTAATTAACTCTTCGAACGATTTATGCACACACCAGTGTACAGAGAATATTTTGGACTTAAGCGATGCAAGCACACCCAAGTG
Source organism: Cataclysta lemnata (assembly GCA_963931975.1). Taxonomy (NCBI): domain Eukaryota; kingdom Metazoa; phylum Arthropoda; class Insecta; order Lepidoptera; family Crambidae; genus Cataclysta; species Cataclysta lemnata. The sequence goes on from OZ008342.1 coordinate 13,497,752, forward strand.
TATCATAAGGAACACACTCGTATTGGCTAGCGATTTTTATAAATACTTTGTGTTGTAATTATATTGAGGAAATAAAAAATGCCGTCTGTTGTAACACCAATAAAACTCATCCACTTTTAACTTATATGCTTTATTAGAGTATTGAATAATTAGCCCCAGCACAGAGTTAAGTAGAATAGAAACGGGTAACGTGTCACGATATGTCGCCATTGTACAAAATGTCACAGTCGACGATTTGCCTGCGACAGATATACTGCTTCCTGTGCTCCAGTCGTCGCACTTCCCCCCCTCCCCCCACTTTCTGGTTGCTTGGGTCCAAATTGTCCACGGCTCGGGAGCACTTGTGTCCACTTGCATTCTCCTCGCACCGAACAACTGACACAGGAATCAGTGTGTGTGTGTGCGCACATTGTAATTGAAATTGGTCATTGCTTCCTCAGCACTGACCTCTATTATACATGTACGCTGGACTGAAGGTTGTCATCCAAAAAATAAGCCAATTTGATTATCGCCGTCATGGCGCTGATGGCAATGGTGTGCGAAGGTGAGCGTCCACGGAACTAATATTAAAGATGCATTTGTAATGTCAAATACCAGCAACAAACGTCAAATTTAGCACCCTTGCCGCTCGAGGGGGCGCTTCAAATCGACACAAGAAAAATTTGACATTTTAGTAGAAGTATTCAGTCCAGCGTATTTGTATAATAGAGGTCAGTGTTCCTTAGTGACACACACAGCTTTGTAAACTTAACCCCGAGGCGTCACTGTAGCGCTTTCTGTCTGGGATGGATGGCGGACTCTTTAGGACCTTTCACGCTCACAGGAGGAAGAATCGGAGGAGTGAATGTTCAAATAACGCTTCGCTTCACACATTTTGTCATTAACCCGTTTTAGTGAGCGTGCCATACCTGAGGAAATGGGATCATTGTCATTCCGCAGTCTAACATCATTATTTGTTAATAATATTCATGGATCTCATGTACCTATCTTGTATTGTTTGGGTTACATTATACAATATAATTTATTTTTTGACATTCTACTAACATATTATTATGTAACACGTGGTTAAGAAACTAATAGAACAAATAAGTACCATAAAACGATTATTATAAGTATCATAAAGTGAACCATTTTACTAGCGGTACACAGAATAATTTGGAGTTAACATACGAGAAGGTAGCGATATGTTGCGATAGGATCCGCCATAATCAGTCGAATATAGCAAGTGTCTTACAGTTTCACAAAAAAATTAATATTTGAAGGAACTTACTGAATAACTGACTGGACACAAATATAACTGATAAAGATAAAATATTCACTGCCATGACATGCACTAAAATGCTATCTATGGCATATCCTACCAAATCTATTTTTGTTCAGTGAATTCTAAATCTAAAGTTCGGTAAAAGTTTACTATATACAATAGTACATAGGTGGTGTAGTTGGTTATAATAATTTACCTTTTACTTCCCCAAGTTGATTTAAATAATATGAAATAACTGTCCCAATTTTGAGTCGCAATTGACTAAGTTGTGTCGCTTTTATAATGTATTCTTTGTTCAGTAAGTTTTGCACTGGCCAAATTTTTCAGACTGTTACAGTCCGCTGCTGCGTCCTATAATATATATTAGTTCACGCCCCAAAAAATAAGTATATGCATACTTTTTTTATGCATATTAGCGGTAGTTACATGTCCTAAATTGAACGTAGAGTCGTATCGCTTCGCTCCTAGCGTAGTTTAGGCTTTGAAGTTGGACCATGTCGTGTGTTGCGACTAACCAAAGTTTGGGCGCATAGGGGCTTTACCGCCAACTCTAAATGCGACTCAATTCCCATTGTTAAAGTGAGACAACGCTGTAAGCCGAGTAGAGCGGCGTCCCGTTTTGTCACCCGCGTTTGGATCGCACTAATACCTCATGCCGTAATAGGTGGGTCGCGCGCTGTCCTTCAACAAGACGCCCTCGAAGCTGAAACGCGCGATGTCTTCTATGATCTCGCCGTTCGGCTCCACGACGAACCTGCCCGCCGCGCAGCTGGCGCAAATGAGGCTCGCCAGCTGTAATAACATCAATGTAAGTATTTTTTTAGTATATCATTATACTAAGGGCGATAAAACACAGAATCGCAACTATTTGACGCCCGAACTAAAGGTGAGCGCATTTAATATGCGATCTGAGGCTTTCTTTTTATCGACCGAGGTTAGATCATCGTTTTATGTCACCCCCTAACCAGGAGGTGAGATTTTTTCATACGCATAGCGGGCGGAAAAGTCCACTTTATTGTCAGATGTGACAATAGTAGATTTTCCATCAAGTGCACAAAACGAATAATTTTTGTCCGAGACTTCCCATTGATATTAGGCTTGGGCTGCAGACCTATACAGCCAAGTATTAAATTAATTTGAAATAATAATTTTCTTAAATTAATTTAATACTTACCGTACCTACTTGAATGAAAATTTTATTATCTTTTATGTCATAAAAAACACGTTAGGCAAATAAATTAAGTAAATATTAAAAAATAACAAATTCTATGTCTGAGTTTGGCTGCATAGCTCATTTTCTTCGCCTTAATATAGATACTTTTATGATTAGATACGTTAATGCTCTAGAGCACAAAATTCGATTTTGTGCAGCCTATATCCTGCACAAACAAGTGAAAAATATATTATGTGTCCGTATCTCACTTTAAGCTTTAGTTTTTCCATGCTGGCTTGGAAGCGAAAAAATAACGTAGGATGTGCCAGCCCCGACTCACCCCAGGGGTGTCGAAAAAGTTATTTACTGCATCTACAGCCGTCCCTATATTCTATCTGCAGTTAAAAGTAAGCTGACTAAAGTTTAGTTGCCTGGCATTTTGTTGATATATAACGATAAATAACAGAAGTTGCTACGCAATTAAGCTGTAGTACGTCTATCAATTGATACAATATTGGGACCCGCCGTAATATAGATTGCCCGGTGTAGATCAAAGGAGCATCCGATTGTTGGAGAGTAAACCATTAACAGCAGCATACATTAAATTCATTAAAAACGGCCATTATTACCGTAGTAACCTGATTAAAGAACAGTTTACCAAATTTTATTAAGGCAATCGGAAAAAATAAACAAACCAGTTATTTATCAAGTATGTATTGAAACTTGAATTTAAAAACTGTAGTGTTTTCAGATAATATTTTAGCCACATCTAAAGAACTATTATTTATATTTAAGTAGAGTCATTTATATAGTTTTCTTTTCATGCTGCTAAGGCGACAGACAAACGAGCGCTCGGCCGGTCTGATGGTAAGCAGTAACTGTAAAGTAAGAAAGCCTTTCATAAATCAGCACGAAAGTTTCTGTAATGCAAATAGCCAGTCATAAATTGATATTATTGTTGAGTACGACTAGAACTAAAACACAATGTTCACCCGCAAGGTTGTCTGGAAATCGCATTGTGCTCTATTTTTTATGTTACTTCCTGTAGTTTGGTGTATAACAAAGAGTATTAAACAAGATGTAGTATATTGATTGGTACAGAACTTTCAATCTTTAATTGCACATTTTTAACTATCTATCCCTTTCTATTAGTCAAAAAGTCTATCTCCTGGATTTATCGGGTCATTTTACTGTTTAATTAATATAAAATGCAGACTCTATTTCTCAATCGATTTGACGCTTCATTTCAAACAAGTTAAGGTGGACAATCGATTGGAGATATTTGACTGACAAATAGTCAGCCGAGAGACATGGGCATTGGTCTCCCCCAAGGATCTCTAAACCGTTCGGTCCTGTGCGGCCCGCATCCAGTGCTTTCCCTCGACCTTCACCAGTTCGTCGGTCCACCTTGTGGGGGGCCTACCAACGCTGCGTCTCCCGGTGCGGCCGCCATTCTATTACTTTTCCGCCCCAACGATCATCAATCCTCCTCGCAATGTGCCCTGTCCACTGCCACTTGAGGTCCGCAATTCTTCGGCCCGTGTCGGTGAACTTAGATATTTGACAGTTTTGTAGTTTTGAAGTGCCACGTGCTTTTGTCACAGGAGATGGGCGCTAGCGGCGGCGCGTGCGCCGAGGGCGGCGGCGAGGTGCTAGTCGCCCCGCTGTCGGTGCAGCCCACGCGGAAGGCCACCGGCGCCCTGCGACGCTTCTGACGCCGCACCCACGCCGCCTGACTGCGCGGGCGTCGCCACCATACACACCCACAAACACACACACCCACCACTGACTACACTGACACTCCACGCCCAAGGGTGCATCCCTGAAATAATGGCCTGAATCTTGATTGGAATTCTGGAGCTATTTTTAATCGTTTTCTCTTTTGTGAAGTCGGCTAAAAATGACAGTGACCATGCTGCAGTTTTCCGTTACTGTGTCTCGAATTTGCATACCAGTTGTTGATTTTCATGACTTTACCCAGTGCAAAAGATTTGTTTTACTCCAGTGAAAGACCCTTTTTTTTTCTTTTATATTTTTAAAAAGAAATTTATTTGAAAAGGGTGTTGTAAAATAGAGTAAAAGACCTTCTTTTTCGTTTATATGTATAAAGAAATTTATTTGAAAAGGGTAGCGTAAAATATTGCCTAGGCGCCGTTTACGCTTTGTGTATTCTCAACATCGAATTTTGATTAGTAGGTTTTCTAACTTGAAAATTATCATTAGCTTTTCAAGAGTAATTTTTGTGTACGGACATTTGCAATTGTTTATAGTGACAGCCTGCATTCACACGGCCTGGTTTTGCACTTTTTTTTGCTGTCGACGACTAACAAATTATATTCTTTTAAATGGATAAGAAATACATATTATTTTATTAATTACTTCTGTTTGAAAGATGATTAAAAGAACATGATTTGTTACGTGGCACTGAGGTAGCTACTAACACAATTAAGGTCAGTTCACATCAATACGTGACGTGACGGGCAATTATTTAAATATTAGCGTTGTGTAATTTGCACCTATACTGTTTTACTAATAATAATAAAAAATCCAAACCATAACCCCAAACAGGAAAACGGGATGGTGATGATGATAATGTTGAAAATAACAATCTAAAATACATAAGAAGTCAGTTAAAAAGTGCACCATCTTGCGTTTTGGTGTGAACTGATCTTAATACTGCAAAAGAACGTGCAATGCGTGTTAACTTGCTGTTAAGAGGATTCTAAGCGCTCATGCGGCGTCACGTCCATTACCAAGCCGATTTAAATCATGATTATATACATATATGTTTAGGCGACCCAATCAAGTTAGGAATAATCGGACGTACTGCATGTTATGCCGCATGCCAGCTTCAAAGTCACTGAACATTGTATATAATATCAGTCTTAGTATGTCCGTGTCAATAGACCTAACGTAACCAATCTTGAGGTAAAGTTATAGTCATCGTGGTGCGGTATTTTGGCACGAATATCTCCAAGACTGAATTCAAGGGACGTGCGTGTCTGAAACCAATCGCATTTATTTTGTTATTTCCAACTTTGTAAAAAAGAACTATGGTCTATCCGCTGTATGAAGATTGTTATCGTCATAATTCTCAACTGATTTGTGATTGGTCGAGAAGGCGTCAACAATGACTTATCGCGAATAGACTATAGACACTCATACAACTGTCCAAACTCCTCACATGTTTACATGTAGACTGTAAAGGTAGGATGAGAAGGATTGTAAAATATGTTATTTTATTTCCACGTTATTTTGGTAATTGTTAGTTAATATTTTTGAAATGTCAAGTGTTAACTAAGAGACTCATTAAGTGCATTACTACACATGTATGTGATTATGGAGTAAGTGTAAATAAGGACAAGTGTTTTATTTTGGCTTTGGAAATACTAACATAAATGCTGTTTTGCGGAAAACATTCGATGTCAGTATATGGTGCTATAAGAAGTATAATTATGGTCTGCGTTGTTTGATGTTATTTTTCGAATATGTTAATATAATATAAACGAATATCAACGAATCTCGAAAACTTATTATTAGTTATAGAAAGTTTAAGCAAAGATTAAATTTTGTCTAACTTTGAGTATTCAGTGCAGCTATGGCTGTTTATACTTGAATGTATGACAGTCAAGTGACCATTAAGTACTCGCATGTTTGTATACATGATTCTATTGTAATTATAATAAGATTCCTTGTGTACATAAGATGTATATTTATTCTATACACTTGATCAAATCGAGATATATTATCTCTAACGAATTAAATTCCATTATTATAGTTTCAACATAGCTGAACTATTGTGTATGCATGAAAAATGAGTGCAAAGCATCACCATATACTAAACGAATGATATTCCATTGTTTTTCTTTATTGAAAAGTGTGTGGTAGTATAATTTTATTCTAGTTTGACTAAGACGTACTAAGTGAAATTTGGTGGTATTGTTTGTGAGTAAGGGTACTGTGTGTCGCGGTGACGGCCAGTGCCGCGTCGGGTGGCAATTGTGACAGTGACATTACCATGATCGACATTTGATACGTGAGTTGACATATGTCTAGTGTCTCGGTAGCGGTTGGCGACCTCGCCAGAGCAAGGAGTGCCTTCATACGCTATGAGCGATTCGAATTGTAAAGCAGGTATTATTAGTGAAGTAATTAAGACAGTGTTGTGCAAAGTTGGTATGGTCTGATATATCAGATATTAATATGTCCTTGTTATCTAATAAAATGCGTAACCACTCGAGCCTTGAGCCTCGAGTATTTGGAATAACATTGTGTGTCTCTGGTCTAACGATATATGACACGTGTATGTCACAAAGATGTTGCAGTGCGCAACTACGGCAGCCGTTAATGTTGGTATCGTAATTTATTAATTATTATCGATGGAACTTTTATTTGTAATGCCATTTTTGGGATCCATTATCTAGCAAGTGTTGAGAGCCATTTACACCGACCACTGCGTCAAATAGTAATAATAATAATATTGAGATAGTCCTGAAAATATGTACATATTGTGATATTTTAATTTAATCGTGAAATAGGCATCGTAGGTTAATTGTAGTGAAGTAATCCGTGCGTACCTTTGCGCTTGATGGTGGGAGCGACGGGCCTGTACTGACCACCTTCGTTTTATATGTCTGTAGATGTTATGCGAGTGTCCTCATGGCTATTATAATATGTATCGGCAATATCATGTGTATGCATGCAAAATGCATTGTACAAAGATCTATATTTATAAAATATTTTAAATGATTGATATAATAAACATTTATTTTCAATCAGTAGTCTTTTATTGGTCCAATACTTTTACATAACACCAACAATATATTATTATGAAAGAACGATGTAACAACATTATCTAAGACAGCAAACATCCAAATATGTTGACAATAACACACCTAGGTAGGTTAATTCTTCGAAAATTTGGAGGATAAATATTTTGGTTATCATTTTTTGGGCCTGGCGCGAAGGAATGAGACGGCATTGCGGGCAGCTCGTAGTGGTACGGCCAGCACGACTGCTGCCAACGGCAGCAACGCCCAGTATAGGGATTGTCTCGGGAGCTCCGATTTGATCAGGGTGGATACTTTTAATCCGATCGTGAGCTAGCAAATAAAAAAAACTTATGATGAGTGCAGTTGCCTTGATAACAGCTAGACACATGCGTGACATAAGCCCAGAACGAGTTGGTGTGTTTAGTTAAGGTTCTATTTTTTTTAATCTCAAGTATACAAGCCTGCCGTCTATCACATTTATATTTATTGACAGCAATAAATATAAATGTGATAGATTTGTATTTGAATCAGGTTCGCCTTCTATTACCATAGGTCATTAAATAATTTTGAAATGTGGTTAATACACTTTAGCCTAAAACGACGTTTTTGTAGTTTGGCAACACAGTTATTGTTTTGGCGATAACAAATAAATGAGGTTACCTAACTATAGCTAACCATTGTATTTATTTTGTCCCATTTGGTACCAGTGGGTAAAACGGTATTGGTAACAACTGGGAATTATCGGAATTCATTGTACGGATTTTTTGTTGACCTTCCTACGTTTTATCAGTTTGTTTGTAAAATGACGGAAAAAACGAGCCTGTAGGCGGTCATAGGGCTGAGGTTTATAAATAAATACCATTACGAAAATGTTGTACTCCGTTCGAATGATTTTAAATCTTACGTTACAGCAATTAGAGCTTAAAAACAATTAGCTGACATTTTAGTTCTCGCCAACCTTTTTGTCCAATATTGTCTACAATACCTTGTTTACAAATATTTACAGCAGCCGTGCCGTTGTATGGATAATTAATGTGAAATAACTTCTAATTGTGTGCCCTTTAAATAGTATACCTCAAAGCTAGGTAATAAGATTCAGTTTTGATGTGACGTTTGGTGTCGGCGTGAACCAACTGTGAATGACAACTGTAAGTCCGTCGGATTTTATTGCATTCATTAATCCGAGGTAACTCCCATGACTCATTCGACATTGGCCGACTTCCAAACGCGATCAACGTCGCAAGCATAGATGATCCGTACCTACACAGTCAATCTCGATCGCGATCCGCGATCCAGATTGATTGTGTACAAAATATATTAACGGATCGCGATCGACATATACGGGCCGCCGTACACAGTAAATCTGAGTCGTGATGATTGATTTTGATCGCGGATCGTGATCCAGCCGACTGAAAAACAACTTACCATCACTACGAACGGTATAATTTGCCACTGCGTTCCAATGCGTGTAGAGCATGCGTTTTCCTCGGTGGCTATGTTCATGTCGGAAATAAAATCCCGACCGTGGTATATCCACAGCATAACCACCAGTTCTTGTAGGCAAAGCAATGGCATGGCGACACCGGTCATAATAGAATCCACGCTCTCCAACAATGGTATGCCTCCCTGTATAATAATTATTAATTGATTCTTCGGTACAATAGTGAACAATTTTACCAGAGGATAAGAGATTTTTTAAACAGTTGTCATACTCACATTTGTAGCAAAAATCAAACTCAATCCCATACAAATCATTATCAATGCGCCAACAACATATTGTTCTACAAAGCTGAAACAAATATCAAGATTAGGTTACAAGGGTTACCCTCGTCAACATCATCATCATATAGGCCAGAATCCAAATTACTTACACTAATTTTACTTTGTACTCAAAAATCGTGTGCAGAGCGGTTTTCAGTAATGTATATGTAACAACCATGTAAGAGAATGCCAGTCCGCTGAATATAAGAGCAGATCTGTAACAAGAGATACTATAGCCAAAGGAACTTAAGCATTCAATGCGTCGTACTCTAGAAAATGGTACAAAGAATTATAGGTAGTAGGTAATTATATTGTTCAAGGCGGCTCTCACAGGATCTAACCAAATATGACTGGACAGAGAGAGATTTCGGGGAAGGTGATTGTTGACATGTTATGAAGGGGCCCCGTAAACCCACGCTTGGGTGGGTCACAAGTCCCAATAACTGCTGATTTCCCTCTCTGCCACACTATGGACTCGGCGTTCGCACGGTGAATCCTCGGAATGCTAAGAGTATGGTCTCGTGACGTCGGTGCTTTTTCTCCTTGTATAATTTCGTAGATTAGATTAGTTTTCTTGTGACCATCGACATCCATAGCTGTTGCAAGGTGTTTCATAATCATCACCAGTCCTTATGGATGTAAGAATTTACAGAAGAACGGCGGTCATAACCCACCACGTTAGTTCGTGGGGCAGCTAACACCCAATACTAAATGAAATTACCTTTTATTGCCTCGTACGACATCTAGAGGATGAAAGGGGATGGTGGAATCTGTATTGTGCCCTGCCGCCACTACTAGCCTCGCTCTTGAGAACTACATTTATAAAAAAACATTCGATATTTACAATAAATGTGAGTAGTTGCCAGTCGACGCACACTTCGAATACATTGGTATAACCCATAAAGTACCTGAAAATATCAGTATCATTTTCAAGTCCATATTTTCTAAATGCTACGTAAATATTACCTACCTATGCTCAGTGAAATATATAAAAACGATCCATAATTTTATATTTTTGCCAATCGCTTCTCCACCCAAAGCTTTGCTCTTTAAGGTTTCCCACGAGGTGAAAAATGGTAAAAACACGGTTACCCGAAACGTTTTTATAAGTCTTTCATAGTAGGTACTAAAAGGTATAAAATAACTCTTAGATACTCATATAAGTAGTAGTAAGTAGATAGTGACAGTACTTTCGTGCTTTATGTGAGCTTCCTGGACAGTAACTTGCATCACGTCCGCAAGCGAGCAAAGCGCAGAATTCATCGAGTTAAGCACCGCGAGCAGCAACACCAATCCCGAATGCCAAACGTTCTCAGAATTCAGCAGGGCGTCTATATGCCCAGATGCTGAAAGCAAATCGCCCATTCAATCAAAAAAGTCCCAAATCAGAAAACACTTCGAAACACTGTGTATTCAAAACGTATGGTGTTAAAACTTTATATTTGCTAGAAAATTTATTTTGAATTGTGACTCTTTTATATATAAGAAGCGAAATATCAGCAACGTCCGTTATGCAATATCTACAGGAAACAGGATCGCTCCCCTTTTACATATTATGACACCTTGCGAATTGCGGGAGTGAATGCGTCTTGTAGAAATGCTAATTTCCAACCTTTCTAGATTTACAGTCGTGATGTGTTTATGGTGTTCTATGTGTCAGAAAAATCATAAATATAATTAAACTCCGAATTACATAATTAGAATATTATACGCTAACCATAATGGTTCAAGCCTTTCCCATGAATTATTTCAGTGCCCGTACTCGCCGAATGAATATACATGGCTACCTGTAAAGCGTCACCAACAGCCTGTAAGCGAATAAAATAAAATAAGTATATCTCCCTATATTCTTCCATCCATAGGGTAGGCCTCTGCCACAGCAGTGGGGGGGTTGTATTGATAAAATAATTAAGTTAGTTTTAAATACCTATACGTAGGACCAGGATTAAGTTCCATTACCTAATCAGGATTTAAGTGACATAAATTGGGTACCTGCCTCTTATCTTCATAATCATAAAATGTATATATCATATGAAACCTTGCAAGCGCCTTGACGGTAAGACTGGTAAACAAGCGACCGGAAACCTAGACCTCAGGTTTCTACAATATATTATGTCAAATTTTATCAATCGACTTTGTACTTTACGTCTCCCAAGTTAAGGTTGACAATCGAGATTGGAGACATTTGACTGTTGTGTAAAGTTATGTGCTTTTATGTGTACATTAATAGGAAATACACTGCCAGCATAGCAGACATACGGAAAGTAAGTCCATGGAGTCAAGACGGAAAGCTGACCGAGAGATAGTATTCAGCGAGTGGATATTAGACAGCGCGGTTATCAGCAGCACCGCCGTCCACAGTAGCGGGATCACCGCAAACCAGGCATACATGTTGTTCCAGATTAGCTAAAATAATACGAAACTAAAGTATTTAAAACTTAAGTATTTGATGGTAAGAATTAAGTTAAGTAAAACACTGATGGTATTATGATGATAATATAGGATAGGATAATATAGGACGGTGTCTCTCAGCATTATAAAAATATGTAAATATAGATACAATGACTTTTTATTGTAATACATAATTTTATACAGTGTGGTGGCGGCCCGCGGGTGTCGTACAAGGCGACTAACTGCCGCACTCAGAGACGTCAAATAACGATAATGAGTACTTAATGTCAAAAAATGACAATTCAAAACTAGTCCCTATTCTTGCCGGGTCCAAGGTCTAGATTTAATTGATTTTTTTTTGACATTAGGCCTACTCGTTAAAGTTATTTGACGTCTCTGAGTGCGGCAGTTAGGGTTAAAACAGTGCTGAAGAATGGGCAGCAGCGTTCCTTTTATACCACCTAGCAATGTTCTGCTACTTTCGTGGCCGATAAATGGCAATAGGCCTGCCACCTATTACATGGGACCTAACATAACTAGCAAAATGTTGGTGTTAATTCACCTCAGCCCACCCCTTCGGGGATATATGTGTACATATTCATACAGTTCTTCTTTTTTTCTATGGATTTGTATAGCTGTGGACAGTGTTAACTTACTCGATCATGTCTAATTTTTTCTCCTATCATTACCGCCCAAATGGCGACCCAAGCGGCTATAATGCAGACAACTATGAGAACATTGAATCTTGTCACACTAAAGTCGGGTCGGAAATTCACGACTTCAACGCTGTAATAGAAACAATGAGTAAAGTGTAATAGTAGGTTATAAACCAAGGGCGATAATACATATATACCAAGTATTATACATATATACCAAGCATATATATTATAAACCAAGGGCAATAAAGAATATCTCAGATCAGGCGGAAAAGTCCACTTTATGACCATAAACTATTTATTTGTGACAAAAAACTATTTATAAAAGACAGGAAAGTCTTCTTACAAGTCTTTTAGTCTAAAGCGGTGAATTTAGAGTTCAAAGCGGTAAATGGCTATATTCAGGCATAATCAAGTGTTAAAATCCAATGATTTTTGACAGTTTAATGCGATAAATGGCTATATCATATCGTGTTTCAGTGGTCATGCCAGCCGAGCAGGGGTGCTTACTAGAAAAAATTATACGGAGGAGTGTTGAACATATGAGGGTACCCGCCGGAAAACATCTCTTTGCATAATTCAACTTTCTGGGAACTTTCGATTTCGATTCTTTTCATTTTGTTTTCGCTGTAATAAAATTAATTTTGCATTATATTTCCAGTATAGAATTAAGATCATATCATTGCGTACAATTATCTCATCTAATTCTGCACCTACTGGCGGCAATCGTTTTAAGGTCTATTTTCTATTGAAATAATTTATCAATCTCAGATAACTTAAAATACTTTTCTGTACTTGCATTGTGCCTGTAGGAGGTCTTAAAAGCTCTTATTATTAGTTAGGCATTATTAACTAAATAAGCACCTCACCCATTGTAAGAGACATTTCTCCAAGCACCGTCATCAAATCCTACAGTGACGGGGGGCAGCGTTGTGAAATCGTAGTCCATCTAAATAAATGTTTTTAATTTTGGCGCGCAAGTTTACCATACAAGTATTATGATACACGTGTAAGTCTATATAATTTGAGTCGACTACGAAATGCTCTTAAAAACATGATGTCACGGTAGGTATGTGGATAAAACATGGTTAAGTTACAGGGTAAGTTACAGCGGACTTTCTGTAGGCCTATTCGCTAAGTTTTTTTGACAGTTGAAAGTGGTGAACGAACTATTTACTTATCTATTACTGTTTTCACAGGACAAGTGTCACAATAGCGTTATAGTAAAGGAGTAATGGATCAGTAAATAGTTCCGTGATTATCACTCTCAAATATCAAAAAAAGTTAGCGAATAGGCCTACTGATCTACACCCATATTTTATCTAAGGTAAATTTTAGAAGCACATACCAAATTTAAAAGCCTTGGTCAGATTCAATTTTAGGACACATAATAATAAATGCAAAAAGCACAAATGGTATTTAATAATGCAGGTTTTATAACTCATACAAAAAGTGCTAGGTACTTTTCATACATTATGATTGCTTAGTATTAATTAATCAGAAAGAAAATGGCTTTCCTGCGACCATAATTTGTATCTAAGCTTGACGTCTTCTAAGTATAGGGGCTACAGGTAATTTCAATTTATCTAAATGTAAATATTTACCTCCTCTTTTATTAACATGATATCTGTCAAAGCTGGCTCGTAAGGGCGCAAGTCAAAGTCCCTGAAATTACAAACCATCTTAAGTTATTTTAATGTATTTTAAACGCTAGTTATTTTTCCTAGGTTTAATCGCCATCATCACGAGCCCTTTAATGTCCCTTACTGCTGGGTACAGCGGCCTTCCATATAGGGAGAATGGGCTATAGCCCACCACGCGGGCCCAGTGCAGATTAACGACTCCAAATGTATAAGAAATTTATACTGTTATTATAATATGTAGGTAGCTATTCTATCTACAGTTAAAAATGCTTACTAAAGTTTAGTTGCCTGGTTTTTTTTTGCTATATTACAATATAACAAAAAAATCCAGAATAAATAACAGTAGTTGCTAAGCAACTAAAGCTGATGTAGTACGTCTATCTTCAACTGTTGATAGAATTTTGGGATCCGCCGTTAGTCTGTACTACTAACTGCCGCACTCAGAGACGTCAAATAACGATAATGAGTACTTAATTTCAAAATATTACAATTCAAAACTAGTCGCTATTCTTGCCGGGTCTATGGTCTAGATTTAATTGAAATTTTTTGACATTAGTTCTTACTCATTAAAGTTATTTGACGTCTCTGAGTGCGGCAGTTAGACTTAGGGCCTGTTTCACAATCGACAAGTTAGTTCAAAGTAGCTTACTTTGCAGTTCAATTGACATATATTTCATATTACAACTGTCAAATTATCTGCGAAGTAAGCTACTTAAAACTTACTTGTCGATTGTGAAACAGGCCCTTAGTCTAGACTACAGGCGAGATAGTTTTCTAAATAATGAGTTTTACCTGCAATAGGTAAATGGGAGACGGTCGTCGGATATTGCAGTCAAGACATAAACCGCCGACAAAGCAGCCATGGTGCAGCATACTATGGCGCGAACTATGGCGTTAATGCAAATCGCTATGCCAATCCCTTAAAAAGACAATATTGTGGTCTTCAATAAAATTAAATAATTATTTTTCCTACATAGTTACGGACAACGGCACTTGACACGACTTCCCAGAACTGCCAAATTTCTTCAATCGATTGTCATCTTTAACTTCTGGTAGTAAAGCTTAAAATCGATTAAGAAAATTTTACATTTTGTGGTAGCCTGACCTGCAGCTGTTGACTGTACATAAATGACAACTATTTGCCCCCGAAGGAGTAGGCAGAGGTCAATCATCTTATCCCATCACGCACATTTAGCTCCCATGTGGTGGCGAGCGTATTGCCATATACAGGGCACGTCGATCGCTGTATCTTGCTGTGTGGTATAAGAGGAACGCTGCTGCCCAACACCCATCGCTATCTTTACCCTCAGTCGCCTTGAACGACACCCGCGGGAGGGAGAGGGTGGTGACAATTGCATTCTGCTCTGCCGTCACCACATTCCACAAGTCTCATACATACATATGTCACGCCTTTCTCCCACAGGGGTAGGCAGAGATCACTTCTTTCCACTTGCTACGATCTTACATACTTCTTTCGCTTCATCGGGTCGAGTCGGTTTCAGGTACTCTTGAGTTTTGAAACCAGTCACACAATAAACCTACTATTAAGCCGGGTCACAGTCCTAGTTCACTCGGAATGAGTGGGCTCGGTTGACTACTCGGACGTCTCTGACGCAATGTCCGAGTAGTCATCCGAGTGCACTCGTGAAAACCCGGCTTTAAGGAAAACATTCTTACCATCGAACATCGGTATAATCCGGAAGGCACGCCCAGGGCCACTGATGCTCCACTGGCCCAAATATATCTCGAAATGGCGCAGCGGGTTTGCCAGCAATACCACAGCCAATATCAAAAACATAATAAAAACGACTACAACAAAACAGATATTAGACACATGAGGATATTGAAAATTAAAGTTACATTCCAAAAAATAAAAATAAAACATTTTAAGTTAGATATAATTTACACCTACCAAACGAAAGTAGGTACCTATTACCTACTAAGTAACTACTGATGACTGTAGTTATATGTAATCAACCAAGTTTGAGTTTCAGGCTAAGGTTATTAAAAACGTTATTTGATGAATTGATGATTATGTTGATGAATGGATAGAGAAATTTCGGCAGGTTAACTAACGTCCAAGTTGCCTGGATTGCGGAGAACGCGAGTTCGATTCCCGCAACAGGTAAATAATTTTTCGATATTTCTCTGAGCTATTTTTCTTTGTCTCCCTATATTCTTCCATCCATAGGGAAGGCCCGTGCCCCAGCAGTGGGGACATTAAAGGGCTAATGATGATATAACACTCGTTCACATAACGAGTTTAACTTTTTTTGTTTGTTAACGTAGTGTATTGTCTTGTTTTTTTAAAAGCACGTAGGTGTGTTTTGGGGTAACCTATCATATTTTCGAAAATTCATTGTTCGAATATCAAAATTCCGAAAACGGTTGACCGAAGTTTTGAATCGCAGATATATTTCTTGACATAATATTGTATGTAATAAATTTATTTTCCAACTGTTTCATTTTCCAGAAAAACTAATTGCCGATTTTCAAAACTTCTTTTTTTCCTTTTATAGATGTTTTGTTTGCAATAATTTTGTATTCTAGATGTTTCAAATATCAAAGTAACGTATTCTATATTGTTTCAAACACACATATTTATTTGCCAATATCGTGATATTCTACATAACCAACCAACCAACTAACTAACTAAATAGGTCGAAATGAGTTTGTAAATAAGTTGGTTAGGTTAGGTTTGTACATGAACCAACGAACGCCAGTAACTTGTGCTTTTACAGAAAAGTTTATAAGTTAAAGTTAAACAATATTCTATGTAATACATACTTTTATTTGTGTTTTGGTATTATAGAAATAATTTTTTTGGAAAATAAGTCATTTAAAATATGAAATAGTTATCAAAGGTTGAGTGAGATTCCGAAACATATAGAATTTGAAAAAAATACTTATTTGAAAATCGGATTGTCAGCTATATGTCAAACGTTTTTTCGGTACAATGAAAATATGGTAAACAAAAAAGTGGCGAAACGTTTTCAGAAAAATGAAATTCGAACTAGAACAATTCGGTAATAAGATAGGTAACCGTGTTGTGGTGTGTATAGCTGTTATCGGCGTTCATGTAAGACCTGCACATTTAGGTAAACATTTAGTATAAGTATGTACGTGCATGTTATGCCGTTGATGTAGATACCTTATTAAGCAAGTAGATACTATACCAAAGTTAAAAAATACTTACAAAAACTGCCCGTGATAGCCGACGCGGTGATCCTGTAGTGCATCGTGAGCAGAGCGCCGAGGACGAAAGTGCCGACTCGCAGCCGTCGTCGGTTCGACGCTTGGCGGGAGCCCCCGCCGCCCGTCGCCGGGTCCATGCCCGGCACGTGTGCCGTCGACCATACCATCGACCACTGGCTCTGCAACCCGCGGGCTGACTACGTGACTATTGCTACCAATTGATCATCATCTTGCTGCCCTGACGTATTTCATCATCAGCAGCCCTTTTTAATGTCCCCACTGCTGGGGCACGTGCCTTCCCTATGGATGGAAGAATATAGGGAGATTGGGCCATACATATAAATAAATAATATATATAAATATTTTTACACTCACACCTATCATCTAGCCCAAAGTAAGTAGCCTAAGCACTTGTGTTATGGATACTAGATGACGGACATATTTTTAATATAATTATGTATGTAAATGTTGAAAATATACTACATAAACATATACACAACCATGACTCGGAAACAAACATTTGTGGTCATCACAAAGTTTGCCCCTACCAGGATTCGAACCCGGGACCTCTTGGCCAATACCCAGCAATCTGAGCATTCGACCAAGGCGGCCGTCAAATAACATAACCCACCACCCTGGCTCAGTGCGGGTTGGTTGGTGTTAACGACTGCAGATGCAGCCGGGACCAACGGCTTAACGTGCCTTCCGAAGCACAGAGGAACTAGAGATAATAAACCACCCATCAAATGACCGGCGTTAGTGCAGATTGCTTAATTTACGCAATCGTTCTGCAACCCGCGGGCTGATTACGTGACAGTCTACCAACGCCGTGTAGTAACGGCAGAGAGGAGCTCGCTAGCGCAGTAGCATAGCGCGCTTGGCCAGCGATTGCGTAAACTAAGCAACGTTCGCTAAGGCCGGTCATTAGATGGGTGACCAAAAATTTATCATCTCGAGTTCCTCCGTGCCTCGGAAGGCTCGTTAAGCCATTGGTCTCGGCTGCATCTGCAGTCGTTAATACCCACCAATCCGCACTGGGCCAGCGTGGTGATCAGCCTGACCATATATATATTCTTCATCCATAGGGAAGGCCCATGCCTCAGCAGTGGGGACATTAAAGGGCTGCTGCTGATGATGGTGATGATGTTCCTGTTCTGGCGTATTTATACAGAGATAAATACGAGTAGACAGAGGTGAATTCTCCATACTATGTCAATTATCATCTGAACATTTTGAACTAAATAACTTTTACAGCAAAATTATCTTACCACGTTCCTGTTTTCAAATGTGAGGATGGTTTCCATAGAATTCGTATTTCCAGGCATATTTGGAAGACGTTAATTAAAAACTAGAATTTGCTACTTTATTTTTGTCCAACTTACGCCTCCTTCCGTGACTATCAAAGAGAATACAATACTACGTAAGAGTGACTATTTTATTTACTGGCCTCGCCACTCATTATGACAGCAGTCAATATAATCTATAGATTAGATTAGGGGCATGCCAAAAATTGCCATAGAATATACAATATACATACACATAAATCTGCAAAAGCATTATGCCAGAAACACATTTTTAAAACACGACGCGACCCGATGTAACGCGACGCGTGTTGAGTCGAATCAAATATATTGGTTTTGTATGAAGAGAAGGAAATACACTATGAACATCCGACGCGACGCCAGATTGTTCGGTGTCTACACGTGGCGTCGCGTCGGGTTTCAAAAATGTGTCGGGGTCATTATCCCATGAGCGGCAGCTCGTGTAGCTTCATAGAAACGTTTCCTTTCCATGCACTTGATCAATGAGAGGATTCAGAAATCGTATCTATACACGGAGTTTTATCTTAATATATCTGCTTCCCAATAATATTTTAATTTGTTGTAAAATAAGCTCAAAAAGAGAGAGAGACAGAGAAACTATTTTCTCTAGCAAATTATGTATAAAACTAATTAAATAGAACAGTAAGATTTTAATAATCATTGATTTTGACGTACAGAATTGTATGTTTTAAAGAAAATCCTACTCCAATCATAATTACTAAATAAAACAAAAATGAATATAGAAAAGTTTATTATAAATTAAACCTTACTAACACATTCACGAAACAAATAATAATACCCAGTCTGAAACATGTATTATTTTATTCCAGTAATCTTCAGAGACCGGTCTTGTCGATAACTATATTCATCTTACAAACTACAAGTACATACTACAACTTAAAAATATCATAATAATACAATTTAATTATTTACACTTTTTTATTATAAAAACTATCGTGAGGGGAATAGGGGCGAATCCCTATTGTCGATATCCATCTTAAATTGTTGTTAGGATGACAAAAACTTTAATAGTGATCCAACTCGCGTACCCGCAAACCCAGTTATGGCCAATATTTAGTATGAAATATTGGCGAATCGAGGAAATAAGCTAAAATTTGCGCGCATGAACCAACAGTCAACCACTGTTTTAATTTAATCATAACTACGGGAAAAAAATGGCCGAACATATTAGGAAGAACCATTTTACACACAATAATTAGTATTATTTAATAATAATAATAATTTTTCCAACATTTAAAAGATGCACAATTAATAATAATCAGTTTTGCGTAACACACTACTCATTTTAATAATTATAATTTACGTTATGTTTTGTAGTTGGTTCGGCGAGTAGTCCTAAATCCAGTATGTATGAAGCTTAGGACCGAGTACCGGCTAGGGAGGAGCGTCTTGAGGCAGCGTGAAGAGTATGTATGAAGGAGGACAGTACGGTCGAGTTACTTAGATAATGAGTCAGTTCCTATTTGTTTGTTTTCTTTCTTTTATCACATAATACACGTTATAAAGGGATCGAACAGAGTAGGTAGGTTCAAATACCGCCTTATAAACATAAACACAGGGGTGCGGCGCGGTCTACATAATCTAGGGCAGCGCGTCTTGGGACAGCGTGAAGAGTATGTATGAAGGAGGACTGAGTACGGACGAGTTGCTTAGATATGTAGTGGAAATACCGCCTTACGGCTCATAGACATAGGGGCGTAGCGCGGACGCTCGCACCGGCTAGGGCGGCGCGGGCGCGGGCGCGGGCGGCGCGTCCTGGGGCAGCGTGAAGTTGGCCAGCAAGTCCCGCACCGCGGGCCACAGCGTGCACTCCGCGTGCGACTGGTTGAACTCGTTGAACCTGTAGCGGAAACAATCACTGTGTCACTAACCCCCGAACACAAAACAAACTCGACTATACCTGTCAGAAGTGTATGGATAAACGTCAATTTTGACTATACTGTTAAGTAGGACTCGAACTTTGAGTAGCGTTATTGTTTTCAGGGGTTAGGCTCGAGTTCACCAACACGCAAAACAAGCCAGTTTTTGACAGTTCTTCCATACTCGACGTCTCTCTCGAATGTCAAAAACCGACGATTAAATAATAATCGCCTGTTTATGTGTTGGTGAACTGCAGCATTAAAAATCTTATCATAAAGAAATTTGTGGTTAGATAAAGTTCCCCGCATCCTTTCCGCGATTCGATTCCCGCATCAAAACTATCTATATAGTTATCAAACTTTTTCTGACCACAAAATTAATAATTTCGGTAACATTTATAATATAATGATAACTACCTTTTCCTACACTCGCCTTGCAAACAACCCGGACTGAGTAGCCCCAGGGGGTAGACCACCCTGATGTTATACCCGCCCGAATGAATGACGATGAATCCGGATGATGATAATAATATATGATTTATTTATTTTATTGCTGTACTGCAAAATTCTAAGGGCCTGTTTCACAATCGACAAGTAAGTTCTAAGTAGCTTACTTCGCAGATCATTTGACAGTTGTAATATGAAATGTATGTCAATTGAACTGCAAAGTAAGCTACTTCGAACTTACTTGTCGATTGTGAAACAGGCCCTAAGTGTGTGAGTTTGGTGATAGATAAATTAAATTGGCCAAAAAAATTAAGAAAGATAATGCCGACTAAATGATTGCAGTTACCGCTTGAGATGAAGGCTGACGGCGATGAGGTGCGGTTGCGAGTCCCGCTTGTCGGCTAGCTGCGTCACGTTGGACTGCATGTCGTACACCAACGGCAGCACCAGCTGCGTGTCGCCGCGGCTCAGGCAGATCTGGCGATATCACAGCAATTGCCAATAAAAGTGTAAAAAAAACCGGACAAGGGCGTAGCGGACTCGTTCCGTTTTTGCTAATTAACTATACAGGTGTGATATCTGACTTAGAAAAGTGTAACACCGAACACCACGTCCCCGTAAGTTGACTAATACGAATCACGTAACAACGAATGCAAGCCATCACGAATAAGTGTTTGCCGCTGCTTCATATTGAAGGCTCCAGCTCTTGAAATGCCGCGAGCTGTCTCGTCCGGTAGCCCGTTCCTCCGATGCCTGTCTCTGTCGCCATTTTGATTTTGTGTTTGATTGTGCAATCGGCCCCCGCCCCACCAGTGGCGGGGGCCGATTGCTGGGCCTGAACAGACCCGGCCGGTCCCAAGCCGACGGGTGGTGATGGTGGGGAAAACAATATACAACCCGTTTGGATGAATTATTAAGGTTACTAGCGCATTGATTGTGTCAATGTTGGCAATAAGCTGTTTCAGAATCTTTATAGAAGATTTAATCAGACCTTTG
>OZ008342.1:13519431-13582274 GCA_963931975.1 Cataclysta lemnata
CCCATATCTTTAGGATATTTATTTCATATTAATAAGAATCAAGAAGTGAGTGAAATTAATGAATTAAATAAATGAATGAAATGAAACATTAAAATATGTGTGTCACACATTTTAACGCAACTAGAAAGTGCTCGGTGCGAGTCGAATGGCTGTTAGCTGTCATGGCTTTCATTCTTAAGCACAGAAAAGCATATAACTAGACATATAGACATAAATCACGCCTATATCCACGAAGGGATAGGCAGAGGTGAACTAGTACCCACGTTTCGCCATGTCAGGTCCTATGTAATAGGTGGCGAGCCTATTGCCATTAAATAACTGGACATGATGTAAAAATATCGACTTAGCTGTGCGGAAAAACTACTAATTACAATTCTATTGAGTTTGGTTGCTCCTTGGTTTCACTAAAATATACCAAACAACAATATTTAAATTATATTTAAATTCAATTCTAAATCCTTCTGAACTGTAGTACGAGTAGATGGGTGTACCTAACACATATCTACCTACCCTTCACTATAGGCTCTAACAGATAGTAGTTATAGTTAAATAAGGTTGACATTATTTTTGTCTTGTTTGGCGTTTGTTTTCTACTGATAGGACCAGCATACAACCGTTCGAGCACTCACCCCCAAATCGTTGAGCAGCACTTTGAGGTCGTTCAACCTCTGACGGGACCGCACGTGGACCGTGTGCGCCAGTAGACGCTCCATGGACGGCGCGTGCGGCGTGAGCGCGGCGGATACGCGCTCCCCTCCAGCCAATGCGGGGACATGCCACACGCTCAACTGCTCGCCCTCCGCGCCGATTATCAGCCGGTAGCCCAGCTCGCAGCCCAGCTCCCTACCGGTGTGACACGTTAGGGCCACCTCTCCTTTTTGAGCCTCACGTTTTTAAATGGGCGAAAGAGATTTTAAAGGGGAAAGGGGGGGGGGGGCTTGATACGGTGAAAAAATCACGAAATATCGGTGGGAAGGGATATACTTAATGAGATATTAGATGTATTTAGTTTTCGTTGAATGCACTTTTTCTAAGCAAAACAGCAGAGTGTGGTCTGTGGGCCTACTAAGATGAGCTTTGCATTTGTGTGAGTGATCGCAAAAGTAGGGTTAGTGAAAAAAATAATATAACTAAATATTTAGTAATAATAATACTTTCTAATAAATAATATACTTTTTATTAGAAAGCAAGTTATTGAGTAGTTACGAACATATATAGGAACGGACATACACACAAATCGAACACTTAACCATCCTCCGGCTTCTCCGCAGTGAAACACTATTTATGTCCATTACTACGCGACCGTCCGGTACACACGATAGAGGTGTATAACATACTTTATTTTATAGGAACGATCATCACTAGGACACTACTATCATAAACCGAACAATTCGATAACTACCTCCAATAAGACACCTGCAGCTTCTGCCCGGGGGTGTAGCGGTCGACTTGCAAATGGCGCGAGAGCCTGTCGCGGCACAGCCTCAACGTCTGCGTGTAGAGGAGCTCCAGCGACAGGGAGCGGCAGAAGTACCGCAGGGCTGCGAGGGCGCCGCTCAGGCCGGCCGCGGCGAGGCGGGACTGGGCCACGCCACGTAGCCAGGCCAGTTGGGAGGTGTGCACCAGTGGTTTGCCTTCTGAAAACACGCATACGGTAGGTGTTTTATTGGTTAGACTGGTGAATTGCCTCACGGCGGATCCCAGACTCTCCCCGCTTGAAGGGCTAGGGGAACACCGGAGTGGTTTAGTGGTGTATTCCCGACTCGAAAGAGTCGGGCGAGTCCCACACACGTCAGCCGCCTAGCTAGCGGCTGATATGGTGTGTAAACGCAGTCCACTCCGTTAAAAAAAAAAGTATTTTATTGGATAAGATAGCTTTTCTTTTTTACAATATATACCTAAATGTTAGAAAAATTATACAAAGAAAATTGTAGTTAGAAAAAGTGAAGTCTTGGTATCTGCCTGGTTTGCAATCGACGCGGGTTCGTTTCCCACATCACAATTGTAATTTTTGGATTTATTCTAACGACAATTTTCTTTGCGAAAGAAGATCGCATTGAATGTAAACTGTACATATTTATTTTAGTAATAAATCTTATTACTAAAATAAAACATTACAATTTACATTTCATTCAAAATCTTCTAGTTTGGCCACTGACATGGTGGAGGTGGCAGACCACATGATTAGAGGTCCACATAAATGGTCACAAAAGGTAACCCATTGATACAGAGGAAAGCGCAACATTGGAAGACAGTGGAAGGATAACATATAGAATGGAGCAATGTGGATGAGCGAATCACGAAATAGAAGGAAGTTAAAGTCTTTGAAGTAGGCCTATGTAAGTGGACAAACTAGAGAGAATTTTATTTGATAACTAAAATTGAAATAGATCGATGACAAGACAAATATTTGTCATTGGTCATGCTATGCTAGATATTTATTCCCTTGGTAATCAATTTGAATGGCATAATTTTGTGTTCATTAAGATATGGTATTTGTGAAGCAATCAAACACAACGAATTAATATTGTTCTGCGCATTTATATTTTGTTATTAGGGAATTTTTATAAACACCAATACATAATATTATTGAATTTTCCTATTATCAAAAGTAAATAATATTAGGGGTTTAAGTATGAAATTGCCGTTTTGTATGGAGAGTTTAGCAAAAATTCATTTTTCCATACAAACTTTTTTGCGATTTTTTAAGGAACCACAAATTTAAATTTTATATAATTATGTGGGTATACTTAGACGACATTAAGCTATAGGATACCTAGAGAATTTCTTTTATAACGGAGACGGACTGGTGTCCATGTCCGTGGATCTAAGTGGTACTTAGGACGAGCTGTTTTTGAAGATTTATTGGTAGTGAAAGAAATAAATATAAGATAAAATTTTATACATAAATATAAGTCCTTGAAATGAAGTTAGAAATATAAAAAGAATAATGGACATAACTGTTTTAAAGGAATTAAACACCACTATTAAATAATAAGGGAACATTGGCAATTTCATACTTTAACCCCTATTATTTAACCCCATGTGGCAGTATGATACATTAACTCAATATAATGTTGGTATAATCATTATTTTAACTAAAAGCAGCTGCATACTTACTACAATCTTAATTGTACTAACATAGAAAACAAAAGTACACAATACATAATTTATAAGCTTTTGCTCATTGAATAACTTAAGTCTTGGATACCAAAACACAACAAAATCCTTTACAAACCTCCTGTTTCACTGTCCTGAATCAAAATGGCAATGTCCAGTAGCCGCCATGGTACATTTGGTGCATCACTCATTACAGTTAATGAGACACTAAACTCTTGTCCCACAGTAAAAGTGGCTCTACCATTTTCAACCTGTAAAAAGTGTAACATTAAAATGCATGCCATAAATCACACATAATTACCTCTGAAAAGGTGGTTCCATTATACTTGTAATCTGCTACATTCAAAATACATGTAACAAAAAAAATAGTTACTACCAATGTAACCTTATTTTAAAACCTACCTTTAAATTTCTTACATCACTAGGCAATGATGCCGTGGTAAGCCTCTGCCGCACCACATGGGCAAGTGCCCTCAAAGTTGACCGACGTTCGGTTGGGGTCAAGGATGGTGGTGGTACCAGACGCTCACGAATTACAGCTGGAAGTCTGCTGTATGTGCCTAAAGTTAGCACTTCCACTGCTGCGGCCATGTGAAATGTTGGTAGGCTACAAATAGAAATTACTTATCATCCCTTTGCCTTATCCCTTTTCGTTTGGAGTTTCCACAATTTATTTTTTCATTATTATTAGAAAAAATGTTTTCTTCATATACTAAAATTTATTAAGTAACAATGATCTAATAAATGTAACCTAACTGATCATTTTAATATTAAAATCTAGTCAGAGTCAACTAAAGCTTGTACCAAATACTTTAAAAAAAAGTATACAATATAAAGTTTAATCTTTTTAATTAAAAGATTTATAACCCAATCTCCTGAATATAGAAATGAACGAAAAATATAGAAATGAATCCCAAATATAAAAACGCAAAGTTTGCAACCTGCATAACATTTTTTTAAGGATTGTCAATATTGATATACCGTGCATGCACCAGTGTTTCTCTCGCAACCCTGGCCAGAACATCAGCTGTCTCAACAAAAATTAAGGCTTGTTTATCCAAAAATGCCATTATGTGTGCAGACCGATCTACTTTAGTAGCACTACTGGCCCATTTTACCAAAGCCAGCAGACGGACAAATAGCTGACGGGTCCTGGCACTGAACTTGTATATTTCAATCTTTCTTTCCATGTCTGTCTTCCTAGGAAGTCTGTAAAATTAGAAACATACCGTGTTAGAGAATATTAACCTTTATTGTGTATATTTGGCTACTGTTAAATAAACTTACAATTCTGCCAAAACAGTGAGTTCATCGTAAGTTCTTTGGACAATGAAGTCTATTAGCAGTGCCAGTGAAATAGAGCCTCCTCGAGGTCCACCTCCTTCCGACCCTTGATTGCAACCTTCTATTGCAACAGGAACCATGATTATAAAAATTGAGAATCACTCATTAGATAATAACGCAGTTCTAACAGTAACTGTTGTCCAACATGTTAACAGCGAACATATGAGATGTACATATTATTGTTGTTTCTATTATTATGATAAAACAAAACGCTGATAAAGTGAAATAACGCTGCTTGCTGGCTTGCTGCTTCTCTTCAACACAAATCAAATCCACCACAAACACAAAATCACAAATCGTTGTCCTGTCATGTCATGTCCTGTCACTGTCAGTTTGTTGTCCTCTATGGCTGCCTCAGAGTCTATGTTCTATGGGCCTAAGTGCAGCAAACTAAAAAAAACTGCCTAAAAAAAGCAAAGTAGAATTTGTAAAACCACCAAAACTTTTTCCCCTCACTTTCACACAGATTTATTTGAAACAGAATTTATATTTATATGTTTAATTTGAAATGGAAAGTTTACGTTTGCTTAATTTATATAAATTTTAATATTTACGTTGCCCATATACCATACGCAACATGCATGAATTGAAACTCGTCACCTAAGTACATAATTGTGACATTGACGTTATCTAAATGTCAGTCAGCAGTTGTAAAATCATACACATTTGATTTAAAGTTTACACTTTCATAGATTTCTTCCAGTTTATTTTCCGATTGCAAGAGGTGTAATTGTTTCCCATTATATTTTGTTTTAATCGGTTAATTTATTAAATTTTTGCAAAAAGGTTTACTGATTTATTTTAAAATATTGGTAATACTTTGCTGGTTAAGTGTTGATGAACATTTACTCAAAAATAATACTAATAAACTCAAGGATAATATCTGCAAATATACTAAACAAATCAAGTTTTGTTATTCAGAGAAATCCTAAAGCTAGAAGAATGGGCTTACTAACTGAAGGCAGTCCTTTATCATGGGAAGAAACGAAAGCGCTGGCGGAACATGTGAGGCTGCACGGCATTGAACAGTTTATTAATCTGTACAGTAAACTACGCGATCGTACCGGCGATGTGCTAAAATGGGGAGACGAGGTTTGTTTAGATTTATTATTTTTCACGAAAAGTCTTTATTATTTTAAAGCACTAAATAAATATTTTTATCACAAATATTTTCACTGTCAGAAGCAGTACATTTTAGAATCATTTTACTGCCAGAAATATAAAAAACAATAATTTGGTTCAGGTGGAGTACATAATTGTTAAATTTGATGATGAAAATCAGCGAGCTACAGTCAGTCTTAGAGCAGATGAGCTGCTTCCAAAACTACAGGAAAAAGAGCTGGCTGATCCTCAGAGTGAGTTTGTCAAATAATAGAAATAAGTTTTTTTTATGTTATATTAGTTTTAGCTTGGTTATAGATATAATGAGCAAGAATATTGATAATTAAATATAATAAATAATCTATAATATAAATAATAAATAATGTAAAATACATTTACACTTAAGTAACTTCAGAATGACTTGCGGTATTAACTTGTAATTTTACTTTTTCATCTATCTCAAGGTTATTTTAAATGGTCATTGAAGCATGACTCATTGCAATGCTATGGTTTGATACCTTGACATGTTACATAATATTATGAAATGCAACTACCTTTTTTTATTTGGCTCTTTATTACATTACAAATTTAAAAAGATATTATAGATTATATATTATGCTTCTTTTTTTACATAATATAAATTTTTCTTAGATTTTTTTAGAAACATATAATTGTAAAAAAATATTTGGTAAAAAATTTAGAACTAATTTCTTGTTCTTATTCTGCCGTGATTATGTTTGTTTGTTACCTGTTATTTATTATTCTTATTTTTAATTCCTTTTATAATTCGTTGAAAGTCTTAAAACAATCTAAAGATATTTAATTTTCCTTGTAAGTATAATTTGTATCATCTAAATTTATGAATTAGTAAAAAAAATTGATCATTACGGTATATCATCCGAAGATTACATGTTGTTGTACTGTTTGAAGAGGCCAAGGCCTAATTGATAGTTGAATTTCTCCATATCTACAATAATTTACATTTTTCCATAATGTTACTCATAATATGATTAAAATTATTATTATGTCCATTCCCTTGGTAAAATTATTGATATTTAGAAGCTATAAACAAATAGGGAAACAAACCATTTATGTCTATTTGATAATAAAGAATTATCAATATATTAAAATTGATGAAAACTCATTATTATCAAATGGTCTATCGAAGAACATAACTGTAGTAAGTTATTATTACATTATTAGATTTTTATAATCTAATTCCCATGAAATAAGTCCTATAACTAATAAGTCTTACAACTTTTTATAATCATAAAGCAATTTAATAAGAATATCAGAATATTGCTATCAACTTTTACCTATGAGCATGTGTCCAACTGTCCAGTTTCAGGAAATCTCATTTTGCATGTTAGTAAACAGTAGTACCGGCAACTTGACACCACTGTGCTTAACAGTTATATGATTAACTCTGCTTAACCCTGTAAGTAACATTCGAAAGTTGAACACTATCAAAAATATTTACTAATTTGAAATGAAAGATTGGTTAGTGGCTGTTTATTTTAATGGCCAAGTTTATCTACATACATACATAAATCACGCCTATATCCCCGAAGGGGAAGGCAGAGGTGAACTAGCACCCACGTTTCGCCAATTATGTTAGGTCCCGTGTAATAGGTGGCGAGCCTATTGCTATTTATCGGGCACAAAAGTCGCACTACATTGCTATTGCTAGGTGGTATAACAGGAACGCTGCTGCCCATTCCTCATAATTGATTTATCCTTAGTCGCCATGTACAACACCCACGGGAGAGATTTGGGGTGGTGACAATTGTATTCTACTCTGCCGTCACCACACGGCAATTTTATCTGATTATAAATAACAGAAATATAAAACAAACAATTAATTTTATTATTATTTAATGTGAGGACTATACAATAATACGTACATAACATAGATAAAATCACGCCTATACCCCCTAAAGGGTAACCAGAGGTGTATACATACATATTTATGCATATCACATCCTTTAGAATAGGGAATGAGCCTAGTACCAGTCATCAGGAACTTTAATTAGGTACTAACCACAATCATCGACATCGCTCGGCCGTCGCCAGTTTCGTGCCCGCGGCCTAAGGGTACAAATCTACAAGTTTTTTTTTTGTAATAAAGCCAACATGTAGATATCCCTGCATTGTAGAATTCAATGATTTCAATAATATCCAACATAAGTTTTTAATACAAAATACTACGCAATTTTTAAATGTTATTCTTTGCCTTCAACTCTATCTAGATCTCTTTAAAAGTGATTAAAGAGATCTAGATAGAGATCTGTTTATATTTACTTTTATGATTAAAATTTTTATACATAACAGGACATCAATCTCGGTTCACTTATCTTGATGCTTAAGAGCCTAATGTAAAACTCATTGAGATTACTGTATAAGGCGAGTATTATGTGATACAATCAAGGAAAGATTGTGGTTGTTCTAGATGTTAAATCACTGTGGCGTCCCGAATATGGCGCCTACATGGTGGAGGGGACGCCAGGGAAACCGTACGGGGGACTATTGGCGCATTTCAACATTGTGGAAGCAAACATGCAATACCGCAGAGCAGAGGCTAGCACGTTACTGAAAGACGGCGAAGTCATCATGAGCATCACTAATTTCCCCAGGTATTGTATCGCTTGTTTAATACAAGAGACACGCAACTCAAAATTCCCTATGGATCGCGACTCAGTCATGAGACGGGCGAGTCCCACACACGCCAGTTGCCTAGCTAGCCGCTGGCACTCCAACAAAAAAAAGGCATTCCCTATAATGGATAGAAGAATATCGGGAGAATGGGCCATAACCTATAACGCTGGCCCAGGGCCGATTGGTGGGTAATAACGATTGCAGATGCACCCAGGACCAACGGCTTAGCGTACATTCCGAAAAACGTATAGTAAATTTTTGGTCACCCATCCCATTGGATGCATCCCACTGCGCTATCGAGGTCCTCAAAGAAGTAAATCGTCTTATTGTCATAATATGTCGTATATATTTTTAGTTTCATCCCTCTATTATTAAATGAGCCATAATACTGTTATTATTTATAATTATTCTATAATAGTATAGTTTAATACATTATTAACTTTTTTTAAAGATTGGGCTGTCCGAATTTCACAAGCCCTCCGTATGAGCCTTCTCCTAACAGCGAGGTCACGAAGTCACTTTTTTTCCCTGACGAAGCTATATTTCCTGGACATCCGCGCTTTAAAACTCTGTCGGCAAATATACGGCAACGAAGAGGAGAGAAAGTAGCCATAAATATACCAGGTACTTATATATTTCTAGATATCCCTTTTTCTAGTTTATTTAGTGACGTCGCATTTAGTTTTCTCTTCCATTCGTATCGGTCAGACATCATCAAGTCAACTACCCACCACCTTTCGATTCATATCACCTATCACATCGGAAAGGTGCTAGTGGTGAATGAATGTATAGAAAAGGGATGGAAATGACCATGGTCGAGAGACCGGTGAACTGAGAGAGTGCTCGGGATGGCAACATTCCAATCCATAATGCTTTACTTAATTATGCTACGAATAAATGTCGTTGTTGTTTTGGTGACGGCAGAGCTGAACACAATTGTCACCACCCCCATCTCTGTCGTGGGTGTCTTACAAGGCGACTAAGGGTTAAGCCAGCGATGAGGAATGGGCAGCAGCGTTCCTCTTACACCATCTAGCAATATACCTACTGTGATTTTCGTGCCCGAATATACTTCGATAGGCTTGCCACCAAAATGGGACCTAACCTAGTTGACGAAACGTGGGTGTTAATGCCTACCTAGGATAAATAGGTGTGATTACATAGTTTTGAAATATAAATACAATAATAACAAATAAATCATGATGCAAAAACAAAAAAAAGGCAGACAGCGTGACTTTTATGTCGATTGTGTATTTTATGACGATAAAACAGTGATGAGGAATGGGCAGCAGCGTTCCTCCTATACCTACCACCTACCTAGCAATATACTGCGACTTTTGTGCCCGATAAATGGCAATAGGCTCGCCACCTATTACATGGGACTTGACATGATTAGCGAAACGTGGGTGCTCTTCTCACCTCTCTCAGGGTGTTCACCTCTGACTACCCCTTCGGGGATATAGGCGTGATTTATGTATGTATGTTATGTATATGTTATGTTATGTGTGTTATCCAATAGTTTTCCGAGACGTGAACACAAAAATGCCAGTGGACGACTCCCATTCCCGTGAGCCCGACGCGGCGAAACCCAACTGCGTGTATATGGACGCCATGGGCTTCGGCATGGGCTGCTGCTGTCTGCAGCTCACTTTCCAGGCTTGCTGCATAGTGGAGGCGCGCACCCTGTACGACCAACTTGCGCCCTTATGCCCTATAATGGTAAGTTTATCTTTGCTTGCACTTATTGTCCTTTCTATCTGTACTAGTATTATTATAAATCATAAAGCTGAAGAGTCTGTTTGCTTGAACGCGCTCATCTCAGGAACTACTGACTCAATTGTTGGTTTGGTTGGTTGAACGCGCTAATCTTGGGAACTCAAATTGAGAAATTCTTGTTGTGTTGGATAGCTATATAATAACTGACATTAACACGAACGAAGCTGCGGGCGACAACTAGTCACAAATAATTGGACCTAGTTATACAGAAAGGATCCAGTTCAGCATGAATTTTATTGTGATAATAGCCCTTAAAATTTAAAAATGTATTAAAATCAAGAATGACTTGTATGCTGTCGATGTTATTATCGTAGCACCATTCCACGGTTAAACCATACATCGATCACACGTTCAGAGCCAGCACGTGTGGTGGATGATGCGAATTAAAAGGGAGTGGATGACTTTGTGACATTAAACTGATATTAATAAATGAGAATGTTATATTAAGCATTATAATTATTTGTCCGTCTTTATTCTGATATAAGGTAATTGAGACCAACCCATTTCCTTTTTCGTGATAATAGTTTTAAAAACGATATTGCCTATATGTATAACAAAGTTCCAACGCGTTGGAAATAGTTACCCATATAAGGAAGTAACGGAATTATAGTGGATAATAATGACATGATTTTTAGATACGCGTAATATAATCTTGACAGTCATGTTTTCAGGGCACGGTGTCATTCTTGTGATGAATTCGGCCTTCATGTACCAATATGAATGTTTTTAACCTTTTCGTATTACACGGTTATCTAACCTATCTATTATCTACAGCCCTAACGTTGTGTGTCATTTTATTGTATAAACTCAAAAAGACTTACTGCCGCACTCAGAGACGTCAAATAACGTTAATGAGTACTAAACATCAAAAAATGACAATTCAAAACTTGTCGCGCCTTCTGTACCTACTTCGTGAGAAACTGGCCTTGGTTCGGGGGTACAGAATTAGTGCAACAAAAATGATTTTAGATAATGCCTTAAAACCTTAGGTATGATATGATCAAGGAGAGATAAGTAGGATGAATATTACAATTGATTGCTCTGCTTCGCTATTACTGAATTCTACTATTTACGTAGCTTTGCTATGGAACATATAGTTTCTATCGACAGTTTGTGTAGCTCAGCTACGCGCCACACAAACCGTATCCCTTTTGGCCTT
This sequence comes from Cataclysta lemnata, assembly GCA_963931975.1. Classification (NCBI taxonomy): domain Eukaryota; kingdom Metazoa; phylum Arthropoda; class Insecta; order Lepidoptera; family Crambidae; genus Cataclysta; species Cataclysta lemnata. The sequence continues at coordinate 13,530,587 of OZ008342.1, forward strand.
GTAGTCGACAAGATCCGGTCTGAACACATTGTGTCCGGGTGCCAGCGTGCCATACCTATATAGAAGTGCCCTGATCAATTCAGTTTACTCCTTTGTCCTTGCGATCGTCTTTTCCTTGAGAAGCGCCCTGTTCGTATCAGTTATACTTCTCTGAGCATTGTGTGCGATCGTCAGTTGCAATATTTGCAATCTATGTAGGTATATACCAAATGCACCCACCGGACGCGAGGGCTTTGCCCCCACGAGGACCTCCACCATCCCCATAGTCCTTCCCTTACGCCAACACTGTCGACCGCCAGCCTGCCTTTGTACTTTGTACATTACACTCCATTTAATACTTCCTATCCAATTTATATGCATACATTGGATTGAATTACGCCAATATTCAATCAACTTATCTTTCCTATTACACAGCTTTAACGAGAGTAGGTAATTACGCAGTAATAAGTGTGCAAACTTACCGAAGCATTAATGATTCTCTCTTATCACACTTCGTAAACAAGCAGCCACTTTTTCCTCCAGTTGAAAACTGATTCCCGCGTGAATTTAGTTTTTTACTCTGCTCTACGTTCCCAACATAAAAAAAATAACCATTCATAATAACAGAAAGTTAAGTAGTATTGCCATACTCAAAATTTGTTACTCTGTGATTTATCACTCACCATATTTACATATGTATTTCGCGCTGTGCGCGACAAAACTAGTCACTATTCTTGCCGGGGCTATGATCTAGATTTGAATGAATTTTTTTTACATTAAATACTCATTAAAGTTAATTGACGTCTCTGAGTGCGGCAGTTAACTGAGTAAAATTTCAGCGGCTTTATCGAAAAAAGAATATTGTGCTTAGAAAATTTTCGATAAATTATGGTCTGGATGCGGGACTATAATTTTTCGATATTTTCCTAACCGCAATATTCTTTGTACTAATTTTTTAACATTAGTAAGTATAATGTTGAAATTAAAATCGAAATAGTTATTAGTGATAAAAAGATTACCTAATGGTTACCTATTCAAATAAATGGCAGATGTAAATGTATATTTTGATAGTCCACACCATTGACCCAGAAACTGTACTATAACTAAAGTGAAATGTCATCTATTATGGAAGGCCAGATGTTTATCGCCTACCGATCAATATTTATTTTTGAACTAAGTGATCTATAAACGCCTTGTGGTACCTAGATCAGAATACAAATGTCACCACCCATTCTCTCCCTCCCGCGGGTGTCGTACAACTTGTACGGCACAAGGCGACTAACGTCTAAGGACTAACTTAGATGGATGAGTCACGGGTTCAAGCGATCTTCTTATACTATCTAGATATATTGCGATTTGTGAGCCCGATAGGTAGCAATAGGCTTGCCCCTATTACATGGAACCTAACATAGTTGGCCCAACGTGGGCGTTCATTCGCCTCTGCCTATCCCTCTGCAGATATGAATAATAATTGTTGTATGTACTTTGGATGCATCTATGAACGTTTCGACAATTACGAGTTATTTGTATCATATTGCAATATCCAACTAGTATTTTTTAGATTTCATTCAGATTTTATCCTTTACGTACAAATAATTGCAATTTAGAATTTAACATTTTCTTTTAGAAGTTTCAAAATTATTTCAATTACAATAAACAATAAGTCAAATATGAAATAACAATTAGTATTTTCATCGAATTCATTAAGTAGGGTTTTAAAGTGGCTCTTCTTGAAAATACATATTATCTTAACTTACAATGAGTAAATGTAGTATGTATTTTCAAGAAGTACTTACTGTTGATATGGGAATATTTCAAAGAAATACATAGCCGTGTTTTAAACACAAACATTGATTACAATGAATACATAATTCATTCATAAACATTAAACAACGCTTAGATATGTTCGTTTCATTGGTGTTAATATAAAATTTATTACATGTATAGTCTTTTATACATGTAATATACCTAGTCAATTTACTTGACTTTATGTTTAATCTCTTTATATCTGTGTGTGTCGTACAAGGCGACTAAGGGTTAAAGACAAAGAAAGATAGCAATGAATAATGGGCGAAACGTGGGTGTTAATTCACCAGTGGGTACCCCTTCGGGGATGTAGGCGTGATTTATATAGTCATAGTCTTCTTTATTCTCATAAAACATGGTATAAAAAGTGTTTAATGTTCATATGTTTTGCAAATGTCAATTGCATGCAAAAGTTTTAAATCTTTATTACCATTCTTACAATTCCAGAACTCATTGATATCGTAGAACATATTTACTTGTAGCCATTTTAACATATATGTCTTCTTTTTCTTCCTGCCCTGTTCCAAGTCTATCTGGGGTCGGCGCAGTATGTTTCCTCTTCCATTCATATGTCAGACGTCATCCAGCCATCCACTCCCTTTGATTCATATCAGCCATCGCACCGTAAAGGTGCTAGTGATGGATGAATGTATAGAAAAGAGAGGGAACGGGGCATTTCGAGAGACCCATGAACGGAGAGAGTGATTAGAATGACAACATTCCAATCCATACTGCTCAAGGTTTTGGTTCAGGTTTTACAGCCGGCTCTTTGGATACGCTGTTGTTGGTGGTTTGCCCTCCACCATTCAGGTGCCCCAAGGTGTTTATTGGTCTACACCGGGCAATCTTCCTTAGTCGACTTTTACGACACCCATTGGGATGAGTTGGGGCTGGCCTATTCTACGTTATTTGTTCGCTCCCAGGCCAGCAGAGAAACATACATATATGTTAGCATATATGTATGTTTTGATAAAAAACATTGATATATTTTTGCCTTGTTGTTGCCAGCTAGCGTTGTCGGCGGCATCCCCCGTGTACCGAGGGGTGCTGACCGACGTGGACTGCCGGTGGGACGTGATCGCGGCGTCGGTGGACTGCCGCACGCGCGAGGAGCGAGGCCTCGAACCGCTGAAGAACAACAGGTTCCGCATACACAAGTCCCGATACGACTCCATCGATTCATACCTCTCGCCGGAACATGAGAAGTAAGAGAGTTTACTTTAGTACAAAGATTTTGGTGGTTAGAAAAAGTTCGAAAAATTATGGTCTTAATTCAGGAATCGAACCCGCGCTCATCCATTCGATTCCCGCATCAGGACCATAATTGTTCGAACTTTTTCTAACCACCAAAATCTTTGTACTAATTTTCTAACATTTATATTAATGTTGAAATTAAAATGGATTAGAGTTTACTTTAGTTTATAGGAATCTGTCTTCTTCTTCTTCTTATGGCCAGGGAGCGATTGACGAACATAGAATGTGCCAGCAACGAACTTGTAAAAGTCGACTTAGGGAGATTGCCTGGTGAAGACCACTAAACGCCATGTGCTTATTGTTTGGAATGATTCTCACTAAATCAAAATTCCGCAAGTATCATTCCAAATACATATAATCATTTTATGACTATTTCCGGAAGTGTTTGTTTGATAAAGTGATGTATGTTCATTTGTGATAAAACTAGATTTTGAGATAGTGATATTGTGAAGAGGGCGTTACTGAGATACTTACCGACTTCAGATAGCGAAGGTATCACGATGACACAAAACTAGCTATTTGGTATTGTTTATTATTTATTTACCTTTTATACGTATATAAGCGCAAAGCTGCAATTAAGCGGGTTATTCCCAGATGTCACTCCTAACATTGCCGACCGAATAGAATAAAAATAAGAGGACAACTGCCCTACTTTTTATTCATAAGTACTTAATTTTAAGATTGTAGGGCTGCGAATCGACAACATACTTTCAATGTTACTTTAAAAAACTTAAACGGCGGGCAGTTAAATAGGGCAGTTGCCAGTCCAGCATAGAAGACTTTTATTTTACTATTTTTATTATTTTATTTTACTAAATCGTACTGGTATTTTTATTTTACTTAATCGTAACTAATCTGTGCACAGATACAACGACATCCCACTGGTTCACGACCCCGCCATCTACCGGCGGCTGCGCGAAGGCGGCATCGACCACCCGCTCGCGATGCATGTCGCGCACCTCTTCATTCGCGACTCCGTCTCGCTCTTCTCAGAGAAGGTCAACCAAGACGACAAGAATGACACCGACCACTTCGAGGTAGAATTTTTTTCTTTTCTATTATACATACATACATAAGGTAACACTTACCTTATAAAGCAGTTATACCCTATCAAAATGTTATATAAACTTAAGATTTATTTATTTATCCATACTAGGTACAATAAATCCTGGTACTGAGCATAGTTAGGTAATATATATACCTTTGCTTAGATTTTTTAGTATGCTTCACGTACAGAGATTATTAGTATCAGGTGTACGTGGGCCGTGCAATCAAATTGATACCTACTTTGTTGCAAACTCTTTCGGATATTGATATCAAAATAATAATTATAAACTAAATATCAATCATGTCCGTGAATAATCGATCTTAAGTTTGTTTGATTTTTCAGAATCGATTGATCTAAAAAAACACAGTCGACGCAACGACAGACCATTCTACCAGGCACTTTTTTTAATCGCAGTATTATAACATCATGTACTGTCAACAACACGTCAGACTACCACAAAATGCAAAATTTTCTCAATAGACTTTGTGCTTTCCTATAACAAAGTTAAGGTTGGCAATCGATTATAGAAATTTGAAAGTTCTGGGTAGTCTGCTGAAGTGCCGTTGACCGTACCAACCCGGCTAACATGACCACCGAAACACGATATTTTATCATTTTTGTCAGTTCAACGCGATAAATGGCTAGATCATATCCTGTTTAAGTGGTCATGCTTGGCGGGCTGGTAGATAATCATTTTCTGACGTATTTGACATTTATTTTACCATATATGATTGCTTAGCGCTTCAACATATCTGATGATAAGTGGGCAGGAGTGCTTTTAACCATTAGTCGCCTTGTATGACACTCGCGGGAGAGATAGGCGGTTGTATTCGGCTCTGTGGTGAGTTGGTGACCCACACGATGATTTATCAAGATACTGGTTATCTAAGTTTGATATGACGAAATCACTCGTGCGCTAGGAGAACCCCAGAATAAAAGATAAAATCAATGATATGGAAGTAGATATTTTTCGTGTAAAACTAACTCTACCGTCCCCTAGTGAACTGGTCAGGCGAATAATAACGAAATTATATATTTTTGACTCTTTGGGTATGCTGTTGTTAGTAGCTTAAAATCACTGACCCCTATTAAACAAGTACGCTGGACTGAATACGTCTAATAAAATGACAAATGTCTATTGTGCCGATTTGAAGCGGCAAGGGTACTAAATCTGACGTCTGTTGCTTGTATTTGACATTACAAATGCATCTCTATTATGAGTTCCGTGGACGTCCACCTTCGTACAGCATGCCATCAGCGCCAAAATGGCGATAATCAAATTGGGTTCATTTTTTGGAACAACCTTCAGTCTAGCGTACTTGTATAAATAGAGGTCAGTGTTTAAAATGCTTGTCTAAGGTGCTTATTAGTCTACACCGGGCAATCTCCTTTAATCGGCTTTTACGACACCCCTGCGGAAGATTTATGTATGCATGTATGTTATTTATTTATCAAATTGCATCTACAGAACATCCAATCGACCAACTGGCAGACGATGCGCTTCAAGCCGCCGCCGCCCAACTCGCCGATCGGCTGGCGCGTCGAGTTCCGTCCGTGCGAGGCGCAGCTCACCGACTTCGAGAACGCCGCCTACGTCTGCTTCGTGGTGCTGCTCACCAGGGTCATACTCTCGTACAACCTCAACTTCGTCATACCCATCAGCAAGGTTAGCCGTGTGGAACTATGGACAAACATAAATGACACTCATTTATCATCGAAGGGGGTTCTTCCTTCTTTCCGTTTTACATTTATGGCTCTTTCCGTAAAAGCTGTAAAAATATAATTTATTTCATACTGTATTATTTTATTTTTCTCATAGTATATTTAATGATCTGAATATCATACAGGGCGTCCCACGGCTATGCCACATGGAGTGAAAATATCGTGAATATTATAGATGAAACATTTTACTGAAAGAAGACATTATTGAAATAAATAAAAAAAGAATTTAATTTGAATTCATAGATTTTAAAAAATTACATGGTTGAATCGCAAATCGAACTGGCTACACGAGAGAATAAAATAATAACATACCTTCTAGCTTTATCATACAGATCGAAATGTTTCATTTAAGGATTCTTCTTCTCCCTGCCCTTATCCTACTATAAGTAGGGTCGGCTTCGTCTAAGGATTATTTTTTTGCTAAATAACATAATGGCAGATATAAAAAAAAGGAATGGAATGAGTTTTAACTTTTTTAATACAAAATTATAATAAAAAATTATTAAAATTAATCAATTTATCAAATGCTCGTGCTTATTCCGGTGGGCGAACCACTAGGATCACGGGGCCGGTTAAAAAAGTAGCCCTCAGGTGGACGAGAACATGCAGCGGGCGCAGCGTCGCGGCGCGTGCCTCAACCAGAGGTTCTGGTGGCGGCGCGACGTGGGCGCGCCGCGCGACGTCGCGCCCAGGGCCCGGGACGCCGCCGACGACTACGCCGAGATGACCGTCAACGAGATCGTCAATGGAAAGGTAGAGGAACGATATGCATTACATACATACACTATAGTGGTCGCCCGAGGCTTCGCTCGCGTTAATGTCGGTTGTTATATAGCATATAGCCTTCCTCGATAAATGGACTATCCAACACAAAAACAATTTTTCAATTTGAGTCAGTAGTTCCTGAGATTAGCAGAGATTTAACACCCACTTTTCGCCAAATAAGTTAGGTCCCATGCTATAGGTGCCTATTGCCATATATCGGGCACATAAATCGCAGTAGATTGCTAGGTGGTATGAAAGAAATGCTGCTGCCCTTACCCATCGCTGTCTTTGCCCTTAGTCGCCTTGTACGACACCCACGGGAGAGATAGTGGTGGTGACAATGGAGAATGTTAACTTTTTTGATTATTGCTCTCCATATTCTCTATCAAAAATAAAAAATACAATTGAAAAATAACTCGATACGTCAATTAGTTACCGATTTATATAAGTAAACTTGCTGAGCGTTGTAAATTGCGACAAAGTTTAAATGCTTGTAAAATCAAGAACTAATAGGTATTTTTGACTACAATAAAAACTAGTATATTTGTAGACATACAAGCTTTACTGTAACAAACTTTTAAGCGACTTGGCATACCTATTACCATTCTCAATTGTATTCTGCTCTGCCGTCACCACACGGCGTCAATATAATTGTGGCATACGATTTGTGTGCACACGTACAATGGCCCAATCAGGGGGATAAGTGCGGAAAAAGCCTATCTAAACTAAATTTCGATTTGTGTGCGGCAGGAGGGCGGCTTCCCCGGCCTGGTGCCCCTGATAGAGTCCTACCTGTCGGGCATGGACGTGGACGCCGACACGCACTGCTCCGTGCAGCAGTACCTCAAACTGATCCAGAAGCGGGCGTCGGGCGAGATCGCCACCATGGCCACCTGGATGCGGGAGTTCATCACCACACACCCCCAGTACAAGTGAGTGGGGTTGGGTCACTGACCTTTTATTTATTTATTTTTTAATCGATGATAAGACCTAAGATGGTACACGCTCACCTAGAAAATTCACTCTGGCCTTTAAGATGAAGAGACCTCTATTATACAGTCGGGGACAGAAAAGTTTACCATCTTAAGGATCACAATTGCATGCACACATTTAGGTCACAAGTTCTAAATGTCTATTTCATAGTAATTTGATTGACAGCAGATTGTCTTTTTTCTAATGATCTGATAACCAATCACTCTTGGAGATGGACTACAACAATCAATGTTTGTTAATAGAAAACCTTTTTTCGTAAAATTTTGCTCTTGCCCAAATGACGTACAAAAAAAAAGATAAAATGTCATTTCAACAAATATAGAAATGAGTTTCATCACCAAAAACCTCTGATAATTCTCTTTGTTATTCTCTGTGTGTCATTTTGCGTAATAACTTTTAAAAGGTAATAAGTATCTTGATATGGCATTTTTGACTTTAGTGAAAAAAGTGTGTTAAAGAATCTAAGTTCAAAACTTGTAAACATTTTCTGACCGCGACCGTACAAGTGAAGACTTTATTTAAAAACCACCTTTGTCAAAAATCTCATGATATGAGTTAGTTACGCCATCTTGTAGAGGAATTCGTAAGCTTTATGATCCTATTTCTTATTTCGTCAAAAACAAGTTCAGTCATGAGATATTTTATTTGTTGTATTACTTCTTCTAAAACAACCTGATGTGAAGAAGTTTTTTTTAATCTGGTTTAAACTAACAAATTTGACTAGGGTGGTTTTTAAAATAATGTCTTCAAGTACGCTGGACTGAAGATGTCATCCAAACAATGAAGCCAATTTGATTATCGCCATCTTGGCGCTGATGGCAATGGTGTACGAAGGTGAACGTCCACGGAACTATTTAGAGATGCATTTGTAATGTCAAATACAAGCAACAAACGTCAGATTTAGTACCCTTGCTGCTCGAGGGGGCGCTTCAAATTGGCACAAGAAACAATTGAAATTTTAGTAGCCGTATTCAGTCCAGCGTACTTGTATAATAGAGGTTGCCACTTGATACATTCAACCACTTATTTTCTTGTCAACTTTTTTGGTGTTCATTCATTTAGGAATAGACTCTTCACGATAGCCAGGAAATTATATTATGTAAAAATAAAAATAGCATACGACCTATTTTCAGACCTACGAAATATACACAAACAATCGGCCGTGTGGTGACGGCAGAGTAGAATACAATTGTCACCACCCCAAATCTCTCCTGTGGGTGTCGTACAAGGCGACTAAGGATAAATCAATGATAAGGAATGGGCAGCAACGTTCCTCTTATACCACCTAGCAATGTACTGCGACTTTTGTGCCCGATAAATGGCAATAGGCTCACCACCTATTACATGGGACCTAACGTAATTGGCGAAACGTGGGTGATAGTTTCACCTCTGCCTACCCCTTCGGGGATATAGGCGTGATTTATGTATGTATGTATGTACTAGATATATAAATAAAGATACCGCACATGACGTCAGACTATACAAAACAGTCAAATATCTCCAATAGATCGTCCACCTTAAGTCTATTCAAGTAAAGCACAAACGCGATTGAGAATATTTGACATATTGCGGTAACCTTAAAAACGCTGTCGATTGAACATTTGGGTTTTTAATTTTAATTTTGAGCAAAGGGGTTATTAATTATAACGCCATCTAAAGGTCTATAGAACATTTGGGTTCTTAATTTTAATTTTGAGTAAAGGGATCAGTTGTATAATACTCATGTTAATATTTTTATATTTTTGTTTTCACAGAAAAGACTCGATAGTGACGGAGAAATTAAACTACGACCTGTTGAAAACGGCGCATGGGATCCAAACGGGTTCCATCCCGGCGCCCACGCTGCTAGGCGGAAGCAACGTGTCAAAGACCAACGAAGACATTCCCAAGGCGTTTAGCAAGATGATGACCAACTGCTCTTAGCCGGGCGACCGACGCTAATCGAGTACCGTGATCGTGCCTTCTCTTAAGGATAGGGCTGCCATACTCTTGAATAAAAGACGTGTCAACCCTTTTAATCTTATTACAAGGGACTAAGGTCCAAATTAGCGTGGAAACTGTTTTGCCACAGTCTTTTAATGGCTCAATACACACATACTTTTATGTAAAATGTCGTAAGTTGTAAACATGAGTTGACAGGAGTTTTGAATTATCTTGTACAGCACAATATCAGTCTTGGTAAAAATGTAAGTTTCTGAATCGACAATTTCTAACAAAGGAGATTGATCAGATTAGACCAAATGATGCCCAGATATGGGAAAACTTTTATTTTATGCTTTAGGTGAAATACAAGTATTAGTCTAAGGAATAGTATGCACCATGATTCAATGTTGGGCGGCACTTGGTCCAACGTCCATACAAAAATGGTCAATCTCCTTTAATAATCAACTATAATTTGGTAAAAAGTTATGAACTTCAGGGATAGTTAGTCGATTTAAAATCCTGTTCGCATAAAAAAGCGCTAGTTAATTCGAATGGCAGCCCTAGTTAAGTGCACTATTTTTGCCTGTTTGTTGAATCGTGTTATTTGTATAGAATAATTTTATAAATATTATTATAGAATTAGATAGATAGATGAATAGCATTTGCATCGAAGTTAATGACACTATTAAACATAGAAAAATTAATCGAGCCCGTCGCAACTTAATATGCAGCCGTATGCCGTATGGCGCAAGTGCTTACAGGAGTGTGAAATTATCACGATTTTCGGTGACCTGTTGAGTAATTTTACTTGAACTTTGGTGCGTCCAGCCCCTCTTAGACAAGTGGTCAATCTATTCGAACGCTTAGAATAGAAATGTATGAAACTGACGAATTACAGAGAAAACAATATGGCGACCGTCGGGTCAAATTTGACATTTGTTCGTTAGAAACGTTGTATCGTTTGCCACTTGTCTAGTACTCCTGCTCCCGTAGAATGGGTCGTGGACAAAATCTCCTCAGGGAGAAAAAAAATTTTTCCTCTCGCTCTAATTCACACTAAATCCCGAGACAAAACACTGTCAAGTGGTGGAGAGAGATTTTGTCCACGTCCCGTGCTAGGCCTACTGTTGAGTTTGAAGTTGGGTAGTGGGAGAGGTCAGCGTTAGGGTGCGTTTGCACCGAGTCTAATCAAAATCCAGCAGTTTATGATAACGTAGATTCTGAGCGTTCTCATTGGTCAATTAATTCACCGAAGTTCCCCGATGCGATCGATTCCACTGGACTACGTAGGAAACGCAGACCCCTATTGTTAAATTATTAGTTTATATTAATATGCACAGTAGTCTTAATATTCATGAATATATTTCTATCTTAGGTTATGTTTCCTACAGGTATTAGAGGTACTGATACAATAGAGGTTTACTTCAAAATCGGAATAATGCCAATAATGTGATATTTGACTAATTTTAGTTTTTATTTTGTTACTTGGGTTTAGAGGTCTTGAAATCATTGTTCTAATATTTTAATCTTTTATGGTATGGTCATAAACAAATAGTAAGTAACCGGCTGAAATTACGGGAACATCCAAATTTCAAAGTGCCATTTATATTATATACACTATGGTATAATTTTATAATCTATTTATTTATTATTCATGACCATGTTTTTTTTTTATTGGGATACTGCAAAAGGATCTGTATACGGATAATTCACAAGCATTTAAAACAGTATTATGTATGTTTTATTGTTATTTTCATTGTGGTGGTTTCTGAGTTAGCGATGAATAGTGGTTGTGACTAGTGAAATGAATGAAACACGAAGTGATGTGTGTCAGCACTTATGACATGTTGCAATAAATACTTGTCTAAGGAATTTACAACAACATTGTATGTATTTTTAAAATGTTTATATTGTACATTGCAGTCTGTCGACGGGCTAACGCCCAGTCATTTAAGTTTTCCGTATTGTGATAATTATGTGAACTTCTATTGAATTAATTGTCTTTGAATATAATTTTAATGTATTTGTTTTTGCTTCAACTTTGCTTTAATTAACATTGGTTGCAAAGAAAAAAAACTCAAAAATTTCGAATAATAATGTCCTGCAGCACCCTTTGCAATATTTTTTTGACATGTTTAATATAATATTCAAATAAAAATCAAAATAATATAAATTATTGGTTGTTTAGGTGCACTTACATATCGCACCCAAACTCTTATAAAGGCAATTTTCGCAAAGAATGTTATTTAATCGATTTGACAGGTAGCGTGGTTTAGTTTGTTTTATTATCTGGTACAGTATAAGAAAACACGAAATCGTAAAAGATACAGCAGAACTATCTTCAAACTTTTATTTAATGAAAATAACTTTGGCATAATTATTTATTAGGTAGTGTGCGAGTTGTTAATAACAATAGTATTTTTTTATAATAATTCTAGACTAATTTTTATTGGCAACTCACACTTAACCAAAAGTTTATTGACAATGTTATCATCTAAAAACATCAACCCGAAAGTTCCTAACATGGCCTGCATCTTTTACTATTTCTTGTGTTTCATATGCTGTCGCATAAAAAAAAGAAAACCTATAAAAATAGGATGTATGAATTATGTAGAACATAAATTCAAATAAGCTTTAAGCACAAATTTTTCAGACTTAATTGTTCAAATGTGCAATAGTTTTTGCAATTCCTTGTTATAGATTTATAACGAGTTGTTGTAGATGTTCACTACTGTTTTAACTGTCACAGAATTAATACACGAAATAAAGTAATTCTATTATTTATTTCTTTTTTATTGCATGCCTTATATAGATAAGTACATTTTAAAACCATGTTCTTACTGGCAGTAATTTATACATCCGAGTTTAATTAAAAGTGCAAATTAATGCTAAAATTTGTCCACAAGTTGCAGTATATGCTGTTGCTCTTGTTGCCGCCATTCTTCACTGCCAGCATCACCCAGATTACCGGCATATTCTAAAAAAATATAGATGGATTTAGCACAATCTTTTACAGACCCACCATTGCACACAAATTCAATGAAACCATTAGTTACAGCATCAATGATGTAGATAATACATACATACATTTCTTTCGCCACTAAGAGTAGGCAGAGTTGTTTCACCACCCGCGTCTTGCTCCCTAATGGGGAGCAAGCCTATTGACATTCATCGGAAACTTTTCTAGATATTGCACCACAAATGCTGCTACCAATTTGTCTTTAAATGACCCTACTCTTAGTACAAGGTGTTGTACGACATCTACAATGGACGGAGGGGAAATGACAATTTTATTTTCTCTATGGTCACCACAGTGACATCTGACGTGACGTCAGTGAAGATATGATTGCAGTGTGATGAACACCCAAATATTATATACACCATTACGAATACTATAGTATTTACCTCTCATAACGTGACGTATAATTTTGAGTGAACCGCCACGAAGAGATAGCACTCGTTGCACACGCTGTTTCACAGTTGGTGGACCGGCTGTGCACACCTGAAATCAATAGAAGTTGAATGCGTAAGAGGGTAGCCAAACAGGGGAGTAAAATTAAATACTATAAGGTAACAATTACCTCCAAAATTGTTCTGTCAATGAGCTGTAGTGTAAACAGGCCTCCAGATAATCGTTTTAGATACTGTGCATCGTCATCTAATTCTTCTACTTCTTGCTGCAACAATAAAATATTTCTTGTCATAGTCTTACTTAAAAAATCTAGAGCCGTATGTTTTCATCCCAATCAGTCTCTCCGTTCATCGGTCTCTCGACATAGTCCTCCTTACCATCACTTCTCTAAATTCATTCATCAATAACACCTTTCCGGTGTGATGGCTAATATGAATCCAACATGCATGGAAGAGGAAACATACTGCGCCGCACCCAGACAACTCGAGAATAGGATGATATTTAAAAAATCAGGGGCCTTACCACCAACTCTAAACGCGACTTAATTTCCATTGTTAATGTGAGACAACGCTATACGCCGAAAAGAGTGGCGTACCCTTTTGTCACCCGCGTTTGGATCGCACTAATACTTCATGGTACGGTCACAGTACTTACCTCCATTTCTTTTTCTGTCCTGTCCACTTTGTCCATATATTTGAAATGCAACTCCAGTAACCTATCGACTTTTTCGAGATCGTTCTCAGTAAATTTCGCCAGCAACCGCTGCCTTTGGCCGCCTTGACAGTTGCGCAACATGGACGCGATTATTGAAACGACATGCTCTGTAAATCAAGATTAATATAATACTGCATTTTTAAAGACTTATGTATAGGATATAGATTATAGTAAGATGAGGCTATCAATTTTAAAAGGTATAGCATTTCAATACTTATTCAATAGAAGTTTCATAATATTATTGTAGGTAAAAAGGGGAAAATTAATATGTATATTCAAATATATTATTACCTTCGTGCTGATCTACAGTAAGTAATCGTTTCCTTTTTGGTGTTTTCATAAACAATGGAAATACAGTTCGTAGTCCCAAAATATCCACGAATTTGTTACAATTATCCTTGCCATCGGGTCCAGCGAGTGCGTGATCCAACACCTTCAACGATCCATTGCGTGACATTTTCTTTTCTCTGTGCAAAGAGGTTAAGTTATAACTCTACATTTCTCAAAGATATGTTAAAAATAATTAACCTCTACAGCAGCAATGATTATTGAGTGTGTGAGTGCGTAGAAGCGCTTGCTTTATGTAGAAAAGACATGGAGGAGAATGACCTTACAGCACAGGATGCTAAATACTGGACGCAGTGTTAGTAGTAGGCTTAGTCGAAAAGCGGGCGATGGCGCTAGGACTAAGGGAGAGAGAGTGTGTATGAACATAAAATTTTCTAGTTTATTTAGAATGTAATGGAGATATTACCTCAACATCAGATTCATCAGCTGCAGTCCTTCGCCTCGAAGGAAGCGGTCGCGGTTGCCAGGCTCCATCAGTGCACAGCACAATGCGTCAAACATATTCTCCATTGCCTCCTGCTCTTCGGCACTACTTGGATCATGCCTTTTGTAAAACTAATGAAACAGAAGTATGTTATTATTAAAGTTGGTAATTATTAAATAATTCAAAATAAAAAATCAAATGTTACCGCTAACTGTTGTAGCATTACATCTATGCCATCCAGTTCACCTAGAAGTTTTCTGTTTTCTGGCGTATTTTGTAGCAGTATTGATAAAATTTCTGTGGCATATAGTTTATTTCCGTCAAAAGGAACTTTCATCTGAAAGAAAGTAAAATTTCTTGAACCATTCATATGGATGCAAAATCATTCTTTACAGTGTAAAAGTTTAAAGGAAGAAAGACAAACAGCAGTCTGTTACATAAGTACACCTAGATATTTATTATTACCTTCAGCCTTTTCAAAATCCATTGCATTATACCTTGCTTAGCTACTTCCTGGCATAATTCTGGTTTGAATTCGGTAATATTTTCAATGATACCTAAAACAAAATGAAACACTAAATCATTCCTTGAATCCAATCCAATCACTAGGGATAGCAATTATTAAAACCATAATTATGGTATCCATATTCTATCTAAGAGATATTGAAATCCATCACTATATCTGTTAAATAGCTTAATATTATCCCGGTATACCTAAGGTGTTGTGTACAGCATCTCTCTCATCTGGCACTAGCTCATCAAGGCGGGCCAAATTGTGCAGTAGGAGTGCACAACACTCCGCTTCAGCCAAAGCATTAATCAACTCCTCTGCTCCTTCTTCGCTTTCATTTAAAATGTCGACATCGGTTAATTCCTAAAAATATTAATAAGACAACTCTACAGTGTTCTTTTTCATTGGGACAGTAATATGAGAATGCAGAAAACCTTATATGATACATAAAACTATCTCAGAAACTACTATGGCCTAGCACTTTATAAATACATAGCTAGATTGTACTGTCTGTAGATTGAACACCTGACATCAATACTCATACAAAGAAAAAGGGACCCATTTTTATCTGTCTTTTGGAAACTACTCTACCAACCCAGTCACTAATTGATTTGATGAAATTTCTCTAGTTTTACTAATTTATGCTGTTAGTGTTTAAAAGAAAGCAGTTATTTGACTGTAAATATTATACATTTTGAGGTAACCTTACATGCTGTTCATTGTACATTGATGAAATAGAAACTACAGGCAAAGAAACAACTAGAGAATTTATTACTATTTAATGTTAATTTATGTGTTCAGTTACCTGCAAGAGGTTAACAACTTTGGTAGAAATATCAGTGTTATCGTGTGACAACAACTCTAGCAAAGAATTCACACACTTCAGTTCTACCAGCAGTGGGTACTGGTCTGGGACTGTTGCCACTGCACTAAGCTCCTGCAATAAAGTAGACATTTGAAGTTACATAATATATCATAATCTTTCATTGATCTTTCAATATGCTACTTTCCACCTCTTTTCAAAGCATTCATGCGTTACTACACTCCATTTAGTTGTTTTACCTCCGACATTTCTCATTCTGATTTATGTGTCCTTCTCTCATCTACGAAGCAAATGGAAACATACTGTACCAACCCCAGATTGACTAGACGGAAGAAGATAATATTAACATACTAATAAACTTTGACCAATATTGAATGACATAAGCCTACCTGTAATGCTTCATGTAAATCAATTTCACTGTCCATGAACTTCTCTGGCTGATCAGGGAATTTAATTCGCATTTCTCTATTTTTAAGAGCCTTTTTCTCGAAATTCAAAACCAATTTCTTTACTGCAGTATCATCCAGAACTTCCCCCTGGCAACAATTTGAATATAAATGTCAACTTAGTAATGAAACAAAAATAAATCCTAAAAATTTGAAATAAATATTTTTTTTTCAGAACTCTCCATGCCATGACCATGGTATCTATGTTTCGATCACATTACAGAGACCAATCATGAGTGTATGTAATCATACCTTATATGAATAAACCATATTTTCATTTTCAATCAATGTAATGCCCATGCAAATATAGTAGAACATTAGAGAATTTATTTTTGAAATTTTTTATCTATAATTATTGCTCACCTCTGTTACCTCACTCTCCACAAACCTTAAAATATCTTCTCTCTCTTTATCAGTTATTGTAGGCTCTTTGGGTAGATCTTTACTTATCTGTTTTGATATGTTGCGGTCTGATTTGGAATTCGTGTACCGCCTTATTTTAGCAACCCGAGAATGTTCATCATCAGAGTCACCACTGTCCTCATCATTCGGTCTCTTTGGGGTTGGTATCGGCTAAAATATAAACAAAACGTTTCAATAACAAGTCGTCATACAATCATACCGTGACAAAAAGTTGTATTACTTTAAAAGATAATAATTCTCCGACATCCATTGTCGAGAGATTTGATAGTCTTATTTGTGTAGTATTTCGAAACAATTTTTTTTAATAAAATTATAACTTTTTGTTGCTAACCAAAACCAATGCACAATTTCACTCGCACACAAATTTGACTTTGTTTTTTTTTGTTTTTTAATTCTCCCTATATTTTAGGGAAGGCAAAAGGTCTAGCCCGTACAGCCAAGTCTTTAGTGTATATTTTATCTGTAGTCTTATGAAATAATGAGTGGGTGAAAAGTATGAATGAAATGAATTTTACGTTAAAATATGGGTGCCACATATTTTAACGCATCTAGGGAGAGCTTGGCGCGAATTGAATGGTACCAGAGCTAATGATGGTGCTTGATGAAATGGATAAAACCACTTTTTATAGCGATCTTCACCACAACATCAAACACATCATGAGACTTATTTTCGATGATTCTGCATAATTGCACATCAACACGGATGCGTGTGCATCAAAATAACACCACTTTCACTGCACAAAATCCACTCTGTAACAATTTTTGAATTATTGAAAATAAATTTGCCTGACACCACGAAACGCGCCAAACACTCTCTTTGTTTTTTTTAATTGTCCCTCTTCAGGAAAAGCAAAGTGATCTAGCCCATACATCTCAGTTATTAGTTTTGTTTTTGAATCTTAAAATGATTCTTTGAGTTGGTTAACAACAATCACTGCATAAGTTCACATACAATTTGTGGCAGGCTTCCTTCTCGGCATCCGTCCATAATACTTAATTCATGCCTATACGTATAATTTTATCCTGAGGTGAGGAAAATTTATTAGGTTTTGGCTCATGCAACAATTAATCTAAAATATTAGTAACCTTAAGATTACATCAATTTCAGAATGATAATCCGTATATTTTTAAATACACAAAATTATTTTTACTTCTTCTACTTCGACTCCACAAAACCTGACAAGCTCAGAGTAAATAGGACTAATCCTATTTACTCCGAGCTGACAAGTGAAGACCTTATTGGCACAAAGTGAAGGTATTATCTATAGCAATTCATTAGTGGCTCCAATGGCTAATGTAATGGCGCGATTTCTTCAAATAATTAAAGTAGGCAAGACCCTAGTTTTGGCATGAATATTTCTAATGGACTCAATCATTATATTTCGAACGTAAGTGAATAATTCAAATATTTTATTATATTTAAACATGCATAGCTAAAGCTAGTTTAACTGCTCTTAGTAATTCACGTTTATATTAACTTTCTAGATACCGATATCCACACAACCTTCTTCAAATACAAAGATATCTAAATTATTAGAATTATTGAATTTAAGTGATGACTTGGAGCTTCAATCGAGAATATTCTCAATGATGACTACTCATTTAATAACAAATGTGAGTACTTTATCTTAGTTCATAGTAAAGTGTGTTTAACCCCAGCAGGAAAATGTTAGCTAGAATGAATTGAGTTGAATAGATTATTAGTGCGCAGTTTGCTATGAATGTGCGCGAAATAAAAAATAAGTGCGTGTTACAGTTTTAGAAAAAAATGGGAAAAACTAATCCTGCTGGGGTAACGTTGTTCCAGCAGGAAAATTCTAAACGAATGAACGGAGAGAGAAAATAAATATACCAGCGGTTTTTACTTTCAAGAAACTTTCAAGTCACAGTGCGAAAAACTGATTCAATCCAAATTATGTGGATGTATATTAAAAATTAGTTCGCATTTAGAAACGCATTAAGGCCACAAATTTCATTTTTGGCGCACTTTTTCGCACTCATCCAAGTTATCCGCTGGTATATTTATTTTCTCTCTCCGTTCATTCGTTTAGAATTTTCCTGCTGGAACAACGTTACCCCAGCAGGATTAGTTTTTCCCATTTCTTTCTAAAACTATAACACGCACTTATTTTTTATTTCGCGCACATTCATAGCAAACTGCGCAATATTATTCTACTCAACTTAATTCATTCTAGCTAACATTTTCCTGCTGGGGTTATACACACCATAGTAGAACCACAGAACTTCATACTGTGGAGGATGGAATACCTACTTCCGACGATATTCAGATTACCCTGACTGTTATATCTCATGAAATATTTTATCTTCCCTTGGATCATATATCTCACTTTTAGCAATTATAATAATTATAATTATTATTTGAGAATCAATAATTAACCAACGAACTATTTTATTAGAATAACAATACCTGCTAAAAGCTATTATGTCTCGAGTAATGGCCTCTTGAGAGCTATAATATTCCGACGCCGTCTAAAACACCTACCTGCCTACATAAAACGGCTGCTCTTTCCTATCTATTGTGTGCAAAAATAAACAATCTTGATTAGGTCTTTTATTGCTATTACCTATCAGGAATACATACCTACATCATATGTCTATTATACCTTAGACACCATATTAATTGCTAGGTGGCAGATATTTATAACAGGAACGTAAGTTACCTTGTATGTACGACACCCGTTATTCTCAAAATCAGTATTGCATCTTGCCGTGTGGTGACGGCAGAGTAGAATACAGTTGTCACCACCCCAAATCTCTCCCGTGGGTGTCGTAAAAGGCGACTAAGGATAAAACAGTGATGAGGAATGGGCAGCAGCGTTCCTGTTATACCTATAACCTAGCGATATACTGCGATTTATGTACCCGATAGATGGCAAAAGGCTCTCCGCCTATTATATGGGCCCTATAACTTAGTAGGCGAGATTTATGTATAATTGTATGTATGATCCGGCCAGAAGGACCATTTTTGTTTAAATATATTACGAAGGTTAAATTAATAACCTTGAGTTAAATAATTATTTTTTTCAGACTGACTGCAACCAGGATATTGTTACATGCAACTTCATGTATCAGAAGGTTCTGGTTTTACTTACCCAGGGGCAGCCAATAAAAACAGCTAAGACGTTGTATTTTCTCTCTGCTCTATTATATAATGAAAGCGAGGAGACATTTACTAGGAAGAAGAGTTTAGTCATTTATGCCCAGAACATGGTCAGGAGTAGTGGATGTTTATTGGCTATGTGCAACCTGTTCATAAGCTCTATGATGGTATGGGACATGTAGTCTTCTTTTTGATGAATTTGGAAAAATTCTAGGCGCTTTTCAGACGAAAGAAACTACTAAATTAAATACACAGAAAAAAATAAAAGTTATCTAAGATTTCCAAGAATTTTTACTAACGCCATAATTAGTACTCGATGCAGCGGACTATTGTCGTTGTGTTTATGTTTATGCCTTTATGTTTGGACACACGCAAATCTTTTTTTATTGTTGTTTATACAAAAAAATCATTTATGTATTTGTAAAACAATAAAAACACTTAATTTTTTTAATTGTTTCGCTATTTCCAGCACCATCAAACATGGAGAGCCTTGTGCAGGTGTCTCGCCGATTGTTGTCAACATTCATATGAAAACCAGTCGTTCTGCTCACATTTAGTTCCATTGGTGGGCACATTTTGAACAATATAAAGGAGATATTTCACCAGTGTATTGAACTGTGCGGCACACAAATGATTGTATTGGTTTTACGCTGTGCCGTACAGTTCAGCACACTGGTGGTATCTCGCCTTAATAATAGTTTTAATACTTCAGTTATTTTCCGATTTATATTAAGTAGAAATATTACTTAGGTCTAATGGGTTGCTGCCCATTTTGCCTATATTCTCCCATCCATGTACCCATGTACCTAATAAGAGCTGACGATGATATAATGCAACTTTTTAGAGCGTTGAAAAATGCAAGCAAGGCGATATGGATGTAGTATTGACGTTGAAAAGTTTGATTTCAAACCACAACCGCAACATGCATCTGTTCTTGGAATGTAATGGAATGACAATCTTTAAAAAGTAAGTAACTATTATAGACGAGCTATAATAGCTAGCGCAGTGGCACAGAGCGCTTGGCCTGCGATTGCGTAAACTAAGCAATTTCACTAAGGCCGGTCATTGGATGGGTGACCAAAAATTTATTATCTCGAGTTCCTCCGTGCTTCGGAAGGCACGTTAAGCCGTTGGTCCCGGCTGCATCTGCAGTCGTTAGTACCCACCAACCCGCACTGGGCCAGCGCGGTGGGTTATGGCCCAATCTCCCTATATTCTTCCATCCATAGGGAAGGCTCGATCCCCTGCAGTGGGGACATTAAAGGGCTGGTGATGATGATGATGATGATTATAGACGAAATAGAAGAGCAGAACAAAAATGCTGGCGGGCGTACCACTGGACGGACTTTAGCTACCTAAACAAAAAGGATCCCTCAAACAAATGGCTCTACAATTTTGCTATTAGCAAAATAAGTTGCTACAGTCAACAGCTTTACAGATACGTGTTACAGTTACGTATATACAGAGTTACCACAATATGTGAAATTTTCTCAATCGACCCTGTGCTTTACGTGAAACATGTTTAAGGTTGAAAGTTAATTGAAGTTGTTTATCACTTTTGTATAGTTTTTTTCTTTTTGAAGGACCTGTGTCGTACTTCAGATAGCTTCCGGCGAGTTCTGGACGAGTGGTTCCACAAGTGGAGGATAGAGGCTTCTTTTGTATAGTCTGAAGCGCTGTTGACTGTACAATAATGTGTTAAATATTAGGTACGGTTTGTGATAGAAATGCTTTGTCTAACTAGGCAATCGAACGCTTGAAACTTTTTTGAGTTTGATTCAGTTAAATCAATAGTGATTTGCCACAAATGCATACAAAATTATCTTTTATAGGGAAATTCTCCGAAATGACACATGCATGCACCTGTTAGATTTGTTAGCACAAGAGTTGTCGCCTGAAATGCTTCGTACGCTTCACAAGACAGTAAATCACCATTTGCAGTTCTTTAAAAAAGAATACGGTCCTGATACACAGGTAAGTTACAAGACCATAAGTGTTAGCTATTTTTAATGACATGTTGTGTGAAATCCATTGATATAGTTGGCGAATTCTTAAGTCTGTGTGTAGCCTTGACTTGAAACTAAACTATCGGTAATATAAAACTATATCAAAAGTAAATTAAATTAACTTAATTAAAAATAAACTATTACCAGTGCCAATAGTAGCATAGATAAAAATAGTTAGGTTAGTTGTCACTTGCTGCGGAATTTCATATTTCTTTTTCTTTCATTATTATATACTTTAACATTTATGCTTATAGGTTGGACAGTGGGCTACACTCATATTATACCACATGCACCATCGCCTAAAAGGTAGTTAATTATAAACCCTTCACCTATGTTTAACAATTATCAGCATCACTTTAATGACCAAGTTTGAATTCCAAGTGTATTTTTATCAGGACTGAACGCCCCGCCAAATTACGAGGATACATTAAGAAAGTCAGAGCTAGAGCAATCGGTTATTCAGACAAAGAAAACTGATTTCGATGATACCGGAAAGTTACTACAGAACGTTCTAAGAGAGATATACCAGTTGAACACTGGAGATATGAAGCAAAACACCCCATTTGCCGTCAGAAGGGTGATGAGCTTTCAGAGACAATTACAAGAAAGCGCTCCTCAAAAAAATATTTGGCTACAAAACGCATACTCACAAAATCATGGGCCGCAGACAAACAACTTCAAAACCTCAAAAGCCCACTCAAACGACTTATCCTTTTCCTTTCTCCTCAGACGTCACATGCATGAACCCAATATACACGACAGCAACGGAAGTATGCTTATCAGCCCACAAAAGCCGAAAGAGCCCAAAAGAAATGAGACAGTTGCCAAACCACTAAACGATACTTCAGATCCTTACGAGTCTTTCGCCGAAAAGCAGTATGCAAGTAAAAACCACTGCATATTTAACGATACTAACATTGATAGCTTCAAACCTACTTTCGTCTCTACACCAAAACATTCGAAACTAACCGAAAACAAAACAGCGAATTCTACCAAAATATCCCAAGCGAGCCGACTTAGCCGCGCTACGATAAAGCGAGCCCACTTGAAAAGCAGAAAACTTGAGCATCGCTTTAGAAAGGAAACGGAAAAGCCTAAACAAGACGCGTCGAAACAACGATCGGTGAGCTCTAGGTTCCTAGACGCGATCAACGAGTCCTGCACTACAATAGTCAAAACGGTGAAAAATATTTTTGTGGCCAAAAAATCGGACGGTAGATGCGAACAATCCACCATGACCAGCGATATCAAGGCAGATCCATCGTGCAGTTACAGTTTCACCGAATACATGCGGAAGCGGGACGCGATGCTCTCTAGTGATTCGCTCAAGAAAAGCGCAGAAAGCACATTCAGAAATAACGACGCGTGCAAAACGTGCAACGACACTGCCATTTTGAAACGCAAGCTCGAGAGCGACGTATGTCTCAGGAAGACCGTGCGGAAGCTAAAGCTGGGAATTAATTTGTACGGTTGCGATTTTAAGGTTAGCTTGAGGCATCTCTTTTACTTCTCCCTGCCCTCCCTGTTCAATCCATCCATCGCTTCTTCGGTCTTCCTCTGTTTCTAGTTCCATATACATACAGGTTAGTATGACAATTATTGTATAACTCACCACGCTGGCCCAGTGCGGTTTGGTGGATATTAAAGACTGCAGATCCACGGAGGAGCTTGAGATAATGTATTTTTGGTCACCCATCCAATGACAGGCCATCGAGCTCCTCAGTCGAATCAGTATTCACTTTTATTACCTACAGTAATTTTTACATATTTACAGGAATGTATAATTTTTAAAATACAATCTTTGCTGTCAGTCATATAGTATATAAAATCTTTTTGTTTGTTTTAGTAATAGGGTTTAGATAAATAAAATTCTAGGCATTTTTTTTTTAATAATTATAATTTTATATCAATTTAAATTTTCGATTATTCCAGAAAATATCAAGAATAATGTGGCCGCGCGACGAGTGTATGACGCCGGAAGTACTTTACAATTTGTACCGCCGTGTAATATTAAAATAGCATGATTTTTGTTATAATACTAAATATAGTAGAGTTTGCTTAAATTAATAATTGTTTTCTTCCTTATCCTAATTAAATATACGTATCACTTAGAACTATTTCACAATTTGCTGAAAGTGGTTTCATGTCGGACCATGTCACTAGTAATGCTCTGTACAGTCGGTGTGCCTGAAAATAACGAATCGTTGTGTAAAAACCTTGACCGAGTATTATGATAATCAAAAACTAACCTTCAAAATGAAATCAGATTGACATGTATTGCAAACAAGTATGGTATGTGGTTTATCCAAGTCAATATAAATTCTAAGCTAATAGATTTTTTAATTTCATTACCTGCAATTTGTAAGGCGTACTCGAGTTCTGATCGAAATATTCTCAGCATTCTCTGAACGCCTTCCTGCCCGCCAACACTCAGTCCCCATATGGCAGGCCGTCCAACGAAAACCTGTTCAATACATTATGCGTTATTCTCAAAAAAATACAATTAAAATAATAAACATTTTGAAATTGGCTTAAAAACTGAATTAGGCGTTAACATATTGAAAGGAATGGTTTAAAATCGGAAAACATAATACATACGTCATGCTTTTCTCCTACAGAGATTACTCTTTTCCACTTGCTACGATCCTTACATACTTCTTTTGCTTCATCCAATCCCATAACTAGCATGCCCATCAGTTTTGGGTACTCTAGACCTAACCTTTAAAGGCAGTTTTCTCCATTCACTTCCCACATAAATCCTTTTTATCATTCTCCTGCCAGTCGTCCTTTTTACGTGAGCAAAACATACGACCATCACTGCCTCAATTCTCGGCATTAGGCAAAATAAATCAGAAAAATGATGTGTTGAAATGGGTAAATAATAAAAGTGACGTCACCATTCTTGCCCCGAGTGCCAACGCCTTGTAGACATCAGTGCCGGTCATCACTCCCCCGTCCATATACACCTCCACATTAAGATCTTTAACAGCCTTTACTACTTCAGGTAGTGCTTCGATCTAAACAGGAAAAAGAAAAGACATTAATATTGTATACTAATTACATTAGAATTAAAGCCACTTTTAGGTTTAATATCTGACATAAAGGAGAAAGTAGGGTAATTTGAGCTTATTGGCTCTAAGCTCAAATTACTACTTACTCTTTATTGGCTAAATTAAATGCATTGATTGAAACAATACAATTGACGACTAGTATGGTTAAATAGTCAGATAGATTGATCCAGCTATTAGCTAAGAGGTCCCGGGTTAAAATCCTGGTAGAGGCAAATGTTTATGTGATGAACGCAGACATTTCGAGTTATATTTTTTTATATGTTCACCTAGTTTAATTTAAACATTTATTTATATATAATTGTGGGATTATTTGTTTGTTTAGGTTATTAAATTAAATTCGATTGATCGAATTGTTGGCGTGAATTTGGCAGTGCACATATGGTGACGATATACTGAAAGAATGTCTTACCGAGGCTGGTACACCATCCAGTTGCCTAGCTCCATGGTTGGAAACCAGTATAGCAGAACAACCAGCTTCAACTGCCTTTACCGCATCATCAGGGCGCAATATACCTTTGGCCACTATTGGCAGATTTGTTATACTGCAATAGAGAAAAACGAATTGAAATCATTGTGTATTCTAAGTTAATGATGTTAAGACTTACTATTGCAAAATCTTTTTTTGATTTTTTGATGCGTTTTTGAGAGTCTCTTTTGTATTTAAGAAGCGATATTTCTACAAAAACATTTTCTGTCTTCATACAAAAAATACAGCATAAATTACACGCCATTTAAGTAGTAGTTAATAAGAATATAAATTAAAGTAGGTAGGTACCTACTTGATCTTGAGTCGGGCGAGTCCCACACACGTATCGGCCGCTAGCTAGACGGCCGATACGGTGCGTAAATGCATTCCACTCCGTCAAAAAAAAAAAAAAAAAAAAAAAAAGGGTACCTACTTAATTTAACTTTTAGAGTACTTTAGTACTGTGCGTCCGCTATAATAAATTTATCCGTTATTACCTCTTTATCCATTTTATGTCATCCCAAGACAATGTTTTGTCAAATAAATTCTGAACATAGTTATTCAGACCACTGCCTTCTTTAGTATTTCGTATTTTGGTCGATAAGTGTCCATCAAAGTTGGCCAACCTGCAAAAAATATAGTATTGAGCCAATCGTTAAAAGATGCATAGATTCATAAAAATAACCTAAGTAAAAATATATTTCAAAGAAAAATAGACTTATTTTTCTTGGAATGATGTAATTAATTAAGGTCATAATGGTGCTTTTACACTAGAGTTGTGCAAGAATGCATTGCAAGGATCGTAGCAAGTGGAAAGAAGTGATGCCTACGCCTGTGGTAGAAAGGCGTGACATATGCATGTATGTATGTTTGTAAGTACCTCAAATGATCCGGCAATGTGAATTTGTTTCGAACGTCCGCCCAGCGCAGTCCGAAGAGTGGTGTGTCCACAGTCAGCGCTATCGCCTTGAAACCAGCTTTTTCAGCTCTCAAAATTAAATTTCTTGTTACTTCTCTGAAAAATAAATTTTATTTTGTTCTCAGCACTCCCTTTCATGAGGAGCTCGCTACCGCAGAGGTATAGCGCGCTTGGCCTGCGATTTCGTAAACTAAGCAATGTTCACTAAGGCCGGTCATTGGATGGGTGACTAATAATTTACTATCTCGAGTTCCTCCGTGTTTCGGAAGGCACGCTAAGCCGTTTGTCCCGGCTGCATCTGCAGTCGTTAATACCCACCAACTCGCACTGGGCCCGCGTGGTGGGTTATGGCCCAAACTCCCTATATTCTACCATCCATAAGAAAAGCCCATGCCCCAGCAGTGGGGACATTAAAGGGATGATGATGATGATAGTCCGTTTCAAGTTTCTTTCTGAGGAATTCCCCTATAAATCCTTGATTTAATGCGTGGCATCAATTTATCTTGGCAGTTAGTGGTGTCGCTAGTGATGAAAACAGTGTGTCATTGATGTCAAAATCTGTGGGTAAATTCTAGTTCCTATTTTCGCCACTTGATAAGATAAATTAGTGGCACTGTAAACGTTTTGTAAAGTACCTACGTACTCTTTATTGAACTATATTTATATGACTAAATTGATTTTCAATTCACAAAGAACATTTAGAGGACCTAATACATATGGCCAGTACTATATTGACATTACGGGGGTATTATTATATGCGTTAATCGCAGTTTTACTAGATATTTCAGACCCGCTGCTGTTCATTGCTTGATATACTTACAAGCTTCAAAATAATCATAATAAAATAATTAGATAACGTAGACTTACCTATCATTGTAAATATACAGTTGAAACCATTTTAGGGCGTCTGGTGCCGCTTCGGCTACCTCCTCTATAGAACTTGTTGCTATAGTGCTTAGGGTGAAAATTGTACGCTCGGCTTGAGCAGCTGAAATGATTATTTAATACATATAATTTACCTTTTAACAACTTCCGTTTCCTAAATTTAAGGAAACTGAGTGTGTGATTAGATACCAAAATTTCCCCCATTCTAAATTATGAGTTAAATGTGAGTATTTAGTGCCTGTTTTTACCTAATCAGCTAACTGCCTTGAATAACTTTATAGTTCTGTGCAATAGAACATTTCATATTTCCCCCTATCCGAAAAAGTTTAATTACAAAGCGATTTAATAAGTTATACTACCGCACTCAGAGACGTAAATTAACTTTAATAAGTAATTAATGTTAAAAAAAATCATTTAAATCTAGACCATAGGCCCGGCAAGTATAGCGACTAGATTTGAATTGTGATTTTTTTGTATTTAGTACTCATTAAAGTAAACGAAAATGTGCCGTACATTGCACGCGGTACTTACTCTTATACCTACTACGTCGCACAGATCATAAATCATATTTTTTTGCCCTTGCCCTTACAGTTACAGTAGGTTATCGGATGTTTTATGATTGAAATACTTTACACATTTGAAATACTATTTTTAGTGGATTTAGGTACCTCGCTTTTCAGAATTATTATTATTATTCGAACACTTTACATAATTATATAATTTAAGCATGTTCGGTGAAGGTATTTTACATTACATAAATCACGCCAATATATCCCCGAAGAGGTAGGCAGAGGTGTATTAACCCACGTTTCGTCAACTATTTTCGGTCCCATGTAATGGGCGAGCCATATATCGGGCACCTAAGTCGCAGTATATTGCTAGTAGGTAAAATAGGAACGCGGCTGCTTATTGTCGCCTTGTACGATACTCATGGGAATGATTTTGGGTGGCGTCAATTGTATTCTGGTCTGCCGTCACCACACGGCATCGCAATCTTAATTTAAGTCGATGTTTTAACTAAGCCAGAATACGATTAAGCTACTTGCCTCTTGCATTCGCCATTTCTCCGTCGGGATGAGCCATTTTTTGCATAGCCGTTGGGGATATGCCAACTGGCATAGACACTTCTTGACCCAAAACCGTTGTGCGAAGATCGCACGAGACGATGCCCACCAGACATTTTGGGCAGATGCGTAACCTGTCGGAATTAGAGTTTGTTACTTACGAATCAAAAATTTGCATAAACACCATGGTTAAGGTGTAAGAAGCTTCCCCCAACGCCCCGACTATTCTCATAGGAGTCGTTATATTTGACTAAGGGAGATTGTATATTCCTTTAATGCTAGTCTGGGGAAGAAAACGTTGAATGTGCCAGCCCCAACACAACCCATCAGGGGTACCGTGAAAGTCGACTAAGGGAGATTGCCCGGTGTAAGTATACCAACCATTAAGCAGCTTTGTCATGCTTATATTGGAAGGCAAACCGCCAACAACAGCATACCCAAAGAGGGCTCTAGTAGGTTTGATCCTAACATACTTCTTTCGCTTCATCTAATCTCAACCAATTGCCTCATAAATTTTTCGGTTTTGGATTCTATAATTCTATATCTGGGGCCTAATTCTGCTAATATTAACGTAACGATCGTGTCTTTATGGTATATCTTTTTGATACATTGTTTCAATTGTATGGCGTTCCAAGTACTAAAACATAAAATAACAAACGCATAGACGCAACAGTAAGAAATTACTACATAAATGTATTTATTTTGTTACACTTACAGGACCTAGGTACTGTATTAAAAACCATACAATTAAAACAGGGCTGTTACGTTAAGATTAGCAGAATTAGGAAATGCATTTTACATAAAAATATGATAGTATGTACCTTTGAAAAGCACGCCGATTATCAGCCAACGTGAGTTCCTCTGTCGCTCCACTCTTGTAATAGTCTCTCGCCGCTTTCGGTAGCAGTGCCAAAGCAGCGTCTTCCAAATCCTTGACCGTGATATATTTCTCCATTTTTCCAAGTTTACCACTCTTGTGTAGTATACGACTTAGAACTCGACGTGAAGCGGCACACTCAGTATAGTAACTTGTGTACCTAGTTACATACGTCAAGATTATTATTTATCAGTAGTAAATGGTTAAGTCGGAGGTCAGCTGTGCGCTAAATTAGATCACTAGCATCATGGGCAATTTAAATGGCGGTAAAGATAAATATCGTTTATTTAAAAAAAAAACTTAATAAAGAAACACACAGTCCGTAAAAAGGTTAAAGTTCAGTGTCGAAATAAAGTCTAATAATTCTAATATAGGTCCAAAATAAACATCTGTAACTGAATAATGATATTAATGATCCATAAGCCAAACTCTAGACAACTAAATATAATTTGTTCTTACCTGTTCTATCACACTTCCTTAGCTTTAACAGACTGTCACCGAGTATCCAATCCGGATGAATGGCATAACTAAAATGTACAAAAACCCAGGCGTTCGTAGGATATACATGTTACTAATGTAAATAGACATTTATTAATTAGTGCGTAAGTATCCATAATTACTGTAATCATCTATAATGTAGTAAATAGATAGGATCATTCGTTTCTGAAAGAGAATACGCGACCCTAATGAAGAAAGTTAACACTCGTAAATGAGTTCAATATTCATTAATCACTATTAATGTTGTTGTGTCAATGAGGGAATTCACGTACAAAATTACGTAGCAATGATCACGTACACACACCAAACAAAAATATTATCGGTTTCCATTAATTGCCTATCACACCAAAAAAATTTTTTTTTAGCTAAAAATTTAATTAGGTATTTAGTCTAAAGGTGGACTCACATAGGCGAGCCGAACTGAACGCGCCGAAGTCAAGAGGCTACGGATTTCTGAAGTTCTGACAGATTCGGACGATTCGACACGGGCAAAGATTTCTGTTAATTCGTTGACTTCGGCGCGTTCGGCTCGGATAGATGTCCGTCCACCAAAGACTGTTGTCGTGTTTTCTAATATTGCATCTCCTTTCATTTACCATTAATGATTAATAATAAGTATGAGCTTAGATGAAAATAAAACACCTGCGAAAATTTTTCGAATTTATTTCTTGATTTTAATATTATAATATCTGTACGAATGCTATTTCATGAGCATCCTTTTAATTGTCAAATGCCATTCGTTATATATTTGCCATAGAAACGTTATACAAAACTCAACTGACCTTACAATATTTAGTTAGAAATTTTGCATTTCCGAGACTAAACATGGATCCCGCCTCTGTGCTTATACTGCACACTAGTAAATACGATATAATTGATGCAAACTTAATCAACAAACAGCGGATCACACGTATTTTTTATTTACAAAATTTTAAGGGGTCCCATCCCACAAGTTGCGCACCGAATCATTTTAACCGGTTTAAACTTTTCGCTTTCCATATAACAGAATGCCCATTTCGGCCCAAATATATTTGGTGGTATTATGTATTACATTTTTTTATGAAACATCTTTACTGTTTCTCCTATCTAACGCTAAGTTCAATCACATTTTATCTTCATCCAACAAAATAACTTTTGCATATACAAAAAATACAAAACATTTCAAATACTAAGCTACTAAAAAAGAGGGTCGACATTCATCCCTCGTTCTGTTACTCCATCTTTGGTAATAAGTTAACAATACGGTCAGCAATTAATTTATACTATTCTGCCATCGCAAAGATGAGCGCCGGAAACCTTTAAAGCCGTATCAAAAGCAAAAAAGGGTTAATATTTTGACACAATTAAAATTAATGTGTATACAGATCAATATGCAGACTATCAGGTGTAAGCGAAATTGAGCAAATCATACTAACATAAGGCACGAGGTCTGCTCGACCTAATTTTTACAATTATTTTAGTGCTTAACGTAAATGGGAAATGCATAATTAAATGACAGTATTTATAAAAGGTGGAAGGGTGTCTTGTTCGCGTCAATTTATTATTAACAATAACAAAAATGCATCGCCTGATAGCCTGAGATGGTGCAACGATTTTAAAGCTATGAAGAAGGAAAATATTATACAACCCTTAAGACATATAAAAATAAATAACATATATTACAAGCAGAATATTGACATAGTGGCATCATTTTCATGTTAGACTAGTCGTTAATACCTATATCTACATTGTTTGTGTTACAATCTAGGATCATTATGTTAATACATCTACCGAAATAAGCCGAAATATTAGTGAATGTTATGCTTAGTCAGCTTTAGGCCAATCTGTTCATGACCGTGGTCTTATAAAAATGTATTATTTACAGTCAAATATTGAGTCGGGTGTTTGATCGTCTCCAATGCAAAACATGACAAATATATCTTCGATATTCTTAAATCAACGGTTAACAAACATGGCCACCTGTTCATAAATTAGTGAACCGCTTTCATCAATACGAGTATGTTAACCTTCCATAATTAGTAATATGGCATTTAATTTATATATATAAGGACGATATTAACAAGCTTCCAAGCCATAGTAGTCCGTGTAAACACACTGTAAGTATACAACTTTTAAAACATAATAAACATCATTTAAATAAAATTAAATCTACAATTCAGATAACAAACGTAATACTGTCCATGATTGTTTTTATGTTCTGTCCTAGCTATCGAGTAACATAAATTGAGATAAATCATTCAAGGATTGTGCGGAAAGTTGAGTGTTCAATGTTCAATTGGTACTAGTCGATTAAAAACACTACATTAAATTATTCACATATTATCCAAGAGTAAAATTTAAAATTTTCTGACAGTTGTGATGTGTTTATTGATCACAGGAAACAGATTTCATTGTTACGAAGTAGTGTTACATTAAATAAGATACAAATATATTGTAAAACCTAATCTATAACATATTAAGCGCTATCTAATAGTTGGATTTCACTGACTGTTAATAAACATAACAAAATAAATAGTTTTTGTTCAATTAAATCCGTTAAGTTGTCTAGCCAAATGGATCAATAAATTTAATTTAGATGTTCGTCTTCAATATCAGTTCTAAATCCCTCATAGTTAAGATAGCACCCACTTAGCATTAGCTTTTATATTAATAGAACTACAACAATTGTCACTTGCTTACAATGTTGTTTCAATATGAATTGTCAATTTTTATTATCAATGATGCTTAGCAGTTACGAAATGCAGCAGTAATTATAGTAACACTATATAGTTAGTATTTATCATTCCCTGTAGTGTACAATATGTGTTCAAAGTAGAATGCACACATTATGCTAATTTTTTTTATTATTATTATATTTATTACGCATTTCATCGGACATATAAGTACGATAACTTTACTAGTTGTGTTGTTTCACAGAGTCACTCCATCTCTTTCTCTGAAAATCCTACACTAATATTAGGAAAGAGAAGAAAAGAGATTTTAAACACATTGTTGAGATGAAGATTTGTGAGCAAGCATCATTGCGTGTTACGAAGAGCGACCAAATCGATACTGTAAGTCAGCACGAAAAACTGCAAGAAAACACAACAGCAGCGTAGTTAAAACACACGTAATATATTTTTATAAACAATAATAGTTTAGGTACCGCGTTACCACTAACCGTAATTAAAAGAAACGAATATCACAAAAAGTTAACATTCCAACTCTAAAGATAAATGTATATTATGTTCGATAAAATTGTTTGGGTCCCAAACAGATCAAACCGCGATATTATGATACAAAATAGAAATATACAGCACAAGCATTAAGCGACCAATCGCAATCTAAACTGTACCAACACCTATCGTGTATTCACTAAAGTTAGTATATAATATAGTTATGTACTTAGAATATTATTCAAATAAAATACACTTCATAGACACTAATTACATACAACGACAGCAGTCGGGGACAAAAGTGACGTTCGCTACGCTGTTATAATAGCTAAAAAACCTCCTTGCAATAATAAAAACAACTACCTTACAATAACACATGCGAAAGAAATCTACCATAGACAAAAGAGACATAAATAAATCTTAATTAGTAAATAAAAATAAATACTATGGTATTTTTAAAGCGGAACTTTAAGTTAATAAATAACCTCCAGTGGGTGTCGGCGAGACGCCCACGGACCGTTACAATCACAGAACAAACTACGGCACTGCCGGCCGCGCTGCGGCACAACGCATTTCAAACCCATGCAAATAGATACAGTGTAGTGCAGTTCATATCGCTGCATATAATTATGTATGTATTCTGGTTCACTGGCTCACCAGGCTGAGCCCCTGGATGTACAAAAATGGCGCGCAGATTTACTGTGTAATAATACCGAGGTTATTCACCGATATTTCGTAATTCGCCTTCCCTAAAATGGTGAAAACTCAAAGGAGAAAAACCTCGGGGAAAATAAATTAACTATACCCCATTCACTTGGACTGGAGACAAAATGTAAACAATCTTTAAGTGTATTTTAATATAAAATAAAAACGTGTAACACCAATATTTCAAAGCAGCCAACAGTTTTATTTGCCTATAATTGATGATGTATTTTGAATACACATTTCTTGTTTTTAAGAGTATTCGTAGATAAAGAGATATATCAAGATTGTTTTCATTTTGTCTCAAGCCCAAGTGAATGGGGTATAGCCATGTGAATTTATTTGAATTGTTTTAAAAATTCAACCTCCATAGGGATCAATTGTCATTGAATAATAATATATAGTTAGCTCTCCTCTCTCTCTCTCTTTAGCGGACGTGCAGGCTGAGACAGCAAAAAAATATTGCATACAATATCAACAAATTGCACTAGTGGTCAGTGAAGGGATAAGTTGAATGCAAAAGCAAGAAAAGAAGATTATTAGTCCGAAATACAAGCAACTCAACAAACTTATTATATGTACAATTAAGCTCTTTAGTCAGTTAATATGGTCTCGAAACATCTTTGGTTCATTATTACCGCATGCAAACACCTCTATTAGTAAAATATACTTGCATTTTGCATAAACGATATTTTAGAATAAATATAACGGTGAAGTAATGAAGACCACTGTGTCGGCAACTTTAAATTACTACTGTTCACTACTTGCACGGATTAAAAATGGCGTCGTTTCAAAATAGCGCATACAAAGATAGATCACACCGTAATACTTTTTGCACGATAGAAAATATTGCATCTACCCACATGTGGGAATCTACCTTCATACGTTCTACCCTTTACAAATAAGAATGGCCGACTGCATTACATTATTTTAAATATGGTTATTCTAAGGATTAAAGTACAAAATTTATCTAAGTATGTTATACAATACAACAACTACGCGCACAACACTAGTAGTCCATGGTTTGATGTCCCATCCTATTCACTCTGTACACCATACTCTTAAATAAGGTATATTATAAAACCGGTATCAAATAGTGATTATTATTAAAAATACATGCATCATATAATGCAAGCAACGGTGCGTTCACATTGGCACTTTTATACTACTAGAGCTTTTAACATAATATTCAATGTAAAAGCAAAATGTATGCATAAATTATACAAGTATTATTCGCACTAGAGTACGCACTGGTTAACAATATTTTGTTTGCTTACAAATGGGGGAAGATACAACATCAATACGTGTTAAAATAGTACAATGAATTATTGGAAGATAATATTCGCACAATAACACTTCCATGAGTAAATATTACGTATATAAATAGTTTCACTGTGATTCTTCCAACTTTTGTTTATAGCTTTCGAGTACCAGAAACAATTATTATTTTTCGCACACATTACTTACACAACGCCGTATTCAATTAGTAACAGAAGTAATTCAACAAGAGAGTGAGCGGGCCGGATTAATAAAAAACTGTATACATTCAGCTGTTAAAAATACGAAAGTTACTATTAAGATAATGAAGTGTGGTAAATCCAACACTAATGATAACACAGCGGGGTCTCTTTAAATCCTTAGTCGAAAGTTCAGTGACTGGAGTAGGGTGTACTATTATTTTTGGTTTTTATTTAAACATTATATAAATGTTAGAAAAAATATTATAAAAAAAAAACAAAATAGGTCAGAGAAAGTTCTAGTCTTGATCCGGGAATCGTTAAACCGACGTCTTTATTGGCCGAGTGATATGGGCAGCCGGAGCGGGTTCGATTCCCACACCAAGACTAATCCCCAAATACTGAAACGCTACTCAAAGTTTCGGTTAACATTTAACTATTGTCAAAGTTGACGTTTTTCCATACAAATTCTGACTATTGGCCATTTAACTTTTAAGGCTAGAGTTCACTAATACTTACTGCCGCACTCAGAGACGGTAATTAAATTTAATGAGTACTTAATGTCAAAAAATTTCATTTAAATCTAGACCATGGACCCAAAAATAGCGACTAGTTTTAAATTGTCATTTTTTGACATGAAGTACTTATTATCGTTAATTAACGTCTCTGAGTGCGGCAGTTAAACAGGCAAATATTATTTAAATGTCGGTAGTTGACATTTTATCGCATGGAAGAAATGTCAGAAATCTGATGGTTATCTTAATCGCTCGTTTTACGTGTTGGTGAACTCAAGCCTTAAGCAGAGCCCATAATTCGAGTAGCATTTCAGTATTCGGGGGTAGGTATATCTTTCAAACTTTTTCTGACCTTTTTTCTTTGTAGTGGAGGGGGGGTGGGGTGTTCTAACAAAAACTCCGGTACAGCTGTCCATTAACAGAGCTTGCCAAAGGTGCACGCTGCGGTCGTGCGCGGACGCGGACACGCCAGCCGCGCCGCGCGGACACAGCATCCATGCCACCTTACAGCGAGTGGGCTCAGGGGTCGCGTGCTCGCGCGCGCGCATAGTACCGGCCGCGGACCGTGCGCCTGGCGCGGAACTCCTTGTAGACCGTGTCCTCGGGCTCCACCTCGCCGCTGTCGTCGCCGCCTTCGCCCGAGGAGCCCTCCGCCGCGGACCCGGCCTCCGGTGGCTCGGCGCCGGACGGGCCCTCGGCGCTCTCGCGGGGCTCCTCCTCTTCCTCCTCCTCCTCGGGGCACAGCTGGTACGCTCTGTTGGAATAGGCGTGATGACTAATTTAGAAAAAAATATCATATATAGAACGTATCTACTTACTTTACTAAAAATAAATTATATTTTTGTAAAATTATGAGATGGCCATTGACAAAAACTTGTTTTAGATAATGCAAATTAACATGTCCGCCAAAACAGCAATGGCGTCTGTGTGACGTCACTATAGTGTAAAAAATGACAAGTTTCTATAGTATATTTTTTTAAACACATTTGTTTTGAATAAGTTGGAATAAACGCTGTTTTAACTCACTTTTCGAGTGTTTTCCGAGCTGAATTGCTTCGTTCGAGGAAATATCCACTGGATGTCTCATTGGAAGTGCCCGGTGGAGACCACGTGCCATATGACACCGAGCCATACCCTCCAGGCCCATACTGTAAAC
The DNA here is from genome assembly GCA_963931975.1 of Cataclysta lemnata. NCBI lineage: Eukaryota > Metazoa > Arthropoda > Insecta > Lepidoptera > Crambidae > Cataclysta > Cataclysta lemnata. The sequence continues at coordinate 13,567,070 of OZ008342.1, forward strand.
AAACGTCAGTTGTTAAATACAACAGTCAGAAAACAATAATTCTCTAGATGCTGTATAACTATCTTGTTCATCTTATCTATCTTTATTATACAGTCAATATGGAGCAAGGTAAGATAACTAGTTAAAACCAGTTACGTTTATCGGAGTCTTCATAACTGACCAACCTTTATTATCACCTGTTCGAGATCGTCTACCCAATCGGGTTTGTCCGGCATGCAATCATAAGTTAAGCGCGCCCGCTCAGAAAGTTAGTACCTAACTCTCTTCTCCCGGGCTATAAGATTGTCAACAACCTTGTTTTATGACGAAAGTGAATAAACAATTTGGTTAGATATACTTGATTCTCGCTCGACAAGGCGTCAAAGTGCTTAGCGAAAATTTGCATTAAAATCGTAACGTTTATTCAGGCTCTATTGAAATCTAAATAACACGGTGACATTTTATGTGACCAGGGGGTGGGTCTAATTGGCAACATTTCAAAAATGACAACCCCCCAAAATAAAAATACCGTTTCTTTATTTTCCAATCCTGACTACGAAAATATTTTTATAATTATTTTTTTATTACTAAATTACAGAAAAAAAAAAAATGTAAAAAACATGCGATGACGTCACGGTCGTGCATGTATGAATTAAAACGTTTGCCTTCCTAGTTGGAAGAATAAAAAAGTTATCATAGACATGATAACAGACGTCAGTCATAAATTAAATCCAGTGTCATTAATTGTCATCGTCGAAATTAACATTAATAAAGTAAATTGAAATCTTTCATAAACTTTAATTTATTTAATATTTTACTTTGAAATTAATTTCAAACATTTCTGATAAAATGTTTTTATTTTCGACACCGGAAACGCCAGTTCGTCAATTTTGACAAGTGATCTTTTTATTTTTCGAGTCAAGAGTGATTTTGCCATTCGTCCACGACAGTTACGTCATTTGGCGCTTACGTCTGTTTAGAATGACCGGTATTTCAATCATGATTTTTTAGTATGAAAACGACGGAATTCAAAAGAAATAAAAAATATGGGTGTCTTCATTTTCGGTTTAATTTCATATAACATCATAATAAAGGTATGTTGAAAAAATGAAATGGTATCAATTGAGGCAGATGCCTAAAAAGGTCCATTTATACATCATCATGCACCACCGATTCGTACGCCATTCACCTCACCCTACAGCTTTAAAGCCTAGGAGCACTCACCCGGTCCAGCTCGTCCTGCAGCCAGGCCAGCAGCTGCCGCCAGCGGCGCCTGGCCTCGGGCTGCGCGTGCACCGCGCGCACGGCGGCGGGCGCGCGCCCCATCACGCCCACCAGCAGCTTCACGCACGCGTACGCGCGCTTCTGGTAGTGGCCGCGGGCGCGGGTCGCCGTTTCTAGGAGGCCGGGCCTCTCCTCCGACACGCCCTTGACACCAGACAAAACAAAGCATTAAAGCTTAGTAAGCACTGCCACAAACTAACAAATAACGTAGAATGGACGCGCTGCGACTGATCCCATGGGTGTCGTAAAAGTCGACTATCCGCTACCGCTAGCATCTAGAGTGCCCCATCCCCGCCACAGTCTCGTACCGCAGGAGGGTCGCGCACGAAGTCGTCGGACTATAAGGGAGATTGCCAGGTGTAGACTAATAAACACCTTGGGACACCCGAATGATGGAGGGTAAACCACCAACAACAGCATACCCAAAAAGGGTTGGTGTCAGGCTGTAAAACCTTAGCCAAAACCTTGAGCAGTAATGTGGATTGGAATGTTGCCATACCAATCACTCTCCCGTTCATCGGTCTCTCGACATGGTCCGTTCCGTCTGTTTTCTATACATTCATTCATCACTAGCACCTTTACGGTGTGATGGATGATATGAATCTGATATGAATGGAAGGGGAAACATACTGCGCCGACCCCAGATAGCCTGGGAACAGGGCAGGGAGAAGAAGAAGAATATATGCATACATAAATGCCACCAATACCGCGGCTACCCACGGCTTTCCCAATGGCGTGATATATGTGAATAAATATTAAAAATCCTCTATCCTCTATCAGGCCTCTACATTTTTTGCATTGAGATAATTGGGCATATTTACCTTGACAACGTTGTGAATGCGGTGATGCTGCCACGAATCATCGAGCAGCAACAGAGCAGACAGCGCGTCCGCATGGCGTCTGAGCTCGTGGCAGTACGCGTACGCCATCTGCCAGAGCAGCTCGGCGAGCGCCACGCGCGACCACTCCGCCTGCTCCCAGCACAGGAACTGCACCAGGCGAACGCTCTCCTCGCAGCCGCAGCACTCCTCCGTCAGCTTCTTCATGTACGTCCTGCCGGGAGACCATTCGCATTTAGGGCGCAAGTCGAAAGGCCTAAACCGTCTTATTAATAAGCTGGTAGTGAACATGGTATAGCTATTCCGCGTTTTGACTGCGTCACACGAGCATGAATGCGAGGAAAAGAGACAAAACACTGAGTAACTATAGCCCGACAAGTTCGTACGCTAACTTCCTGCGGGGTGAGCGTGATGTGAGCTGGGGCGGGTGATACAGTGAGGAGCGAGTTTTCCCTCCTCCCCGCATCACCCGCTAACATCTAGAGTGCCCCGTCCCCACCATCGTCTATCACCGAAGGACGCGCACGAACTTGTCGGACTACAGTCTATATACATATACCGTGTTTATTTATAAGGCCCTATGGCCCTTGAACTGACACCCCGCGCCGAACTTTACTGCGGCTGGCGCGGTCTGGCCAGCCGGCTGTGCCGGCGCGTTTTATACCACGCATCGTGAATATCGTTTTTATTTGTATGTTGTGGCGACGAACTATTTTACAGCGCTGATTTGTTCGTTTTCACAGAGGTTCATAAACTCAAATATCATTTCGTTTCACCAATCCATAGATCTATCCGTATGCCAGGATTCAAACCCGGGACCTCTCCAACCAAACCACCCATCAAATTATATTATAGTTTATACATTTCAAATATACCTCGAAAAGGCAGAATATGTAAGTCGTGGACATTTACAACCCTTTATAGACTTTAAACGTCACACTTTCAAGGTCTATTGAAATCAATAGACTGATGATAATGAAGCATGCCTAATACGAGTAAAAAGGAAATAAAATCAAAAGCCGTTCATGAGTTCATACTCCGCCACGCTTTTGGCCAATTTTCGAGTGTCTGTGACTATCAACACATACCCAGTCCTGCCGTAAAGTATGTCGGCAGAAACGGCAGACAGCTGTGGCCTTGGTGGGGTAGGCGAGCCATTGCCCGACGTGGAAGGCGGCGGGTCGCTGTACGGGTTGGGCAGCGGCGGCACGCCCTCCGCCGCGTTGGCGGACTGGCACCGGGAACTCACGTCGCAGCACCGCACCAACACGTACACTAGCTGTAACAACAAAACATCAATAGTAGATTTTCCACCAAGTGCACAAAACGAATCATTTTTGTATTTGTTGCATAAAAATCGTTTTGTGGACGAGTTAGAAACTCTGCTTTTCACTTCGATTGCGAGGAAATAGAACAGTAGTTTATCATAACATGTCTTAAAATTCAAACTAAAATTAGTACAGTTTTGAATACTGAAGGAAATTGTTTTTCCCATTGATATAGGCTTGGGTTGCAGACCTATACAGCCAAGTATTAAATTAATTTCGAAATAATAATTTTCTTAAATTAATTTAATTACCTACCGTACCTACTTGAATATAAATTTTAATATCTTTTATGTCTTAAAAAACACATTAGGCAAATAAATTTAAGTAAATAATAAAATAACAAATTTTATCTCTGAATTTTTTATTGTGTTTGGCTGCATGGCTTATTTTATTTTCCTTAATATAGACACATTTATGAGTAGATACGTTAATGCTCTAGAGCACAAAATTCTATTTTGTGCAGCCTATATTCTGCACAAATAAGCACTTTCAGAGCATGAGAAGTGAAAAATTAATTAAAGTGTAGGTGTGCGTGTGTGTGTATGCCGTGTGGTGATGGCAGAACGGCACAGATGATGACACTAACAAAGAATCACTGAAATAATGATTTAAAATAATAATTTAGGATAAGGAGATTCGATAAAAATCACTTGTTCTTAGATTATACTTGTGATCGATATTTATTTTACAAAAGTAAAAATTAAAAACATAGCTATCCGTCATATTTGGTCAAACGCCGCGTGATGTAAAAATTTTGTGACATTTTATTTGTCAATCAATATCACTCTATACAATAGAAACTGACCTATTTTAGGCTATGGTACGTCACACAGACGCCATTGCTGTTTTGGCAGAAATTTTAAATTGGCAAGGCAATCTTAATGATAACTAACCTGGTGTATTTTTGCAGACTCCGGATATTGATATTTTACCATAGAAGCCGACGATTCATCCATACACATGTTCAAGACTATGTCTAGAACTTTTAACTGTAACAAAAGAAAAAGGAAATAAACCATAATTACAATAAACCATATATATTGCAGGTTTTTCCGCACAAATACACATGTAACAGAAAGAACACACATCCTAAGTACTACTGATGCTAATACATATCATTTATATACTAAAGTGTCATTAAAAATTGGAAATTGTTAAATATTTTGTCACCATACAAATTGTAAGGCAAAATAAATGCATGGAAAATAAAAAAAATAATCACCATAGTTTTTATATGACTAACGGCGGCGGGTCCTAATATTCTATATACAGTTAAAAGTAAGCTTACAACAGTTTATTCGCCTGGCTTTTTTGTTATATTACGAAAAATAACAGAAGTTGCTAAGCAACTAAGCTGTCAACTGTTGATAGAATATTATTGGGACCCACCGTAAGCTAGCATGTGTTTTTTATGTTAGACAGGGAAGCTCTTGCCCTTCATCTCACCTGATGGCAAGTGACGATAAGCGCCTAAGATGGAGTCGATCTTCACCTGGAACCCTCAACCACAGAGGGGCTGGCTGTCTTATCACAATTGTCGGAACACAATAATGCTGTTAAAATTATTATTGTTGCGACAGGTTTTGATAAGATGGTGGTAGCTAGCCAGGCGGACTTGAAACAAGTCCTACCACGAACCAATATGTAGTGTTAAGGGTGTGCTGTATTTCTGTCACATGCTGTAAAAGACAAGTTCGCCGAGTACATACCCGCAGCAGCTGATGCCTCTCGGTGAGCCCGAGCATCGCGTACGTGTGGAACAGGTTGAAGAGCAGCGGCAGGTGGCGCATCGCGTGCGCGTCCGCGGGCGGCGCGTCGGCCAGCGCGCGCGACGCGCACACCACCTGGTCCGACATCGAGGTGGCCTCCTCGCGGGAGCACCACGACCCGAACCCGTTGCTCACTGCGCGAACAACATACAAGATAATTTCACCAGGCATCTGTATTTCGAAGCGAGGAGTACAGATATCCATACTGCCGCGCCTACGAAAAACGCATTATGTACGATTTTTAGCGAAATTGAGTTATATACATATTTGAAATCATAAAAACAAGCTGTATAACTTTCCCATAGAGACCATTTCAATATAGTGAATATTCAAATTTTTACATCAATAAATAGCTCAGCTCCGTTCATACAAATGTACTAAGAATAAAAACTTTAAACGCGTTTCTCTCAGAAGTTGTAAAAAGGTAGATAATGCTTTTTTCGTAAGGGCGGCAGCATATTAAGCCAGTTCATGTCAGGAATGCGGTGTCATGAAGGTAACGGAAAATACAATTAGTTTAGTCATCATCCTTCTCTCGTGGGTGGTTCCTATGGCACCACCTAACAACATACTGCGATATATTATTGCAATAACTTATCGCCGCCTATTGTGATTACAAGGGACTTGAAATAAGCTGACGAAACGTGGGTGTGGTTACCCCAAAAAGCGTGATTTATGTATGTATTTTACGATCCCATGTGAGAATACTGAGTATATTGGTATACTGAGCCGTTTTTATCCAATTTCTGGTTTTTTCTATTATGTATTATCATTTTAAAAGTTTAACTGCGAGTTAGACCAAAAGTAAGTGACATTTCATTTTGATTAGAGGACAGTAACCAGTATCAGTCATAAATTCGGAACTAATAATACCTTCTTCAGAATTACGAACCTGTTGGATCTTTGATTGAAAAATGCGCCAAGAAAACTATAATTTTCATAAAAACTAGTCGAACTTCGGCTGACGGGCACGACAACAGATAGTCGCATAATCTGCAACAAGACAATCGAAATTAACGTCAAGTAGTTGACATAAATTACTATACACAATGATATTACAAATAAAAAAAAAACCAAACCTGTGTGGGTGTTTGAAGAGATCAGAGCAGAACCACGCTCGGACAGCTTGAGAATAACGTAAATGTTGACACAGTATGTCGTGCCTGCAATGGAAATTACGATTGAGTTAGATTATGGTACCCCCAATTCATTATAAAGCAACCAACAGGGACTATTAGCATCTCACCAGTCCATAGCAGGACCACGTAGCGTTTTCTTTGTGTGAAAACCAACTTGGAACAGGAACTTTGTAGCTAACTTCACGGCCAACATTGACATTTCTTCGTATTCTGGACTCTGAAATTGCATTTCCTTTTTAATGTCATTCAAATGTCATACGAATTGAATATACACGTGATATGAAGTTTCAGTTTTATTTAAACTTTAAAAATTAGTACAAACATTATTGTGGTTAGAAAAAGTTCGAAAATTATAGTATTGATGCGGGAATCGAACCCCTAAAAGGCAGACTGGTAAAAAGCCGTTCCAAACTGTTTCCCTGTTTTGTTGTAGGACAAATAATATTACAGACTTTCTTTTCTTTGTTACTTTTATATATTTTGCAAGCAGAGGAAGCCCTTGTGTATACTAGACGATTAATAAATAAACACAATCATTGCATATAAATGTTTAAAATGGGTTCGATGGAGTTCGTCCTATACACATTTGGACTAATAGACATAAGCGCTTCAATTCGTTAGCAACACAAAATTATACGTCAAAATATCTTACCCATACACCACTCTGTGATCCTGGTGTTTGGATTCTCACGCAGCAAAGTTTCTTCATAAAATTGAAGTGTTCAAGACTGAATTGGTCTTGGTTATGCGAAAATGCTATATTACAGCGTCGAACAGACAGCCAAATAGGCCTGGGTATGGCGCTTTCCCTGTAATGGTAATAATAATATTATTATCATATTTCACCTGAAAGTATCACCAGTAAAAATAAAATTATAATAAATAGCAGATAATGGTGTTGTAAGTGCGAAAAACATTATAAAATGTAACGTATTTTTAAGCTATAAGTCACTACAGGCAATGTTAACTTACTTAAGAGTCAAATTTCTCATAGATTGTTCAAGACTAGAAGTTTCTATAGTATCTTTTCTTGTATAAAACAGCATGTACGCGTTCCACCACCTCTTTTGGCGCTTGTATAGCACCCTCTTTAACATCGGATCGAAAACCTAGAAAGTTATTAGAGATTACCAATTCACGTAAAATATGTATAACTTGTATAATCTTCTATACACATCCTTTCAAATATTATCTCTAAAAAATTTAATAATAATGGTAAAGTGCGCGCCAGATAAGTCTGCGCGCGAAGGGTGGCGCTGCTCGCTCACATTGAAACTCCTAGACAAACAAAATAGCAGGCGGAGTTTTAGTTCCAATTTCGACCACGCGCAGACTTATCTGTCACGCACTCTATTACAAGTACCTATATTTGTAATTAAAAGTCTTCTATGCTGGTCTGGGACCGAAGTTAATTAAATATTTGCAAGAAACCAGTCAATATAAAACAAATATGAAAGCTCAGATAGTATAAAAAATATATTTTTATGAAATCTAATGCCTCACCTCGCCCATATACTCGCCGCCAAAGCACTGCGCCTTCATTTCTTCATCATCGTGCATGGGGCACTCTGTGACGTCCCCGTCATCGAACTTAAGCCACCGACCCGTTTCGCTACCGTTGTCCCTGTTATAAGCAAGTAAGTTATGTGATTAAAATAGATATAATGTCTTTATAGTTAGAGACAAAGTGTAAACAATCTTCATGAGTCTTTTGATATAAAAAATACAAAAAAAAAATTAAGAATTTTATCCTATTTGTTCAAAGAAGCTAATCGTTTTGGTTTTCTAAAATGGATGATACACTTTAAATAACATTTTTCTTTTTTGGAACACTTTTCGTATCGATATAAGGAAACCTATATAATTTCTTTACTTTTTCCCTGCAGCCACAATGGCCGTAGTACAGTATCTAATTTTTAAATATTTTCCAATTTTATTTACATTACAACAGACAGCCATTCTTCATTTAACTAATCATATAAGCAGTTTAAGCTTTCGACCATTAACACAAATATATTACAAATGTTAATGGGGTAAGTAGGACTAACCGGAGCAGCACATAGGAGTAATAATGTCCACCGGAAGCCTGTCCCGAGTGGACCACGATACCGCTGAGCTGGTAATTTGTCTCCGGCGTCTGTTCTTCGCCCCCCTCCCAAAGACTAGCGTCGCCTTCCGCCCGCGCCAACCCCCACGCTGTTAAATACATAAATTCAGAATTTACTACACCACTCGAGAATAATATGAAAAAAAAATCTCTATCTGTCTTATTAATAAACTGGTAGTAAACATAGTATAGCTATTTCGCGTTTTGTCTCACAAACATGAATTTGAATGCGAGGAAAGTAGACAAAACACTCAGTAAAAAGTCTATATTTAAAACGAGTCTATAAATAAGGCCGTATGTAACCATGTCACTTATAATTTAAAATCTAACATACCTGTATATGGTTCCACGTCCAACTCTCGTGGGAACTCGAAGTAGTCGTTGAATTTTATTGCACACACTTTTTCAAAATCATATTCGAACCTTTTCAACTGTATAACTAATACTGGAGGTAGTTTATTTAGACATAACCGTTTTACTGTAACAACCTGAAAATAAAGAAATAACCAATTAACATTAAAATTTCATAAGCTAAGATTACTTAGCAAGTAGTAATTTAGGTTATTTGGAATAAATGCTTCTATAAAACTACTCTTTGTTATTGGTATTCATTATCTCTCCAGAAAATCTTAGAATTAAATAAAAGTGGATAGTTCCCAATATTGAGATAGACACTGAGGAACCCATTCATTAAGATAATTGGAATTTAACTGATACTCTAGTATCTACCCAACATTATAAAAAAATCACCTTTTTATTGCATTTATCACAGTGGTAGGCGTCGGCACCCTCTAATAGCTCCCCTCTGACATATGCCTCAAGCGATTCTTGGAGTCTCGACATATTTCTAATGTCTAATGATACAACACTAAACGGTTCTTCTTTGCAGTACCTGAAAACCGAAATAAGAAATTTTAATATTTCTAATCATTTATACCGTATAAAAAATTCTAATCACAACTTATTCAAAGAGAGTTATTTAATTTTTTTCTAATCTTGCCTACCTGTGAGGACAACCTTTGCAGATTTTTTGATCCGAGTATGTGCCTCCCATAGTTTTGCCCATCAGTTGCTCCTGTCCCAGGGATTTCAGAGCTTCGTCTAACGATTCAACTAATGACATAAAAAATTCTACCGCATCTTGTTGTTCGCGTAAATTGACTAGTTCGCCCTGAAGTCTGAAATGGTTTTAAAGTTTGTTTTTTAATTGAACATTTTACAGTGTGTTACAAAAATATCCAAAAAAAGAGAAATTATTAATTTATTTATAAAGAACCTACCTAAAATGCGTCCACAGTCCTCTGGGAACGTAATACTGTAGTTTACTATAGTGTAAATGCGCAAATATTGCTTGTACTTGTTTTAAAATGGTGATATTATAATCAGTTGTATTCTGTAATCAAATATGAATAATTCGACACTGAATTTTAATGATATTATTAACTGAATTGTATTAAAATAATTCAGTGCTATTTACCTCCGTGCTGTTTTCGACAATAGGGAGATGATGGTTCTCCCCAGAGAAATCTTCATTGGGATCTGTAGCGGCGCCTAATAACAATATAATTTTATTAGTCTTCTCGTTTTACTTATCTCATCAATAAGGACATTGATGAAATTAAGCGAAAGAAATATGTAAGGATCTTAGTAAGTGAAAGGAAGTGATCTCAGCCTACCCCTGTGGGAAAAAGCGTGACGTATATGTCAATGTATTCCTCATCATCATCAGCCCTTTAATGTCCCCACTGATGGGGCACGGGCCTTCCCTACGGATGTAGGAATATAGGGAGATTGGGCCATAACCCACCACGCTGGCCCAGTGCGGGTTGGTGGGTATTAACGACTGCAAATGCAGCCTGGATCAACGGTTTAACGTGCCTTCAGAAGCACGGAAAAACTAGAGATAATAAATATTTGGTCACCCATCCAATGAACGGCCTTAGCCACCACTGCTTAGTTTACGCATTCGCAGGCCAAACGTGCTATGTCACTGCGTTATAGTTCGACAAGTTCGTCCGCGACTGTCCTGCGTTGTGAGATGGTGGCAGGGACAGGGCGCTCTGGATGTTAGCGGGGGCGGGTGATGCGGCGAGGAGCGAGTTTCCTCCTCCCCGCATCGCCCACCCCCGCTGGCATCTGGACTGCCCCGTCCCCGCCACTGTCTCTCATACCGCAAAGGGTCGCGCACGAAGTTGTCGGACTATAGCGAGCTCCTCTCTATGTAAAGGTGTTCTTCATATTATAGTATTAAATAAGCTGGTCGTTACCGAGCACGGCGAGGAGTGCGTCACGCACTGCTCGCACGCAGTAGAGTTGCTGCAGAACAGAGTTCATGTAGCACGTGGCGCCAGCGTTCTTCAGTCCCACCAGCCCCGCCGGCTGCCTCGGGCCCACGCACGGCATGTAGTCCCACTCCGACAGCGGCATGCTCTTATCTGGCAAACAACCAATCAATAGTTTAGTTTTTGGATGGAAAAACAAGAAGATATTAGGGTAAATTCTGACATGATTCTCTAAACTTAAAACTAAATTTAATATCAGTCTCTCCTCTTCATTCTGTATTGAGAATGAAAGAGAAACACTGTTGTCAAATTAATCTTAGGTTTAGAGAACCACCGTCAGAATCGACCTTATTGACAGGTAACATAAGACAGACAGTCAATTCAGTTTTTTTACACTATAAAGTCACTTCTATGTTCACCACTATTTGTTATAAAAAACGCAATGACATAAGCCATTCTATTTTAGCAATAATTATATTTTGATGAAAAAAGAAAGGAAAAGTCACAATAATGTGCACGCACAGATACAATCCAAAATACCTATAAATTCCGGAGTCACGGTCAGAGCGACCATGTTACCTATATCCCATACAAAAGCTAAGACATTAATTTAATATTATTATTTAATTGAAGATAAGACAATTTAACATACTATTTACACAAATATTACTACAGGTCAGCCCCTGCCGAACAGGATAACGTAAAGTCGCGTCGATAAGTCGATTACCAGTTTCATAAAATGGTAGCGTAATCGTTGTTGTGGACTTACGACGTTTTTCTGTAATGACATTTCACACGCACACACTCCCAGACCACCGTCACAAAATTATAAGCCAATAAGAAGAATCGCAATACACTGCTGCTGTGCGTGCTGATATGACTGTTAAATTTGTCATTTAATCTATACACCGTAGTGGTTCAATGGTTAACTACGCAGTTTTTTTTCTTTGAAATCGTGTCATCGAGCCCTGGCGATAAGCCTCTTTTTGTTTTTATGGAATAATAATTCATTCTACTTGTTTGCAAAATATTATAGTTTCGTCGACTATTCGTGGATATTTAAAGCAAATAAGATGAGGGTGACTTGAAATAATATCATATTGGTTTAAATGAGACGGTATGATGTTATTTATTTGTGAACTTGGTGACGAACGCTTCGAACGCAATTACTAGTCGTTTTATTATTTTAAGACATTATTTGAAATGCAAGCGAATATAAATATTAAAGACAGGACGAATATTGTGGACCTTGTTTAGAAATGGTCTTAAATAAAAAATGGTAAGTGAATAATAATTTTAATATATTTTTTTTAATAATTTTTATCACGACGTATTACAAAAAATTATTATTTTGCTATATTTTTGTTTTAGATATGGTTCGTCGGCGGATGAAGAGTATCTCTTAAAAAGTCAATTATAAAGACATCATTTATGGCGGACAGATACTTGCTCTGAGCCTTACGATAATAATATCCAAAAACAATAACATGTGGAAGACGGTATCGGGCCGAACAATAATATGAATAACTATGTATTGGAGGATTAATGCTCAATGGCTGTGCGAGGTGGAATTTGTGGAAGTGTTAAAAGACGTAATGCTGCCTACTGTGCGTAATGTTTACCCCCCAGAAAACTTTCGAGAAATAAGATTGGTTCATGACAATAATTAATGGTCAGATACAACGTGCAAATAATTCGTGAATGGTTTAACCAAATTCTGATTTAAGTGTGATTCCGTGGTCAGCACGTTCCCTTGATCCACAGTCCTTTTAGAAAATAATGTTTAACTGCCGCACTCAGAGACGTCAAATAACGTTAATGAGTACTTAACGACAAAAAAATAACAATTCAAAACTAGTCTCTATTCTTGCCGGGTCTATGGTCTTGATTTGAATGAAAATTTTTGACATTAAATACTCATTAAAGTTAATTGACGTCCCTGAGTGCGGCAGTAAGGTTAAGGGTTTAACGGTGCCAAGTTAGGATGTCATGCAAAATATTAATTCCAAAATATTCTTTTGGGAATGTGCTGGCCTTAATTGTAATACATTTTTTTTATTGTAAGACTGAGGTTCTCTTTTCGTTGAGAAAACGAATACTTAAGCTTTAACCTCAACTCAATATAGTATACGGTCCTTTCCTTCTTACATATAAACTATAAAAGTTAATAGCTTCAAAATTGCAATTATTATACTAATTAAATTTCATTAAGTGTCTGTTACATTTCTTAGAGATTAATGTTATATATTTAGGGCCTGTTTCACAATCGACAAGTGAGTTCGAAGTAGCTTACTTTGAAGTTCAATTGACATATATTTCATATTACAACTGTCAAATGATCTGCGAAGTAAGCTACTTCGAACTTACTTTTCGATTGTGAAACAGGCCCTTAGTGTTTTTATATCTTTGAAAAGCATGTTGCAAATGCGTATTTCTTTTTAGCCTTAATTTTTTTTTATAAACATTTTCTATAATAAAATTTAACCATAACATCATTTATTGGAAAGGACCTAATGATTTTAATATATTCTATCTTAAATTATTTTTATATAACACGTTAGCTTGTTTATTTAGCTTAGACTAAAAAATACATGATTCACAACACTTTTTTATTTGGTTCTCTGTCATAAATTAATGAATTAAATAAAAGTTCCTATGCAACCATTTTTTTATTTACCAATACTGCCTTTGCACGATAAAAAAACTAAAAAGTATATGCAAATGTTTATTCTACACGTTTTATTTATTTTTGTCACATTATTTATTTACCATAATTATTAAAATGGAAAATAGCAAAATGTGTCAACAATATATGGATTCAAAGCCACACCCCGCCCGCCAAAAGGATAGTTATTAGACTATTTCAAAGACCACTGTTGATAATAATTTAAAAAAATTGCAAATTTAAGCATATGTTCGATTTTGCTTAAGGCTGTGCAAACATAATAAATAAATATAAATAAAGAAAATTTTCTACATTCTAACCTATCATCAAGACCAAAGTAATTAGCATTAAGCACTTGTGTTATGGATACGGACAAACTTTAAATTAACTAATTCATAAAAATAATTTTACAATTTTTTTTAAATAGTTTACATAAAAATTATGACTTGTGAAAAAATATTTGTGATCACCACAAAATGTGTCCCCACCAAGATTCGAACCCGGGACCTTTTGGCCGACAGCCAGCGATATGACCATTCGACCAAACCGAAGGTCAAAATGCTGACAAAATAATGCTGAAGGAAACGGGTATACTTGCTATCTTTATCTAATATTATTGAACACATACACATCATTTATTCTTAGACATGCTGTGTGGCGTTCTATTGTGTGCGTTAAACTTACTTACACAGAGATATTACGTAGAATCGTGCAGGCCAATATAACCATTAAGGTGCGCATGGACTTCAGGCTCTTTACTGTACAGTCAATCACGCTGACGAGCACTCTCAATAATCACTCCTAGATGTAATCATACAGTCCACTCACCCCTAAGGAACATCATGCTCTCAGAGGCAGATTAAACATTGAGAACGCTGTAGGCAATTATTAAAAATAAAAATCTTACTATGTATAGAATACATTGAAGCAAATTGAGGTTCTAAAGAAATATAATAGTGTTTTTAATTAATGTAATTATTGTGTGAGTAGATGGTGGCTTACTTAGGTACTGGCGCAATAAATTTTATGCTATATTATATATTTTTCTTTTTCTTGAATTCCGCCCGCGCGCCTCTTGGTACCCTCGCGCCTCTAGGCACATGCCTAGTTTGCCTTAAGGATAATCCGCCTCTGATCATGATAACCACTGGTGCAGGGCCAGCCGTACTGGCCACACCGAAAACTTATATCAACTCACCGCTATAGAACATCACGTCGAGCATCTGCGCAAGCGTAGCCATGTTGGCCACGCACCCGGTCACCAGCGCCAGCAGCAGGTCAGTGGCGGCGGCGGCGCGCCGGCCGTCCGGCAGAGGGGGGGCGCGGGCTCGGCGCCCTCCTCGCCGCCGCCGCTGCCCATGCGGCACCAGGCCCACGAGTACGGCCACAGGAACTCGGTCGTCACCTCCTGTTGGAAGGTCGCGGAAATAAGACAAAATTGAATGCAAGTAAGATATTTTTATTTTATTTGAAAATAATATACATATTAAGCCGTGTGGTGACGGCAGAGCAGAATACAATTGTCACCACTATAAATCTCTCCGCGGATGTTGTATAAGGCGACTAAGGATAAAACAGTGATGAGGAATGGGCAGCAGCGTTCCTCTTATACCACCTAGCAATGTACTGCGACTTTCGTGCCAGATAAATAGCAATAGGTTCGGCACCTATTAATGGGACTTAGCGTAATTGGGGAAAATGGGTGTAAAATCATCTCTTAATTCACCCCGAAGTCTATATCCCCGAAGGCTACCCGCCTTCGGGGATATAGACGTGATTTATGTATATGTATGTATGTATTTTTGCCTGGATT